>JAUPFZ010000027.1:0-162500 GCA_036937285.1 Euphydryas editha
TAGCTATCGATTGGATTCTATATCATCCTGTATATACTCATTTCACTTATTATTGTTAATTAAGATCCACATCTAATTTAAATCAACATTGTCTTCCTAATATTGAATAAATGTATTAAATAATTAAGTTACTAGCTGCTACATTCCTTGTAAGGAGCCAGACTCATTTAATATAAAAAAAAAAAAAAAAAAAAAAAAAAAAAAAAAAAAAAAAAAAAAAAAAAAAAAAAAAAAAAAAAAAAAAAAAAAAAAAAAAAAAAAAAAAAAAAAAAAAAAAAATTTTTTTTTGTTATTCTAGAATACTCAAATTACTACCTTCTTTTTCCCATTATATATAAAAAAAAAAAAAAAAAAAAAAAAAAAAAAAAAAAAAAAAAAAAAAAAAAAAAAAAAAAAAAAAAAAAAAAGAGGACAATTCAATTTAGGCAGTCCTGGCTTCATACTTTAAATAATTTCATGTACATAAATAAGCAATTGATTAAATTCTGTATCACTCCGTATCACCGCATCATTGAAGCTGGATTGTTACCAGACTTTAACCTAACCTAACCTAACCTAACCTAACCTAACCTAACCTAACCTAACCTAACCTAACCTAACCTAACCTAACCTAACCTAACCTAACCTAACCTAACCTAACCTAACCTAACCTAACCTAACCTAACCTAACCTAACCTAACCTAACCTAACCTAACCTAACCTAACCTAACCTAACCTAACCTAACCTAACCTAACCTAACCTAACCTAACCTAACCTAACCTAACCTAACCTAACCTAACCTAACCTAACCTAACCTAACCTAACCTAACCTAACCTAACCTAACCTAACCTAACCTAACCTAACCTAACCTAACCTAACCTAACCTAACCTAACCTAACCTAACCTAACCTAACCTAACCTAACCTAACCTAACCTAACCTAACCTAACCTAACCTAACCTAACCTAACCTAACCTAACCTAACCTAACCTAACCTAACCTAACCTAACCTAACCTAACCTAACCTAACCTAACCTAACCTAACCTAACCTAACCTAACCTAACCTAACCTAACCTAACCTAACCTAACCTAACCTAACCTAACCTAACCTAACCTAACCTAACCTAACCTAACCTAACCTAACCTAACCTAACCTAACCTAACCTAACCTAACCTAACCTAACCTAACCTAACCTAACCTAACCTAACCTAACCTAACCTAACCTAACCTAACCTAACCTAACCTAACCTAACCTAACCTAACCTAACCTAACCTAACCTAACCTAACCTAACCTAACCTAACCTAACCTAACCTAACCTAACCTAACCTAACCTAACCTAACCTAACCTAACCTAACCTAACCTAACCTAACCTAACCTAACCTAACCTAACCTAACCTAACCTAACCTAACCTAACCTAACCTAACCTAACCTAACCTAACCTAACCTAACCTAACCTAACCTAACCTAACCTAACCTAACCTAACCTAACCTAACCTAACCTAACCTAACCTAACCTAACCTAACCTAACCTAACCTAACCTAACCTAACCTAACCTAACCTAACCTAACCTAACCTAACCTAACCTAACCTAACCTAACCTAACCTAACCTAACCTAACCTAACCTAACCTAACCTAACCTAACCTAACCTAACCTAACCTAACCTAACCTAACCTAACCTAACCTAACCTAACCTAACCTAACCTAACCTAACCTAACCTAACCTAACCTAACCTAACCTAACCTAACCTAACCTAACCTAACCTAACCTAACCTAACCTAACCTAACCTAACCTAACCTAACCTAACCTAACCTAACCTAACCTAACCTAACCTAACCTAACCTAACCTAACCTAACCTAACCTAACCTAACCTAACCTAACCTAACCTAACCTAACCTAACCTAACCTAACCTAACCTAACCTAACCTAACCTAACCTAACCTAACCTAACCTAACCTAACCTAACCTAACCTAACCTAACCTAACCTAACCTAACCTAACCTAACCTAACCTAACCTAACCTAACCTAACCTAACCTAACCTAACCTAACCTAACCTAACCTAACCTAACCTAACCTAACCTAACCTAACCTAACCTAACCTAACCTAACCTAACCTAACCTAACCTAACCTAACCTAACCTAACCTAACCTAACCTAACCTAACCTAACCTAACCTAACCTAACCTAACCTAACCTAACCTAACCTAACCTAACCTAACCTAACCTAACCTAACCTAACCTAACCTAACCTAACCTAACCTAACCTAACCTAACCTAACCTAACCTAACCTAACCTAACCTAACCTAACCTAACCTAACCTAACCTAACCTAACCTAACCTAACCTAACCTAACCTAACCTAACCTAACCTAACCTAACCTAACCTAACCTAACCTAACCTAACCTAACCTAACCTAACCTAACCTAACCTAACCTAACCTAACCTAACCTAACCTAACCTAACCTAACCTAACCTAACCTAACCTAACCTAACCTAACCTAACCTAACCTAACCTAACCTAACCTAACCTAACCTAACCTAACCTAACCTAACCTAACCTAACCTAACCTAACCTAACCTAACCTAACCTAACCTAACCTAACCTAACCTAACCTAACCTAACCTAACCTAACCTAACCTAACCTAACCTAACCTAACCTAACCTAACCTAACCTAACCTAACCTAACCTAACCTAACCTAACCTAACCTAACCTAACCTAACCTAACCTAACCTAACCTAACCTAACCTAACCTAACCTAACCTAACCTAACCTAACCTAACCTAACCTAACCTAACCTAACCTAACCTAACCTAACCTAACCTAACCTAACCTAACCTAACCTAACCTAACCTAACCTAACCTAACCTAACCTAACCTAACCTAACCTAACCTAACCTAACCTAACCTAACCTAACCTAACCTAACCTAACCTAACCTAACCTAACCTAACCTAACCTAACCTAACCTAACCTAACCTAACCTAACCTAACCTAACCTAACCTAACCTAACCTAACCTAACCTAACCTAACCTAACCTAACCTAACCTAACCTAACCTAACCTAACCTAACCTAACCTAACCTAACCTAACCTAACCTAACCTAACCTAACCTAACCTAACCTAACCTAACCTAACCTAACCTAACCTAACCTAACCTAACCTAACCTAACCTAACCTAACCTAACCTAACCTAACCTAACCTAACCTAACCTAACCTAACCTAACCTAACCTAACCTAACCTAACCTAACCTAACCTAACCTAACCTAACCTAACCTAACCTAACCTAACCTAACCTAACCTAACCTAACCTAACCTAACCTAACCTAACCTAACCTAACCTAACCTAACCTAACCTAACCTAACCTAACCTAACCTAACCTAACCTAACCTAACCTAACCTAACCTAACCTAACCTAACCTAACCTAACCTAACCTAACCTAACCTAACCTAACCTAACCTAACCTAACCTAACCTAACCTAACCTAACCTAACCTAACCTAACCTAACCTAACCTAACCTAACCTAACCTAACCTAACCTAACCTAACCTAACCTAACCTAACCTAACCTAACCTAACCTAACCTAACCTAACCTAACCTAACCTAACCTAACCTAACCTAACCTAACCTAACCTAACCTAACCTAACCTAACCTAACCTAACCTAACCTAACCTAACCTAACCTAACCTAACCTAACCTAACCTAACCTAACCTAACCTAACCTAACCTAACCTAACCTAACCTAACCTAACCTAACCTAACCTAACCTAACCTAACCTAACCTAACCTAACCTAACCTAACCTAACCTAACCTAACCTAACCTAACCTAACCTAACCTAACCTAACCTAACCTAACCTAACCTAACCTAACCTAACCTAACCTAACCTAACCTAACCTAACCTAACCTAACCTAACCTAACCTAACCTAACCTAACCTAACCTAACCTAACCTAACCTAACCTAACCTAACCTAACCTAACCTAACCTAACCTAACCTAACCTAACCTAACCTAACCTAACCTAACCTAACCTAACCTAACCTAACCTAACCTAACCTAACCTAACCTAACCTAACCTAACCTAACCTAACCTAACCTAACCTAACCTAACCTAACCTAACCTAACCTAACCTAACCTAACCTAACCTAACCTAACCTAACCTAACCTAACCTAACCTAACCTAACCTAACCTAACCTAACCTAACCTAACCTAACCTAACCTAACCTAACCTAACCTAACCTAACCTAACCTAACCTAACCTAACCTAACCTAACCTAACCTAACCTAACCTAACCTAACCTAACCTAACCTAACCTAACCTAACCTAACCTAACCTAACCTAACCTAACCTAACCTAACCTAACCTAACCTAACCTAACCTAACCTAACCTAACCTAACCTAACCTAACCTAACCTAACCTAACCTAACCTAACCTAACCTAACCTAACCTAACCTAACCTAACCTAACCTAACCTAACCTAACCTAACCTAACCTAACCTAACCTAACCTAACCTAACCTAACCTAACCTAACCTAACCTAACCTAACCTAACCTAACCTAACCTAACCTAACCTAACCTAACCTAACCTAACCTAACCTAACCTAACCTAACCTAACCTAACCTAACCTAACCTAACCTAACCTAACCTAACCTAACCTAACCTAACCTAACCTAACCTAACCTAACCTAACCTAACCTAACCTAACCTAACCTAACCTAACCTAACCTAACCTAACCTAACCTAACCTAACCTAACCTAACCTAACCTAACCTAACCTAACCTAACCTAACCTAACCTAACCTAACCTAACCTAACCTAACCTAACCTAACCTAACCTAACCTAACCTAACCTAACCTAACCTAACCTAACCTAACCTAACCTAACCTAACCTAACCTAACCTAACCTAACCTAACCTAACCTAACCTAACCTAACCTAACCTAACCTAACCTAACCTAACCTAACCTAACCTAACCTAACCTAACCTAACCTAACCTAACCTAACCTAACCTAACCTAACCTAACCTAACCTAACCTAACCTAACCTAACCTAACCTAACCTAACCTAACCTAACCTAACCTAACCTAACCTAACCTAACCTAACCTAACCTAACCTAACCTAACCTAACCTAACCTAACCTAACCTAACCTAACCTAACCTAACCTAACCTAACCTAACCTAACCTAACCTAACCTAACCTAACCTAACCTAACCTAACCTAACCTAACCTAACCTAACCTAACCTAACCTAACCTAACCTAACCTAACCTAACCTAACCTAACCTAACCTAACCTAACCTAACCTAACCTAACCTAACCTAACCTAACCTAACCTAACCTAACCTAACCTAACCTAACCTAACCTAACCTAACCTAACCTAACCTAACCTAACCTAACCTAACCTAACCTAACCTAACCTAACCTAACCTAACCTAACCTAACCTAACCTAACCTAACCTAACCTAACCTAACCTAACCTAACCTAACCTAACCTAACCTAACCTAACCTAACCTAACCTAACCTAACCTAACCTAACCTAACCTAACCTAACCTAACCTAACCTAACCTAACCTAACCTAACCTAACCTAACCTAACCTAACCTAACCTAACCTAACCTAACCTAACCTAACCTAACCTAACCTAACCTAACCTAACCTAACCTAACCTAACCTAACCTAACCTAACCTAACCTAACCTAACCTAACCTAACCTAACCTAACCTAACCTAACCTAACCTAACCTAACCTAACCTAACCTAACCTAACCTAACCTAACCTAACCTAACCTAACCTAACCTAACCTAACCTAACCTAACCTAACCTAACCTAACCTAACCTAACCTAACCTAACCTAACCTAACCTAACCTAACCTAACCTAACCTAACCTAACCTAACCTAACCTAACCTAACCTAACCTAACCTAACCTAACCTAACCTAACCTAACCTAACCTAACCTAACCTAACCTAACCTAACCTAACCTAACCTAACCTAACCTAACCTAACCTAACCTAACCTAACCTAACCTAACCTAACCTAACCTAACCTAACCTAACCTAACCTAACCTAACCTAACCTAACCTAACCTAACCTAACCTAACCTAACCTAACCTAACCTAACCTAACCTAACCTAACCTAACCTAACCTAACCTAACCTAACCTAACCTAACCTAACCTAACCTAACCTAACCTAACCTAACCTAACCTAACCTAACCTAACCTAACCTAACCTAACCTAACCTAACCTAACCTAACCTAACCTAACCTAACCTAACCTAACCTAACCTAACCTAACCTAACCTAACCTAACCTAACCTAACCTAACCTAACCTAACCTAACCTAACCTAACCTAACCTAACCTAACCTAACCTAACCTAACCTAACCTAACCTAACCTAACCTAACCTAACCTAACCTAACCTAACCTAACCTAACCTAACCTAACCTAACCTAACCTAACCTAACCTAACCTAACCTAACCTAACCTAACCTAACCTAACCTAACCTAACCTAACCTAACCTAACCTAACCTAACCTAACCTAACCTAACCTAACCTAACCTAACCTAACCTAACCTAACCTAACCTAACCTAACCTAACCTAACCTAACCTAACCTAACCTAACCTAACCTAACCTAACCTAACCTAACCTAACCTAACCTAACCTAACCTAACCTAACCTAACCTAACCTAACCTAACCTAACCTAACCTAACCTAACCTAACCTAACCTAACCTAACCTAACCTAACCTAACCTAACCTAACCTAACCTAACCTAACCTAACCTAACCTAACCTAACCTAACCTAACCTAACCTAACCTAACCTAACCTAACCTAACCTAACCTAACCTAACCTAACCTAACCTAACCTAACCTAACCTAACCTAACCTAACCTAACCTAACCTAACCTAACCTAACCTAACCTAACCTAACCTAACCTAACCTAACCTAACCTAACCTAACCTAACCTAACCTAACCTAACCTAACCTAACCTAACCTAACCTAACCTAACCTAACCTAACCTAACCTAACCTAACCTAACCTAACCTAACCTAACCTAACCTAACCTAACCTAACCTAACCTAACCTAACCTAACCTAACCTAACCTAACCTAACCTAACCTAACCTAACCTAACCTAACCTAACCTAACCTAACCTAACCTAACCTAACCTAACCTAACCTAACCTAACCTAACCTAACCTAACCTAACCTAACCTAACCTAACCTAACCTAACCTAACCTAACCTAACCTAACCTAACCTAACCTAACCTAACCTAACCTAACCTAACCTAACCTAACCTAACCTAACCTAACCTAACCTAACCTAACCTAACCTAACCTAACCTAACCTAACCTAACCTAACCTAACCTAACCTAACCTAACCTAACCTAACCTAACCTAACCTAACCTAACCTAACCTAACCTAACCTAACCTAACCTAACCTAACCTAACCTAACCTAACCTAACCTAACCTAACCTAACCTAACCTAACCTAACCTAACCTAACCTAACCTAACCTAACCTAACCTAACCTAACCTAACCTAACCTAACCTAACCTAACCTAACCTAACCTAACCTAACCTAACCTAACCTAACCTAACCTAACCTAACCTAACCTAACCTAACCTAACCTAACCTAACCTAACCTAACCTAACCTAACCTAACCTAACCTAACCTAACCTAACCTAACCTAACCTAACCTAACCTAACCTAACCTAACCTAACCTAACCTAACCTAACCTAACCTAACCTAACCTAACCTAACCTAACCTAACCTAACCTAACCTAACCTAACCTAACCTAACCTAACCTAACCTAACCTAACCTAACCTAACCTAACCTAACCTAACCTAACCTAACCTAACCTAACCTAACCTAACCTAACCTAACCTAACCTAACCTAACCTAACCTAACCTAACCTAACCTAACCTAACCTAACCTAACCTAACCTAACCTAACCTAACCTAACCTAACCTAACCTAACCTAACCTAACCTAACCTAACCTAACCTAACCTAACCTAACCTAACCTAACCTAACCTAACCTAACCTAACCTAACCTAACCTAACCTAACCTAACCTAACCTAACCTAACCTAACCTAACCTAACCTAACCTAACCTAACCTAACCTAACCTAACGCTAAGGGCGTGCCGGCGGACCCAGTGGCTATAAAAATCCTCCAGGCGAACCTCCAGCGTAGCAAGTTGGCATACTCCGAGCTGCTGATTCAGGCCTCAGAACTACGAGCGCGGATGGCCTTGGTACAGGAGCCATACGTCGGCGGAACAGGGCGTGTGAAGGGTCAAAATGGGATCAGAGTCTTCCAGTCTGCGGATCATGGAAGTGGGACTGTAAAGGCCGCGGTCATAGTTTTTGACGCGGACCTTCACATCACACAGTACCCGAAACTCACCACTAACAACATCTCAGTGGTGGGGATCCGAGTCCGCAACTGGGAGATCATCCTGGTTTCATTTTACTTTGAGCCCGACCTGCCGATGGACTCGTACCTAGCTCATCTGCGCCGGGTGCAGCGTGAGACGGGAGCTCGGAGTATGATCATTGGGGGTGACTCCAATGCTAAGTGCGTCTGGTGGAAGAGTCCCGTGACCGACCGCAGAGGCGAGGAACTACACGGGGCGCTGGAGGACCTCGGACTTTGCATCCTGAACCAAGGGGAAACCCCTACCTTTGATACTATCCGGGGCGGCGTAAGGTACAGCAGCTATGTTGACATAACTGCTGTATCGCCGGATCTGTATGGCTTGGTGGACGACTGGCGCGTGCGCGAGGACCTGACCAGCTCGGACCACAATGGCATATCCTTCACATTGACGACAAGGTACATTAATAAAAATTACATTCAACACACTACCAGGACTTATTTCACTAAAAATGCAAATTGGGCCCAGTTTCGTGAGAAACTGGGTCAAATTATAACTAGAGAAAATTTTTCAATAGATTTTATAAAAAATTTAGCAACTGGTCCAGATTTAGACACAACAATATCCAAATACAATAAAATTATAGCGGAAGCCTGTACCATGTCGATTCCGCCCATAAAGCGGAAAGATGTGGTGAATATGCCATGGTGGAACGAGGGGTTAGCAGCGCTCAAGCGCGAGGTGGCCACCAAGAAATGCAGAATTCGGTGTGCAGCGCCGGTTAGGCGTCAAATGGTAGTCGGAGAGTACCTGGAAGCGAAGGAGCGCTATGAGACCGAGGTGAGGCATGCGCAGACGCGCAGCTGGGTCGCCTTCTGTGAGCGTCAGGACGGGGAATCAGTTTGGGGGGGTATCTACCGGGTCCTCGGCAGAACCTCCAGGAGAGACGAAGATCCACCGCTGGTGGTGAACGATATGGAGCTAGACGCCAAAGGCTCGGTGAGGCTTATGGCCGAAACCTTCTACCCGGAGGACTCCGAAGAGGATGACTCCGAGGAGCACCGAAGGGTGAGGGTACAAGCTGAGCTCTTTGACGTTGAAACTTCTTCGGATTCGACGGACCCGCCTTTCACTCCTTTAGAGTTGAAATTGGCCTGCCGGTCCTTCAATCCGAAGAAGGCTCCAGGCGCGGACGGTTTTACCGCCGATATATGTTTGCACGCGATAGAGTACGACCCCGATCTCTCATTGGCTCTTTTCAACAGGTGCCTCGAACTCCGGCATTTTCCCGAGCCCTGGAAGGAGGCTACGGTGATCTTCCTCCGGAAGCCGGGGAAGGACACCTACCGGACACCACGGTCGTATCGGCCGATTGGTCTCCTTCCGGTGCTGGGGAAAGTGCTGGAGAAGATGCTTGTCGCCAGACTGAAACATCACGTAGCGCCCAGGCTCAGTACCCGTCAGTTCGGCTTTATGCCCCAGCGTAGCACCGAGGACGCCCTCTATACACTAGTAGAACATATAAGACGCGGACTTACAAATAAAAAGCTATTGACGCTTGTGTCTCTAGATATAGAGGGCGCCTTCGACAACGCTTGGTGGCCACGCATAAAAGTCCGGCTGGCGGAGGAACGAGTGCCGATTAACATCCGTAGGCTCCTGGGCAGCTACCTGAGCGGCAGGCATGTTCGTGCACGGTACTGTGGGGAAGAGCACGTGAGAGAAACCGGGAAGGGTTGCGTGCAAGGGTCTATCGGCGGGCCGATTTTGTGGAACCTCTTGTTGGATCCACTGCTTCGTGAGTTGGAGGCTAGACATTATTACGTGCAGGCGTTCGCTGACGATGTGGTGTTGGTCTTTGAGGGTAAGACGGCTCTTGAGGTCGAAAACCACGCCAATGCCGCCCTCGAGCATGTGAGGGAGTGGGGAGTCCAGAATAAGCTGAAGTTTGCGCCGCACAAGACCAGTGCTATGGTCATCACGCGCAAACTGAAGTATGACACCCCACGCCTCCACATGGGCGGGGTCGACATCGGTATGGTGGGCGAAATCAAATTACTGGGAGTCGTCCTAGACCAACGCCTTACCTTCAACACGCACGTCGCGAACGTCTGTAAGAAGGCCGTCACCTTCTATTCCCAGCTTTCGAGAGCCGCGAAGGCGAGCTGGGGCCTCCACCCCGAAGTTATCCGCGTTATTTACAGAGCGGTGGTTGAGCCCGTGATACTGTATGCGGCTGCCGTTTGGGCGCCGGCTGTGGACAAGCTAGGTGTACGTAAGCAGCTGAACGTGGTCCAGCGGGGCTTTGCGCAGAAGCTGTGTAGGGCATACCGCACCACCTCCCTGAACTCAGCACTGTTGCTCGCTGGGATACTCCCTCTCGACCTGCGCGTCCGCGAAGCCGCGGCGTTGTACGGCGCGAGGAGGGGTATACCCCAGGACGCGATAGGGGATCGGGAAGTGGAACGGATGTCCTCGGCTCTGCGGTCTCCGCATCCCGCTCAGCATATCGACCTGGAGTTCAAGTGCCTGGCGGACGAGGAACAACTCGCGGTCAACATTGACCACGACCTTAACATCTACACGGACGGCAGTAAGATTGAGGGCAAAGTGGGCGCGGCGCTATCCATATGGAGAGGCGCCGCCGAAACCAAAACCCTCAAGCTTACTTTGCCGTCCTTTTGCACCGTCTACCAGGCGGAACTCCTGGCGATATGCAGGGCGGCGCGAACGGCCGCAGATAACTCGGCCAGATCAGTCGGGATTTACTCCGACTCCCTGTCGGCACTGCAGACTACAGTCAACCCGGAAGCCCTCCACCCCCTGGCCGTTGAGGCGCGGGGCCACCTGCGTAGGGCTTTGGTACAAGACAAACTTGTTAGTTTGTTCTGGATCAAAGCCCACGCGGGACTAGAGGGGAACGAGCGTGCCGACCATCTGGCTAAGGAAGCTGCGCTAAAGTCAAAACGCAGTTTTGATTACGACAGCTGCCCCGTTTCATTCATCAAGCGAAGCATTCGTATGCGATCGCTTGATGAATGGAACCAACGATACCAGGGCGGTGAAACAGCCGGTGTCACCCGGGTCTTTTTCCCGGACGCGATAGCCGCATACCGGATCATCGGTAAAATAAAGGTGGACAGATTTGTCACCCAGGTATTGACGGGGCACGGTGGATTCTCCGAGTACTTGCACCGCTTCAAGTGCAAGGAGAGTCCATCGTGCGTCTGCGATCCTGCGTGCTCGGAGTCTGTCCTCCACGTCCTCCTGGACTGCCCGGCCCATTGTCGTGAGAGGCAGGAAATAGAGTCATTATTGGGTACTAAATTGGAAACAAACTCATTACCGGGATTAGTGTGTGGAAAGAACAGAGACTTGTTCCTAAACTACTGCAGAAAAATTTGTAAATTAGTAAATTATAGAAATAGAGTGTAAGTAAATTATGTTAGATAGTTATAGTATAGTATAAGTAGACTAACATAAGACATTGTTAATTAAATAGGAACATAGTTTGTAAGTTGTTGATAGTATTGTTAATTGTGTAAGATATTTATTTTGCACAATAAAATTTTGTATTAATCTATATAGTTTAGAGTTATTTTATGTTACCTGCCTTGTAAATAATAGTAATTAAGTGGATCAATTGTACTAAATTATAATGTAAGAGCTAGATCATAAGGAAAAAATTTTAAAATAAATAGATACCTATTGTTTTTCCCCCTTACTGTCCCCGCGTTACCTAGACCTAAGTACACTTTGCCTTCAGCATGATTGAATGACGATGAATGATTGATTGAACATGGTATGCAGAATGAGTGACGAACAGAGTAAAAGATTGAGATAGTATGAAAGAGTTTTCTTTAGATGAAAAATGAAACACAAAGATAAATAATAAAAATGTAAAAACAGTCTCCCCTTATAGGGAGGTCAAGTATAAAAAAAAAAAAAAAAAAAAAAAAAAAAAAAAAAAAAAAAAAAAAAAAAAAAAAAAAAACCTAACCTAACCTAACCTAACCTAACCTAACCTAACCTAACCTAACCTAACCTAACCTAACCTAACCTAACCTAACCTAACCTAACCTAACCTAACCTAACCTAACCTAACCTAACCTAACCTAACCTAACCTAACCTAACCTAACCTAACCTAACCTAACCTAACCTAACCTAACCTAACCTAACCTAACCTAACCTAACCTAACCTAACCTAACCTAACCTAACCTAACCTAACCTAACCTAACCTAACCTAACCTAACCTAACCTAACCTAACCTAACCTAACCTAACCTAACCTAACCTAACCTAACCTAACCTAACCTAACCTAACCTAACCTAACCTAACCTAACCTAACCTAACCTAACCTAACCTAACCTAACCTAACCTAACCTAACCTAACCTAACCTAACCTAACCTAACCTAACCTAACCTAACCTAACCTAACCTAACCTAACCTAACCTAACCTAACCCCCCCCTTCCGCCGTCAGATCCGACCGTAAGCAGACGTGTAGCAAGTCGTTTGAGTGCCGCTCCGCCCGATTTTTATATTTAAAAATCAAGAAAAGTGGGTTTTTCGCAACCGATTTTAGTGATTTTTGTGTTGAAAGGTGCGCAAATAACTGCTCTATATTGTGGCAGTTTCTGTTTATTGCGCCAGGTGCGCTAAGTGCGCGAAAAATTGGTGCAAAGTGCGAATTTTACAAATTTGGAAACTTTGATCGCAAACGCTGGCGAATTAAGATCGACGACCTATTATTTTTATTGTGTCGTCCGACGCGCCTCTGCGTGCTCTTCAAAAAGAGCCATCAACCAGATTTTTCCGCTGCAAGCGCGCGGAGAAATAATTAAAAAACCGTCGACCACGTGGCCACGTGGTCCTTGATCCAGCGGGGCGAGGGAAGTGTCACGTACATCAATCGACGCGTCTCATCACGCCGAGCTCAGCGGTGGTTCAGCCATATTTTTAAGGTTAGTGGTTGGGAAGATATTGGCAAAAAACTTTTTCTTCAAAATTCAAAATTAAATAACTTTTTAACAAGATCGACGACACCCCAATATTTTTATTGCGTTTGGTGGGGCTCTATAAGGTCTACCAACGTACCAAATTTCAAAATTTTCCGGCTAGTAGTTTTGGTTTTAAAATTTTTTAAAATTTCAGGGTGTGCACGTGGGGTGGCAACCCTTTGTCCAATATCTTCAAAACCCTTTTTAAAAAATAGTAGATAGTGTAATTAGGTGGTTAAATTTTTTGTAGATTTTTATAATTAAGTTTAGTTATTTTTATTACAATTATTGTGTAAATTTTCGTGTTTTTTCACCCCCATAAATCGGGGGTTGATTTCAAAAATTTTTTGTGTTAACCACTGATTAGAGCTCGTCGAGCCCGAAATTTTGAGCCCAAACACGGCCAGATTCGTTTATAAATAGCCGAGTTTTTAAAAATTTAGTTAACAGGTGGCCATATTGGCGGCCATCTTGTAAATATTAGAATAGCTATAACTTGACTTTGGATTGACGTAGGAGAGCGCGGTTTTCTTTACTGTGGTTGCTGCAGTGAGGACCACGTTCTGAGACTAGTAAGAACTCTATATAGAGTCGACCTTTTAAAAATTAAAATTGTATATATCATTAAAAAGATCTCGGCAGGACCAACACGGAGAGCCGTCGCACGTTATTCTGCGACCAGCGGTTCCCGAGATATTAATTTTTAAAATCTCGCGCAAAGTGCGCGGACGCCATATTGGATATTTTTAGGGCGCAATATCTCGGCAACCGCTGGTCGCAGCGCGACGCGGTTTCCGCTGTTATTGTTGTAGTGGAGAGGGCCACACTCCTAGGGCACTGAGGTCTCTGTATAGAGTCGACCCCCTGGTTTTTAGATTTAAGCCTAGATTTAGATAGATCTCGAGAAGGCCGTCACGGGGAGCGGTCGCACATTATCCTGCGATCAGTGGTTACCGAGTTATAATTTTTTGAATTTCGGCCTAGGCCGAAACTGTAATATCTGCCGCCATATTGAAAATCTTTGAAGCGGTATATCTCGGCAACCACTTGTCGTAGCGACGCGCGGTTTTCACCGTTAATTGGCCCCTTCGAAGCCCTACACGGCTGCACTATCGGGGAGGCTCTACATAGAGCCCCAGTAGAGTTCGACTGTAGAGTTGAAGGCGGTTGATAGATTTAAGTTTTTAATTTAGATTTAAGTAGTTTTAGGGACTCTTCAGGTGCTGTAGTATTCTGCAGCACCAAATTAGACTAGGAACAGTCTCTGTTTTTTCTTATACACCCGCTATTGCGGCTTTTATTCTATTTGACAATTTTAATTTATTTCTGACGTTTTTTGACGATTTTTATTTTATTTTATTTTATTTAAATTATTGACGCGACCTCCAACATGGTGCTTGGCCTAAGGACACCTGTCAAAAAACAGGTTGTGACGAACCCACCCTCCACTCCCCCCAAAGAAGTGAAGAAATTGAATAGGCGGAGCTTGGAGAAGTGGGAGGAGGCAGCCACGGAGTCGACCTCCGCAATGACACAGGGTGCTCCAACCACCTCCAAGGCTGTAAAACTAACCAGCCGCAAGTCAATTGATAGCCCGAAGGAAGGGGGGGCTAAGGCACAGGTCTCTGCACCCACGACGACCACTCGAGTCCAGCGAGCCCGCTCGCATCACAAGAAGGCGAAGGATGCGGTGGACGCGTCCAGGAACCTCAGGGGCGACCTCAAGGCGACGATCTTGGAGTCCCTGGACGCGCTTATGAGGCTGGTCGCTGAATCTGAGGCCGACCTGGGGGCCGGGAGGGCTCGGAAGGGGAGCGGGGGCTCCGTGGATGTGGTGCCGGTGGCTGTAACCACCGACACCACATTCACGGTGCCTCCGGACTCCGGACTGAGCGCAAAGCTCGACGAGCACTCTCGGCTCCTCCTGGAGAGCAATGAGCGGATGAAGGCTCTCCAGGAACAGCTCGCGAAGAGCAGTCAGGTGGTCGAGGAACAGCGGCTCAGCTACGCCAGCGTGGCCGCTGCGAGACCGCAGCAACACACAAGGCCCGCGGCGCTGCACTCGGTGGTCGTCACTTCCGAGAACGACAAGGAGACGGCCGAACAGGTTCTCGGAAGGGTGCGAGAGACCATGGACGCGAAGTCGGGGTGGGTGAAGGTGGACCGGGTCCGTAAGGCCAAGGACCGGAAGGTGATAATGGGATTCGGGACTGCCGAGGACAGGAAGAAGGCGAGGGAGCGCTTAGGGAAAGAAGGATCGGGCCTCGTGGTCGAGGACGTCAAGAATAGAGACCCGCTTTTCGTCCTCAGAGGCGTCTTGGCCGTCAACACTGACGGTGACATCGTCAAGGCCCTGAGGAACCAAAATCGGGACCTCTTTGACGGCCTCGGCCCCGGGGATGACCGCCTCGTGGTTAAATATCGTCGGAAGGTCAGGAACCCGCACGTGGTCAACGTAGTCCTGAGTGCGTCGCCCACCCTCTGGGCGAGGATAACCGGCGTGGGCTCAGTCCATGTCGACCTCATGAGGGTGCGAGCAGAGGACCAGTCTCCGCTGGTCCAATGCACGCGATGCCTCGGGTTTGGCCACGGGCGCAAGTACTGCAAGGACCCGGCAGACCTCTGTAGCCACTGCGGCGGGCCGCACCTGCGCTCTAAATGCGCGGATTGGCTGGCGGGGTCCCCACCCTCCTGCCGGAACTGTTGTCGCGCGAAGTTCGACAATGTCGAACATAACGCATTTAGCGACAACTGTCCCGTCAGGAAGAGGTGGGATGACCTCGCCCGGCAATCCGTAGCGTATTGCTAAGGGCGTGCCGGCGGACCCAGTGGCTATAAAAATCCTCCAGGCGAACCTCCAGCGTAGCAAGTTGGCATACTCCGAGCTGCTGATTCAGGCCTCAGAACTACGAGCGCGGATGGCCTTGGTACAGGAGCCATACGTCGGCGGAACAGGGCGTGTGAAGGGTCAAAATGGGATCAGAGTCTTCCAGTCTGCGGATCATGGAAGTGGGACTGTAAAGGCCGCGGTCATAGTTTTTGACGCGGACCTTCACATCACACAGTACCCGAAACTCACCACTAACAACATCTCAGTGGTGGGGATCCGAGTCCGCAACTGGGAGATCATCCTGGTTTCATTTTACTTTGAGCCCGACCTGCCGATGGACTCGTACCTAGCTCATCTGCGCCGGGTGCAGCGTGAGACGGGAGCTCGGAGTATGATCATTGGGGGTGACTCCAATGCTAAGTGCGTCTGGTGGAAGAGTCCCGTGACCGACCGCAGAGGCGAGGAACTACACGGGGCGCTGGAGGACCTCGGACTTTGCATCCTGAACCAAGGGGAAACCCCTACCTTTGATACTATCCGGGGCGGCGTAAGGTACAGCAGCTATGTTGACATAACTGCTGTATCGCCGGATCTGTATGGCTTGGTGGACGACTGGCGCGTGCGCGAGGACCTGACCAGCTCGGACCACAATGGCATATCCTTCACATTGACGACAAGGTGCATCAACAAAAACTTTATTAAACATACCACCCGTATCTATTTCACCAAAAATGCAAATTGGGCCCGGTTTCGTGAGAAACTGGGCCAAATTATGAATAGGGAAAACTTTACTACGGAATACATTAAAAATTTGGCAATAGATTGGGAATTAGACTACACAGTAGAAAAACTCAACAAAATTATAGCAGAAGCATGCGCCTTGTCGATTCCGCCCATAAAGCGGAAAGATGTGGTGAATATGCCGTGGTGGAACGAGGGGTTGGCAGCGCTCAAGCGTGAGGTGGCCACCAAGAAATGCAGAATTCGGTGTGCAGCGCCGGTTAGGCGTCAGATGGTAGTCGGGGAGTACCTGGAAGCGAAGGAGCGATATGAGACCGAGGTGAGGCATGCGCAGACGCGCAGCTGGGTCGCCTTCTGTGAGCGTCAGGACGGGGAATCAGTTTGGGGGGGTATCTACCGGGTCCTCGGCAGAACCTCCAGGAGAGACGAAGATCCACCGCTGGTGGTAAACGATATGGAGCTAGACGCCAAAGGCTCGGTGAGGCTTATGGCCGAAACCTTTTACCCGGAGGACTCCGAAGAGGATGACTCCGAGGAGCACCGAAGGGTGAGGGTACAAGCTGAGCTCTTTGACGTTGAAACTTCTTCGGATGTGACGGACCCGCCTTTCACTCCTTTAGAGTTGAAATTGGCCTGCCGGTCCTTCAATCCGAAGAAGGCTCCAGGCGCGGACGGTTTTACCGCCGATATATGTTTGCACGCGATAGAGTATGACCCCGATCTCTCATTGGCTCTTTTCAACAGGTGCCTCGAACTCCGGCATTTTCCCGAGCCCTGGAAGGAGGCTACGGTGATCTTCCTCCGGAAGCCGGGGAAGAACACCTACACGACACCGCGGTCGTATCGGCCGATTGGTCTCCTTCCGGTGCTGGGGAAAGTGCTGGAGAAGATGCTTGTCGCCAGGTTGAAATACCATATAGCGCCCAGGCTCAGTACCCGTCAGTTCGGCTTTATGCCCCAGCGTAGCACCGAGGACGCCCTCTATACACTAGTAGAACATATAAGATGCGGTTTAACAAACAAAAAGCTATTGACGCTTGTGTCTCTAGATATAGAGGGCGCCTTCGACAACGCTTGGTGGCCACGCATAAAAGTCCGGCTGGCGGAGGAACGAGTGCCGATTAACATCCGTAGGCTCCTGGGCAGCTACCTGAGCGGCAGGCATGTTCGCGCACGGTACTGTGGGGAAGAGCACGTGAGAGAAACCGGGAAGGGTTGCGTGCAAGGGTCTATCGGCGGGCCGATTTTGTGGAACCTCTTGCTGGATCCACTGCTTCGTGAGTTGGAGGCTAGACATTATTACGTGCAGGCGTTCGCTGACGATGTGGTGTTGGTCTTTGAGGGTAAGACGGCTCTTGAGGTCGAAAACCACGCCAATGCCGCCCTCGAGCATGTGAGGGAGTGGGGAGTCCAGAATAAGCTGAAGTTTGCGCCGCACAAGACCAGTGCTATGGTCATCACGCGCAAACTGAAGTATGACACCCCACGCCTCCACATGGGCGGGGTCGACATCGGTATGGTGGGCGAAATCAAATTACTGGGAGTCGTCCTAGACCAACGCCTTACCTTCAACACGCACGTCGCGAACGTCTGTAAGAAGGCCGTCACCTTCTATTCCCAGCTTTCGAGAGCCGCGAAGGCGAGCTGGGGCCTCCACCCCGAAGTCATCCGCGTTATTTACAGAGCGGTGGTTGAGCCCGTGATACTGTATGCGGCTGCCGTTTGGGCGCCGGCTGTGGATAAGCTAGGTGTACGTAAGCAGCTGAACGTGGTCCAGCGGGGCTTTGCGCAGAAGCTGTGTAGGGCATACCGCACCACCTCCCTGAACTCAGCACTGTTGCTCGCTGGGATACTCCCTCTCGACCTGCGCGTCCGCGAAGCCGCGGCGTTGTACGGCGCGAGGAGGGGTATACCCCAGGACGCGATAGGGGATCGGGAAGTGGAACGGATGTCCTCGGCTCTGCGGTCTCCGCATCCCGCTCAGCATATCGACCTGGAGTTCAAGTGCCTGGCGGACGAGGAACAACTCGCGGTCAACATTGACCACGACCTTAACATCTACACGGACGGCAGTAAGATTGAGGGCAAAGTGGGCGCGGCGCTTTCCATATGGAGAGGCGCCGCCGAAACCAAAACCCTCAAGCTTACTTTGCCGTCCTTTTGCACCGTCTACCAGGCGGAACTCCTGGCGATATGCAGGGCGGCGCGGACGGCCGCAGATAACTCGGCCAGATCAGTCGGGATTTACTCCGACTCCCTGTCGGCACTGCAGACTACAGTCAACCCGGAAGCCCTCCACCCCCTGGCCGTTGAGGCGCGGGGCCACCTGCGTAGGGCTTTGGTACAGGACAAACTTGTTAGTTTGTTCTGGATCAAAGCCCACGCGGGACTAGAGGGGAACGAGCGTGCCGACCATCTGGCTAAGGAAGCTGCGCTAAAGTCAAAACGCAGTTTTGACTACGACAGCTGCCCCGTTTCATTCATCAAGCGAAGCATTCGTATGCGATCGCTTGATGAATGGAACCAACGATACCAGGCCGGTGAAACAGCCGGTGTCACCCGGGTCTTTTTCCCGGACGCGATAGCCGCATACCGGATCATCGGTAAAATAAAGGTGGACAGATTTGTCACCCAGGTATTGACGGGGCACGGTGGATTCTCCGAGTACTTGCATCGTTTCAAGTGCAAGGAGAGTCCATCGTGCGTCTGCGATCCTGCGTGTTCTGAGTCTGTCCTCCACGTCCTCCTGGACTGCCCGGCCCATTGTCGCGAGAGGCAGGACGTGGAATCTCAACTGGGTATCAAACTTGATGTAAGTACGTTACCGCAAATAGTGTGTAGTAAAGACAGAGATCTGTTCTTAGAATATTGTAAAAAAGTTTGTAAATTAGTGAATCATAGAAATAGGGTATAGTAAAAATTATGTTAGGTAGTTATAGTTGTATAATTAGGCTAACATAAGAAACTTGTATATAGAATAAGAACATAGTCTGTAAGTTACTTTTAAGATTGCAAATGTTCAAAATAGTGTATTTTGCACAACTAAGAAAGTTTTACTTTGTAATAGTAAATTTAGTTTAGACTCTATTTTATAACTACCAGCCTCTTGTACTAAGTAGATAATAAGATGAAGAAAAATTGTACTTTTATATTATATAAGCCTAGATATAAGTAAAAAATTGTTAACTTTATTAAAAAGATAAAACTGTTCCCTCCCTCAACTTTCCCCTCCTTCTGTGTTTTTATTAGTATTAGTAGTAGGTACACAATCGCCTTAAGCACTATGATTGAATGAGGATGGATGTTAGATGAAAATGGGATGAAGCATGGATGACGAGCATAGTAAAAGATAGACTGTATGAATGAGTTTTTGGTTAAAAAATGTAAAACCTGTCCAGACAAAATAAACTGTAAAAACAGTCTCCCCTCACAGGGAGGTCAAGTATAAAAAAAAAAAAAAAAAAAAAAAAAAAAAAAAAAAAAAAAAAAAAAAAAAAAAAAAAAAAAAAAAAAAAAAAAAAACAAAATAAAAAAAAAAAAAAAAAAAAAAAAAAAAAAAAAAAAAAAAAAAAAAAAAAAACCTAACCTAACCTAACCTAACCTAACCTAACCTAACCTAACCTAACCTAACCTAACCTAACCTAACCTAACCTAACCTAACCTAACCTAACCTAACCTAACCTAACCTAACCTAACCTAACCTTTTTTTTTTTTTTTTTACGTGTGGAAATGCGTTACGCATACCCGGCCGCTGGGGAAGAAAGGCCGGGTTATGTGGGACTCCTGCTGTATAGGGGCAGTATACCCACTAAAACCACACGGTACTCCATCTCTCCGTCGCAGTGCTGAGCCGCGGGAACGCGTCAGCCTGCTCCGCGACTCTGCTGACGGCTGTCTGTTTGTTCAGACCCAACTTTGAGGTTTCTAGGCCTCCATCGTCCTTTAAATGGACCTTGTCTTAACTGTGATTAAGCCGCGATGCGCAGGAGTACGTTGCGTATCGCGGTCCGCTCGGGGACTCGATTCGATGGGTGATGGCGTCCCCACACCGCCACCCCGAGATCCCCCGCTAAGGCGGGACGTTGCGATCGTCATGGTTGACCGCGCGGCGTCTCCGTCTCTGCCTTCTCCTAGGGTCGATCGCCTCTATCTCCCTCCGACGTTCGGCCTCTTCTTTAGTGGAGATCACGTTTTGCGCAAATTCCTCCACTGCGTCCCACGATGCCTCACTGCTCAGCATTGCGCAGATGATTGCTGGCAGTGAGAGGTCTGATCCAATGGCGGCCGTTAGGGCCGCACGTTGACTTGTCCAGGAGGGACAGGCCGTGATGGTGTGCTCGGCCGTGTCCCTGTCCGCGCTGCAATGGTGGCATCGCGCGGTTTCCTCTCTTCCTGCGACCTCACACAGATACCGCCCAAAGCAGCCGTGCCCCGTCAGCAATTGTGTAACACGGAAGGAGAGCGTGCCGCTCTTCCTATTTATCCACTCCTTGAGATATGGGCGAATGGCCGTCAGCAACCTCACACTGACTTGTGATTCTTCGAGCCGCTCCGCCCACAACTGTATAGCCCTCTCTCTTGCGGTGTTCCTCCACCGACGTACGGCTTCCGGGAGAGGGTTGCTGCCCTCCGCGCGGACCGATGCGCACCGCCAGTAAACGTCGGCGAGAGACTGGGCATCTAGGTCCCAGGGTACGCTGCTCGCGAGCACGCAGGCCGCATCTTTAGAGACGGTGCGGTACCCACGCACTGCCCTGATTGCCATAACTCTCTGGAGCCTTCCCAGAACCAATCTGTTTTCAGGCGACAGATGTTCGGCCCATATTGGCGCTCCGTACATTGCCATGGAGCGGATTACGCCCATGTACAGGCGACGACAACTGAGGCTCGGACCCCCCAGGTTTGGAAGGAGTGACGCTAACGCTCCAGCCGCCTTCGTAGTCTTCTCTGACAGACGCCGGAAGTGTTCCCGGAACGTCCATCTACCATCTAGGACCAGGCCCAGGTATGTCATTGTTGTTGTGACGTTTATTCTGGTCCCGCTTATCACTACTGCAAGGTCAGCCGGCGGTGCGTTCCTAGGCCCGTGTAGGCAAAGAGCCTCAGACTTTTCTAGGGCCACCGCGAGGCCCAGCATCCGGATTCGGCGAACCACCTGCGCGACTGCTGCCGTAGCGAGTATCATTACGTCCCTGTACGTCTTTCCGCGGCTGACAACCAGGGTGTCGTCTGCGTAGGCGATGACCTCTACGCCGCGGAGGTTGGCGCCGCGAAGCACTGGGTCGAATCCGATGTTCCACAAGAGCGGACCGAGAGCCGACCCCTGTGGAACACCGCAGACCACCTCCTTTTCTTCCCAACCTTCCTGCGTCGGATACTGCACCGACCGTGCCGAGAGGTAGTCGTTAACCACGTTGCGTAGATACCTCGGCACGCAGTGGTGTCTGAGTCCATCTTTGATGGCTTCCCAGGGCAGCGAGTTGAAGGCGTTGGATATGTCCAGAGACACAGCCAAAACTACACCACCCCGGGACACCTCTTCCTCCGCGATCGTCCGCAGGCGTTGTATCGCGCCTATGGTCGCTCGGCCTGAGCGAAATCCGTACTGGTTTTCGCTCAGGTTCGGTCCGACGTGCTCGAGATGTTGGGTGAGACGTGCCACGATGATCCGCTCCAGTATCTTGCAGACCTCGTCGAGCAACACGATAGGACGATACGCCGACGGTTGATTTTCAGGACGCCCTTTCTTCCGCAGCAGTACCAGTTTTCCCGTCTTCCAGCGACGCGGTACTCGGCCCTGGACCAAACAGTTGGTCAAAGCGACTAGCACACGCGGTTCCATATTTCCCATCGCCAGTACCCAGGCACGTCCCGGGACGCCGTCGAGGCCGGGGGCCGTGCTTTTCATGCTCATTTTCTGAACTGCAACGGCTAGTTCAGAAGACGTGACTGGCGGTACGTCATCTTCTTCTAAAGTGGAAATATCGCTCTGTGCCGTCGCTGGAGACCGCTCGGCCATCGTAGGGAACAGGGTCGAGACGATGGTGTTGCGGAGCTCCGGTTGGAGATTCTGAGTGAGCGGTGGGGCGGCTGGGCGGAGCTTTTGCCTCACCCATTTGTATGGCCTGCCCCATGGGTCGCGTTCCAGGGTATCCAGCCACTCCTCCCAGGCTTCCGACTTGGCCTGTTGGATGCCAAGACGTAGGGCGCGGCGCGCCGTGCGGTAGCCATCGTAGATGGCGTCCTCCTCCGATTGGCTCCTGTTGCGCCTTCTTCGGTATCTCGTGTAACGGCGCCGGGCTGCTACGCAATCTTGCCGGAGTTGTATTAATTCCGGACGCCACCAGTATATTTGGCGCCGAAACTTGTATGGCCCCGCACGTGGCATCGAGGCGTCGCAGATGTTATGCATCGCCTCGTTTAACCATTCTGCGCACTCTTCTACCCCTCCTGAAGGAAGTGGGGCCCAGGACGCAACGATTGCCGCCTCCTGCAGTAAATCCTTATCCATCCTCTTGAGGGACCACCGTGGGCCGCCGCCAGATGTTGTTGGGCGACCCAGTTCCGACGTGTGAGCGGAGATGTCGAAACGTATATAGCGGTGGTCCGAGAGGGATTCGATGTCCTCCAAGACCCGCCAGCTTCTGACTCGACGGGCGACAGATGGACTGACGAGAGTCAGGTCCACTATCGACTCGCCTTGTTGCCGGACACAGGTGTTCACGGCGCCTCGATTGGCCAGAACGAGTCCCGTGGAGGTTAGCCAGTCCGCCATCGCTCGGCCTCTTGCATCTGTCGCCGGGGATCCCCAGAGCGTCGACTTCGCGTTGAAGTCTCCGGCGACGATTACAGGGCCTGACGTTGCGCCGATATAGGTAGTCAGACGCAGAAGGAAAGCCTCGAAATCGACCAAGGGTCGGCTAGGGGAAAAATAAACTCCCACCACGGTAAGAGCCCCTATCTTCGCGGCGACGAATCCATGACTCCTGGTCGTATTTTCCCACGATGGAGTGGTGATTTTAGGGCCGAAAACCAGCGCGACTGACGCATTCGCGTCTCCGACCCAGTCGCTTCTGTCTGGCACCCGGTACGGCTCTGCCACTATGACGACGTCGATTGACCACTGCGCTATCGTCTGAACCAGGAGATCTTGTGCCTGGGCGCAGTGGTTCAGGTTGCCCTGCATGACGCGTAGGGTGTCCGTTATTCCGCGTCCATTTGTACCACTCCAGCTCCAGTGGCCGCCTTATTTGTATTGGCTGCTGTCTGGGGCGCTGTGCTCTTTTTGGAGCTGCTCTTCTTTTTCGCTGCAGGCTTCCCGCAGGTCTTGCTGCCCACACTGTGGTCTGCCGGCTTGCCACTTGCTGCGCACAACGCGCAATGTGGCGCGTTCAGACATTGCGCGGTTGTGTGGCCTGGTTGGCCGCAGCGGAAGCAGAGACCACTGCGATCATCCGCGCAGGTGCACGTAGCCCGCGTGTGGCCAGTCTGGTGGCAACGGTAACACCGCATGGGGCGCGCTGACAACAGAGTAACGCGCACCACGGTCCACCCGACGTACACTTTAGTGTTCGGTGCCGTCACCTTCTTCGCCGCCTCGACCGGGCACCTAAGCCAAGCCGAGCCGCAGCCACTCCGGTTCAAGCGGATTTCGCCGACCTTGACATCGCCGGATGAGCAGCCACCCGTTTTGGCAATTGCCTCGGCGATTTCTGTTGACGTGGCCGAGTCGTCGAGTCCGGTTACTCGCAGTTCGGCGCACTTTTGAGGTCTGGCGATACGCACATCCTCCGCCTCCATAATTTCTCTCAGTTTCCCGGCGAGAGCGTCCGCCTTCTCTTTGCAAGCATCCCCCGAGACCTCGTACATGCGGGCGCCGGTGGCCGCCAGCTTAAATTTGACAGCCGGGATCTGCAGCTCGGCTAGGTCGAGTCTCTGTTTAGCTCTCTCGAGGACGTCCTTATAAGTGACGCCGCGTTCCTCCGCACCCGGCTGCAGTGTAATGACTACGACTGCAGACTTAGGGGCACGGAGTTTCCCACTCTTATTTTTCTTTCTTTTGGGCCCTTTATCATTTTTATCCACCTTTTTTGGTGGTTTGCCCTTCTTCTTAGTCACCTCCGCCCATGACTCTTTGGGCGCGGGCCTCGGCGCCGCTGCTGACGTTGTTGCAGCGTCGCGCCTTGTGGCTGCTGCCTCAACCGCGGCGGCAGACCTCTTCCCCTTCCTCCTCTTCTTTTTCTGGGTGGGGCCGGGATTCGCCGGGGGCGTCAGGGTCGAGACCGCGGGCACCAGTTCGGGAGTCTTCTTCTTTGTCTGTGCCGCATGTGTTGGTGCGTCTTGGGCCGCATTTCTTTTGTCGGATGCAAGAGGAGGTCGCAGGCGCGGCTCCGGTAACAGCCGGGCCTCAAGACCCTCCAGCCGTGCGTCTAGCCTGGCGCTTGAGAGCGACACCGCCTCTTGGATTGCTCGCTGCACCATCTCCTCAACGCTTGACGTTGGAGCCGCAGAAGCGACCCGAGGTCGGCTTTCGTTGAGCTCGCGCTTCACAGAAGCAAGCTCTGTCCTTATTTCAGCCAGTTCTCTGGAGAGGCGTGCATTCGCCGCCTCCAGTGCCCTCGTTTCCTCCGAAGTTGAGCGGCTGAGCAGGGCTGCGCAGGAGTCCTGTATGGCGCTTGCCGCCTCTTTAAGCGCTTTGACGTACGGCCCGCTCAGGTTCTTCGATTTTTTGGCCACGTTCATTATGACCTCTAGACTGGCGGAAATCGTCGAACCGAGCTTGGCCGCCGTGGTCGCATCGTCTACCATGGTTACGTCCGAGCTGGTAGAGCTTTCTGACAGCCGCGGTGATCGCGTCGGTAGAAGTCTCCTGGTTATCTCGACCATCTCGCGGTCCGCTTCAATGGCTAGGGCCTCACGCTCAGCGGCGTTCTTCTCTCTTATGGCCTGGGCTAGACCGACGTATTGACCGGTGGTGGGCGGTCTGCCCCTGCCCCCAGTGAGCCTCTTGGTGCACTTTGGGCTGGCCGTGCCTCGTGCCTTTTCGAAGTCATCTACGTCCACTTCACTTCCGCGTCTTTTTCGTACACGGCGATTGTCACTTCGGTCTTCATTCTCTGACAGAGAGGCGGCGGTCTCGTTTTCGCTCTCGTCTGCCGAGTCACCTCTTCCGGGTTCATTCCTGAAGAACCTACTTGGGGTAACGAGGGACGCGGGCGTTACCACTCTCGATCCTGGTTCTCCTTCACTTACTGACAACCATTCCTTTTCCGATTCGCTAGCTAAATCAGATTCCAAAGAGATCGCCTGGTCTATGCGGGTAAGCACCACCTGTGGCTGCCTTACCCGCCCACCGCCCTTCTCGGGCCTGACGTCTTCACCGCCCTTCGCGGGCACACACCCAACTCCGCCCTTCGTGGGCGCAACACAAACACGTGGGTTGCCCCCCCCAGATTCGGTGGGGCTGCACGCCGAAGCGTGGCGGGATTCTCCGACGCCTGAGGCGCCGGTACCCGCCTGGGGTAGTAAAGTTTTACCAGACGTGTCCATGTTGAAAGGCTGATGCACAGCTTATGGATTTTTGTTCAGGGTTTACTCCCCTAGGCCGCGCGGCTAGCAAGCCGCTAAAGGTGCGCCCTCACCTGCTGGTTTTGGTCCGCGGGGGTCAGACACCCAGTCTGACCCCACCACTCGCAAACAGTGCAAGTGGCGAACCCCTATCCGCCACCCGGGGGACGCGCCCAGTGGAAGTCCAGCAACTCCCAGTCCAGATTGGACCGTCTGGGAACCTAACCTAACCTAACCTAACCTTTTTTTTTTTTTTTTTTTTTTTTTTTTTAACGTGTGGAAATGCGTTACGCATACCCGGCCGCTGGGGAACGACCGGGTTATGTGGGACTCCTGCTAACTGGCAGTTTACCCACTAAAACCACACGGTGTCCACTTTCATCGCCTGTGCCGGGGTCGCAGGAATCCGGATTCGTCTGCAAACCCCGGCGGCGTGCCTCATCAGGCTCTCACCCGGTTGTTCTTACCGTGGGTGGCGCGCGGCGGACACCGCACGCGCCTACCCGGGCAGATTCGGTGGACGGCCGACTTCCCCAAGTCGACCGCCCTCTGCCTGGCGCTAAGGGGGAAGGCGACGATCGTGCGCCTGCCTCCGACGCCCAGTCCTTTTGCGGCGGAGGGGGAGGTCGGTGGTGTCCTCCCTCACCCGCTCGGCCGCCTCCTTCTCCGACATCACCCGCTCACAAAAAGCGAGGACGGCGTCCCAGCACCTTTCGCTGCCGACCATGGCGGATATCACAGCCGGCAGCGAAAGGTCTGTCCCCACAACACGTTTCAGCGCCTCGCGCTCCTCCTCCCAAGCCGGACACACCTCCAGCACGTGCTGTGCCGACTCGTCGGAACAGTCCCGGCAGTGGTGGCAACGAGGAGAGGGCTCCCTCCCAGCTACCCGACACAGGTACCCCCCGAAGCAACCGTGCCCCGAGAGGACCTGCGTGGCGCGGAAGGTTAGGACGCCATGCCGTCTAGCCAACCACTGCCGGAGGACCGGCCGAATTGCCTCGATCGTCCGGTGCCCCGCACTCGGACGCTCGAGCCGCCCCTCCCATTCCGCGATCGCGGCATCCCGCTCTCGCCTGAGGTGATCTTGTAGCCCCCGTGGTGCTGGACTGAGGGTCCCGGACGCCAGACCCCGACGCCGCCGGTAGGACGACGCCAGAGAAACCGCGTCCAGGTCCCAGGGCAGGACTCCAGCCAGCACACACGCTGCCTCTCCCGAGATGGTACGGTACCCCCGTACGACCCTTATCGCCATCACCCTCTGCGCTCTCCGCAGCAGGGCAATGTTGTCGCGATCCAGGGCGTCGGCCCAGACGGGAGCACCGTACATCGCCATCGACCTCACGACGCCGGTGTAGAGACGACGACAGCTCACCCCGGGACTCCCCACGTTAGGCAAAAGCCAAGACAGAGAGGCCGCCACCTTCAGTAGGCGCGGGACCAGCCGCTGAAAGTGCGCCCGAAACTTCCATCGGCCGTCGAGCACGAGACCCAGGTACGTCATCGTGCCCGACAGACCGATGCGAGTGCCTCCCACGATCAGATGGGCGTCGTGAGGAGGCGCCCTCTTTGGGCCGTGAAATACGATGCCCTCCGCCTTCTCGAGGGCGACAGTGAGGCCGAGGCGTCGAATCCGCGCTACGACCTGCGCGACGCCTGCAGTCGCCAACACTGCCGCATCCCTGTACGTCGGCCGCCGAGCCAGCACGAGCGTATCGTCGGCATAACAGACGACGCTGACACCGCGCAACAGTGTGCCCCGTAGAACCCAGTCGTATCCGATATTCCACAGGAGTGGACCGAGTACCGACCCCTGTGGAACACCGCATACAACTTCCTTGCTCACCATGCCGTTCTGGCCAGGAAACACGACCCACCTGTCGGAGAGGTAGGCACCCACCACTCGACGCAGATAGGTCGGCACCCCGTGGTAGCGGAGCGCCTCCCTAATGCAGCTCCAGGGCAACGTGTTAAACGCGTTGGCGATGTCGAGGGACACCGCCACGACGACGTCGCCCTGAGCCACTGCGTCCCGCACCTGGGCTCGGACGCACAGAATGGCATCCACCGTGGAGCGGCCACTGCGGAAGCCAAACTGCACGCCCGAGAGGTCAGGTCCCCTCTGCCCGAGGTGCGCCACCAGACGCCCGACCACCACACGCTCGAAGAGCTTCGCCAGCTCGTCCAGGAGGACGATGGGGCGGTACGCCGACGGCGACTCCGCCGGCCGGCCTTCCTTCCTGAGGAGGACTAGTCTGCCCGTCTTCCACCGCTGTGGGATTAAGGCTTGAGCCAGACAGGCAGAAAATAGCCCTCGAACTCGTGGCGCCAGGTGTTCAAATGCCAGCACCCACGCCCTTCCCGGAATTCCATCCGGACCTGGAGCGACGCTCTTCCTCCTGAGCCGTGCGACGGCCTCCTCGAGCTCGGACTCCCCGACCTCTGGTGCCTCCTCTCCGACTTCTCCTTGTGCGTCCACTGGTGCCATTTGCGGCGGCTGGTGCTGTGCCGGCGCCGTCGGGAACAGTGCCCCGACCACCTCACGGACCACTCCGGCGTCCAGGGTCTGCGTGAGTGGCGGAGCCCAGGGACGGACCTTATTGCGGACCCGTTTATAGGGCTTCCCCCACGGGTCGCTGTTCAGCCCATCCAGCATTTCCGCCCTGGCCGCGGCTTGAGACTCGCTTATGGCATTTTGGAGGCTGGTTTTGGCTGACGTGTATAGGGCGTACAGCCGTTCACCCTCCTCCTCGTGCCGTGCCCTGTCCAGCGAGGCAAGGGGCGAGCGGAAAATCCGCCTCCTGCAACGAGTGTACTGGCGTCGGGCGGCCACGCACTCCCTGCGCAGCTGCGCTATCGCCTCCGACCACCAGTACACTTGCGCCCGTTGGGGGCGGCATCTCGACCTGGGCATGGCCACGTCGCACATCCCGGTCATCGTGCCCACCAGCCAGTCTGCCACACTGTCTGGTGAACCACCGACCTGTGGCTGACAAGAGGCCACTATCGCCGCCTCTTCGAATCGTTCCCGGTCGAGACGCTTTAGTTGCCACCGCGGACCCTCCTCCGCCGAGACGCGGCTGGGACTTGGCGGCACCGCGGGACGAGTGGAGATCTCAAATCGGATGTAACGGTGGTCCGAGAGAGTCTCCACGTCGTCCAGCACTCGCCAGCCCTGAACACGGCGCGCTAGGGCGGGGCTCGCGAACGATACGTCCACGATGGACCCACCCCACCTTCGCACACACGTGTTGGCCGTCCCGCGGTTGAGGACGGTCAAGTTGGTGGCAACCAACCACTCCTCGAGGATCGCCCCCCGCGCATCCGTTGCTGGACATCCCCACTGCTGGGACTTCGCGTTGAGGTCGCCGAGCACCAGCACCTCTGCAGGTTGGAGCCTCCTGATCATCATCTCGAGTTCGTCGAGGTACGCCTCGAAGTCGGCGACCGACTTGTTCGGGGAGAAGTATACCCCCACTACAGCCATCCCCCCCAGCAGTGCCGCGACGCAACCCGAGCCCTTTACAATACGCGTAAAGGGCGGGGTGCCCGCGGCGACCTGGGTCACGATGGCCACCACACCATCGCGATCGCCGACCCAGTTGTCCCTCGGCGGAACCGAGTAAGGCTCGGCCACAACCGCCACCTGCACGGACCACTGGACCAGGCTCTGGACAAAAAGGTCTTGCGCCCTGGCACAGTGGTTCAAGTTGGCCTGGAGAACTTTGGTGGCCATTATTGACTCTCCATATTATTGTCCACCCCGACTCTATTGGTGGGCGGTGTTTGGGTTTGGGGCCCAGGTGTCACCGTCTTCCTCCCTTTTCGTCCCGGCTTTTTCCGGGGGCACATGACCATTGTGTGCCTCGCCGGTCGGTCGGCGGCCGCGCAGGCTGGGCAGTTCGCCTCAGCGGTGCAATGCCGACGCGTGTGCCCCTCCTTGCCGCAGCGGTAGCATTGCGCGCTGCGATCCACTCCCTTGTCGCACTTCGCTGCCACGTGCCCAACTTCGTGACAGCGATAGCACTGCCGCGGTCTCTCCTTCAGGAGCTGGACCCCAACCGAAACGAAGCCTACCAGAAGGCGGCGCCCCTCGACCACCTTCTTGGCCGCCTCTACTGGGCAGCGAACCCAAGCCGTTCCGACGCCGGTATAGTTATGGCGGATTTCACCAACCTTGATCGACTCTACGGCGCATCCTCCTGCTTTGGCGATTACGCCGGCCAGTTCTGCGGGAGTAACTGAGTCATCCAGTCCGGCGATCCGGAGGTCGGCACACTTTTCTGGCCTGGTGACCGCCACTCCCTCGCCGACGATCTCTTTGATGCGCCGGGCCAGCACGTCTGCCTTTTCCTTTGAGTCGGAACCGGGCAACTCGAGTCTGCGCGCGCCTGTCTGGGAGACCTTATAGCGGGTCTCCACGCCCATCCCCGCTATAACGCCATCGGCCTTTATGGCCCCTAACACTTCCGCGTACGTTTTAGTGCTGCCCGGCAGCAGCGTCAGTTGCACCGCCGCTGTCCGGGGCAAACGCAGCTTCGGCGCTTTGGCCTTTTTGGCCGGCTGCTTTGGCTGGTTCGGCTGCCCAGTCCTCTTACCTCTTCTCGCCACCACGTTCCAGCCCTCCGCCACCGGAGCGGCCGGAGCAGGCGGTGTGGGGCGAGGTTCTGGGGGCGCGGCCGCTTGTGCAACCGCACCTTTTTTAGTCCTTTTCCTTTTCCTCGTTTTTGCGCTTGTGCCCGGATTGGCTGGCGGGGTCAGCGTGGTGACACTGGGCTCCGCCGGCTGGGAAGTTGGCGCCTCTGTCCTCTCCGTTGACGCGCTGGCCTGTCCTTGTCGCGTCCGCGTCTCGGGCAGGAGTCTGCCGGACGCCTCCAATTCCCTAAATCGGGCGTTAATTAATTTGTCCACCCCGTCCATGATCTTTTTGACGATCGCGTCATCGTCCACGGCCTTTTGGTTAGAGGCAGGAGGAGCCGGAGCAGACGTCGAGCTCAGCTCTCGCCTTATATCAGCCACGCCCTGCCGCAGTTCGGCGATTTCGGAACGGAGCTGGGCGTTTTCGGACCTAAGGCGGTCGTTGGCCTCCTGCAGTTGTCTGATCTCGTCCGTCGATGTCCGCTGGTACAGGACCCCAAGCACCTCCGCAATGGTTTCGGCGGACTCATTAAAGGCTTTTCTGAACGTGCCTTTTATATTTTTGGAGCTCTTCGTCAATTTAAGAATTGCATCGACGCATTCCTGGGCCCTCTTGTGGAGGTCCCGTGTCGAGCATTCGTCTGATCTGTCCGCGTCGATATATGCAGCCGCACGCGTCGCCCTGATTTGGCGCGTAATCGCCACCACCTCACTTTCCGCCTGCAGCTCCAGCTCCTTTTGGCACTGGGCGAGGTATTCGGACTTCGCCTTGGCTAGGCCAACGTACTGCCCAGTCGTGGGTGGTCGGCCACGGCCTCTACGCGCAGTGGATATTTTGGCTGGGGCGTCGTCATTATCCGCGTCCGACGCGCCGTCATCTGTCTCGCAACGCCGGCGCTTCCAGAATCGTCCGGGTGAGTCCGAGTCATGTGGAGATTCCGACCTCATACTCGTATCGGAAAGCTCTATGACGTCGCTACTGTTATCGCCCTCCTCGGGCCCCACGTCATCTCCGCCCTTCTCGGGCCGCCGGTCGGCCGATTCGCTAGCTAATTCGGATTCCAAAGAGATCGCCTGGTCTATGCGGGTAAGCACCACCTGTGGCTGCCATAACCGCCCACCGCCCTTCTCGGGCCTGACATCTTCACCGCCCTTCGCGGGCACACACCCAACTCCGCCCTTCGTGGGCGCAACACAAACACGGTCGTTGCCCCCCCCAGATTCGATGGGGCTGCACGCCGAAGCGTGGCGGGATTCTCCGACGCCTGAGGCGTCGGTACCCGCCTGGGGTATTGAAGTTTTCGCGAACGTGTCCATGTTGTAAGTGACACAGATTGACCGAACTTCCCGTCGGCCATGCATCCCTTCACGCTGTGTCGCCGCTTGGGATTCGGGGTAATTTTTTATAGAGGTTTTCTTCCTCGCGGTCCGGCCGGCTAAGGCAAGACCCTCGGTCCCGTACGTGGCCGCGAGACATGACCACGACACCACGAAACGGGGTTACGATATTGACGGTGAGCAAACAGGGCTTCTGTTCGCTCGTCCGACGGCGGTGTCAACGCACGCCAGACCCGCCCAGTCTCCGTGCCAGCACAGCGCGCGAGCGCAGTGCCTCTGGAGAGATCCCACACTATACGCGCTCAACGGGACAACTCTGCTACGAGCAGAGCGCCGGAGCGCGTTTCCCCCCCGAGTCGGTCGTTAGCCGTAGGCAGCAGCAGTTCCGCAATCGCAACTGTGCAGCTGCTGCTGCCTACGTTTCCAGGGTGCACCGCGCGGAGGTCACCGACTGTAGCACCCCAACCTAACCTAACCTAACCTAACCTAACCTAACCTAACCTAACCTAACCTAACCTAACCTAACCTAACCTAACCTAACCTAACCTAACCTAACCTTTTTTTTTTTTTTTTTACGTGGGGAAAATCCATTATGGATACCACTCCGTAGCGGGGGCACCGAAGTGGTTATGCCCGACTCCCGCGGGCTAAAAACCCCACGTGTGAGCAGTCATCCGCCTGGGTGGGGGCGAGATGGGGTCGCGCTAGCATTCTCCACCTCGCCCCGGCGGTAGGCCCGGACGAACATGCCGGGCCACAGCACAAAGGCGGGGCGGCCTTGCTCACAATAAAGGCCACCCCTCAGACATGTGGGGTCGCGCTGTTGAGTTGGCCGAAGTCCCCCGACTATCGGCCAGCGACCCCATTATTACGAGGGGGGGAAGAGGTGGGCAAACCGTCTCCTCCTTACTCCCGTGCGTCTGCGTCGGAGCGGGTCGGCAGAGACGTCGTCCTCCCTAGCCCGCTCCGCGGCCTCCTTCTGCGTCATTACCTCTTCGCAGAAGGAGACCACCGCCTGCCACAATCTCTCACTGTCGAGCATGGCGCTTACGACGCTCGGCAGTGAGAGATCTTGCCCGAGAACCGCTGAGAGCGCGCGACGCTGCGGTTCCCAGGCGACACACACCTCAAGCGTGTGGAGCGCCGTATCCTCTGGCGCCCCACACGCGTGGCAGGCTGGAGTCGCCTCCCGTCTGGCGATTTTGTGCAGGTACTTTCCGAAGCACCCGTGTCCGGAAAGCACCTGCACCAGACGGAAGGTCAGCGGCCCGAACCGCCGCCTCACCCACTTCCGAAGGACCGGCCTGACCGCGTCCACCGTCCACTGCCCGGGGACCGGCGGATTCAGGTCCTCCGACCACCGCCGCAACAGGGTGTCCTGCGCCTGCCTTCGCATGCGTGCGACCTCCTCCAACGTCGGGGGCTCCCCCCGGGATCTCCTCGCCGCCACGAAGCGATAAATTTCGGCGAGGATCTCCGCCTGCAATTCCCAGGGGGGATCACCGGCCAGCACGCACGCCGCCGTCCAGGAGACCGTCCGGTAACCGCGTATCGCCCTCGTCGCGATGACACGCTGCGGACGTCGTAGCAGGGTCTTATTGTCGCGACTGAGGGCGTCCACCCAGACGGGTGCCCCATACATGGCCATACTCCGGATGACCCCGGAGTACAGCCGACGGCAATTGGCACTCGGGCCACCAACGTTCGGCAGCAGCCTGCCCAGTGAGGCGGCGGCTCCCACGACTCTCGGGGCCAGCTGCGCAAAATGAGCCCCGAAAGCCCACCTCCCGTCCAGGGTGAGACCCAGGTACCTCATCTGGGCCCCTACCCGGACCGGAACCCCATCCAGAGTCACCCGCGTACCTGGAGGTGGTCCTCCCCGAGGCCCGTGGAACAGTAGGGCCTCGGTCTTCGTGAGGGCGACTTCTAGCCCCAGGGCTCGAATGCGGCCGACCACAAGTGTTGTACCGGCCGTGACCGACCGCATTACTTCCCGGAGGTCCCTCCCTTTGGCCACGACTAGGGTGTCATCGGCGTAGCACGAGACCCGTACGCTTGCGGGAAGCGTGCCCCGAAGCACCCAGTCGTAGCCGACGTTCCACAGGAGCGGTCCCAGCACTGACCCCTGTGGAACCCCGCAGGAGACGCGACGTCGCGTCAAACCGTCACGTCCCTGTACAAGGACCTCCCGACCCTGGAGGTAGTCGCCCAACAGCCTCCGCAGATACAGGGGCACCCGGTGGTAGCGGAGCGCCTCCTGTATCGTCGCATGCGGGAGGCTGTTGAAGGCGTTGGCGATATCGAGCGAGACGGCCAACGCCTTTTCCCCCTCGCGAACCGCCGCCTGCGTCCAACTTTTCAGCCAAAGCAGGGCGTCTAATGTGGACCGCCCCGCTCTGAACCCGTACTGGGCCTCGGAGAGCCCGGGCCCAGTACCCTCCAGGTGCCGGATGACACGGGAAGCCACCACTCTCTCCAGGAGTTTGCCCGTGTCATCCAGCAGGACGATAGGCCTGTATGCGGAGGGCGAGTCAACGGGTCGTCCATCCTTCCGCAACAGGCACAGCTTTCCATCCTTCCACGACTTCGGGAATCGTCCAGACGTAAGGCAAGCGCTGAAAACGTCCCGAAGCCGTTCGCCCATCTCCTGGAGGGCAATTCCAAGTACCCGGCCCGGGATCCCATCCGGGCCAGGCGCCGTCTTCTTTGCGCGCAGGCGGCGGACCGCAACCTCCATCTCCGCCACGGACACAGGTGGGATGGAGGTCTCGTCCAGCTCCTCAACCAGAGGGGAGACGACCATTGGTGGAGGGGTGTGACCGGGGTCTCTTTCGGGGAAGAGTCCACTCAACACCCTGTCCAAGACCGCGGGCTCCAGTGACTCGGCGACCGGGGGCGTCTGGTGCCGGAACTTTTTCCGGGCAGCCTTGTACGGACGCCCCCACGGATCCCTGTCGAGGCTCGCCAGGGCTTCGCCAAAGGCCTGCGACTTGGCCCTGACGATGGCCAGCTGTAGCTCGCGCTTGGCGGCACGGTACGCTTCGTACAGCTGGCGCTCGACCTCTAACTCCGCGGCCGGCATCTGCTCGTCGGTCCGGCCGTGTCGTCGCCTCCTCGAGTGTCCGTAGGGTCGCCGTGCCACCGTGCAGGCGCGTCGGAGCTCCGCGATCTCCGAGCTCCACCAATAGACCTCGCGGCGTTCGGGGCGCTGTCGAGACCTCGGCATGGCCGCATCGCACACGGCCGTCATCGCTTCGCAGAAGTGGTCCGCCGCGACGTCTACCTCCGGGTGCGTAGGGGCGGCAGACCACGACTGGACGATCGCCGCCTCCCTTGCCAACTCCGCATCGAGGCGGCTGACGGCCCAGCGCGGAAACTGCACTGCCGCGTGCCGAGGCCTACCTCGGCTGTGGGAGGTGGAAACCTCGAACCTCACGTATTTGTGGTCCGAGAGAGTCTCCACCTCCGACAACACCCTCCATGCCCGCACACGTGCGGCGACGGACGGGGAAGCGAACGATACGTCCACCACGGACCCCCCGTTGTGACGCACACACGTGTGGGCCGATCCCGTGTTGAGCAGGATCAGGCCCGCGGCGACCGCCCACTCCCTGACTACTTCCCCGCGAGCGTCAGTGGAGGGGTTGCCCCAATCCCGGGCCTTTGCGTTCAAGTCGCCGAGGAGGATGACTTGACGTGGCGCCTGTCTTCCAACCGCAGCGGCCAGGAGGTCTACGAAGGCCTCCAGCTCCGCTACGGTTTTGTTGGGGGAAAAGTACGCGCCCACCACGGCATACTCTCCCCACTTGGCCACCACGTACCCGGACCCCCTCTCTTCAACTGCAAGGGGCGGGCTGCCGCCACCAGATCGCCCCACAATGGCAACGGAACCATCTAAGTCCGCAGCCCAACAAGGATGCGAGTGAGGGACGTAATATGGTTCCGCCACCACCGCAACGTCTATTCGCCACTGCGCCAGTGTCTGCATGAGCAGGTCTTGGGCTTGAGCGCAGTGGTTGATGTTCGTCTGGAGGAAGTTGTGATGTTCAACCCGGTTCATATTATTCGGACATCACAACCCCCTCGGCATCCGCAGCCAAAAGGACGACCGGCTCCTCGGCAACCTGGCTCGCATGCGCTGGGGTGGCCCGGACCCCGGCGACTTTTCCCTTCTTCGTCGCAGGCTTACATTTGCGACCTCCCATCACGTGGCCGGAGGGTCTACCCGACTCAGCGCATATCGCGCAGCGCAGGGTGGCCTCTCCACATGCGACCGCCTTGTGGCCTGCACTTCCGCAACGGAAGCACAGGTCTCCCCTATCCACAGACGCAGGACACTGGGGGCGCGTATGGCCCAACCCCATGCACCGGTAGCAGCGCATGGGACGCGCCCCCAAGGCCACCACTCGCGCCGAACTCCATCCGATCAAGATCCTGCCCTTTTCCCTTAGCGCTTTCGCTGCCGAAATCGGGCAGGAGACGATGACGGAGCCCGTACCGCCGTAGCCGGGTCGAATCCCCCCAGCCTTTACCAGACCAACGTCGACTCCCGTCGCTTTGGCGACCGCCGCTGCCACTCCCTCCTTGGTGGCCGTCTCGTCCAGGTCCGAAATTCGTACCTCCACGGATTTTACGGGCCTGACGACGTTCGCCACCTCGGAAAGGACTCCACGGAGCGACTCCGCGAGCCTATCCGCCTTCTCATGTTTTTCGGAGCCAGGGATCTCCAACATCCTCGCTCCCGTTGCCGTCTGTCGAAAATGAATTCGGCTGATCCCCAGCTCCTGGAGGTTTACTCTCTCCTGAGCCGTCCGGAGAATGGAGCTGTAGGTTATACCCCTTTTCACGGCTTCCGGCTGCAGCGACAGAACGACTGCCGCGGTTTTCGGTGCCTTCATCTTCGGCTTTGCGGTCGCCTTCGCAGCCAGATTTTCGGGCGGCTTGGCGGACGGCTCGGCGGTCGGCTTCGCGGACGGCTTGTGGGTCGGCTTGGCGGTCGGCTTCTTGGACGCCTTTCCTTCTTTAGGTTTAGGAGGCTTCGCCGATTGAGCCGCATGCGCAGGGGCAGGGGTAGAGGACTTCTCTTTCCCCTTGCCCTTCCCTTTCCTTACCACTGTGGCCCAGGTTTCCTCCTGGACGACAGAGGACGGGCCCGCTGTGGGAGTAGTCATCTCCTTGCCTGGAGGCGCAGGTGCAGGGACAGGGGTGGAAGACTTCCCCTTCCCCTTGCCCTTTCCTTTCCGCGCCACTGTGGCGGATGTTTGCTCCTGGGCGACAGTGGAAGTTGAAGGGCCCGCTGTGGAAGTGGCGGTACCCTCGGAACCCATAGGCGCAGGCGCAGGCGGCGGCCCAGACGATGCGGCAGCCACCGCGTCCGCTCTTAATGGCGGGCGCAACCTCGGGGCCGGCAGCAGCCGGTCCTCAATGCCCGCGAACCGAGCATTCATCATATCGCCGAGACTGCACGTCAGTGACCGCCGCAGCTCCTCGACGAGCTCCACCCCCACAACAGTTGCAGGCGCCGCTCGCGCTCCGGCAGCGGCGGTAGTGGCGGCAGCCGCCTCCGACTTGGCCTCGCTAAAAGCGCGCCTGAGCGCCCTCACTTCTGCCTTGATGGCTTCGACTTCCAGCTTGAGGCGACGATTCTCCGCCCTCAGCCGTCTCGTCTCTTCGGCCTCGCTCCGGCTCGCGAGTGCCTCGACCACCTCCGTAAGGGTCGACGCGGACCTCTTTAACTTGGCCACGAATTCGCCCTTTAGGTTGCCGGACTTTTTGGCAACCTCAATGATGCAGGCGAGGTCTTCGCCCGCGCGCGCCCTCAGCTCTTGCGCATTCAGCGCGTCGAGACCGGCCGCCGCTAGAAGCTCGAACTCGCCGTCAGTAGCCCCTTCTGCGGTGCCAGGCGACGTTCCGCGACGCTTAGCTCCGGCTCGATTCGGGGTCGTCTTCTTCGGGGCACTCCCCTCCCTCGACGAACCGGAGGAGCAGTCCGACTTTCTCCTTCTCTTTTTCCCTTTCACTGGGTCGCCCGACGCTACCGACATGTAGCTATCGGACTCCGATCCGGTTGCCCAGAATTTTCCGCTCACCGAGGAGATGGAGCTCCTTCGCGAAGTGACGTGCGAGCCAACATCGTCGACCCGCGTCAACACCACCTTTGGCTGCGCAAATAAAGCAGCCTCAGCTACACTCACGCCGCCGGCGCCAGGCATCGGTGTCTCAAGCGCAACGCTCCCGGCTTCTTGTACTCCGCCCTTCTGGAATCTCCCTTTGCTATCACGCAAAGGAAGCGTCCCGTCCGTCCGTCCACAGTCCATGTCCACAGCCAAGGTCGTCGTGTCTCCGCCCTTCTCGGGCACCGTGTCCACGCCCGTAATGGGCGAAACACAGAATCGCAAGTTGCCCCCCCCGGATTCGGTGGGGCTGCACGCCGAAGCGTGGCGGGATTCTCCGACGCCGGAGGCGCCGGTACCCGCCCGGGGTAATAAAGTTTTTGCTTTCGATTCCATGTTTTGATGCTGTTGCACAGCTTGTGGATTTTTGTTCGGGGTTTACTCCCCTAGGCCGCGCGGCTAGCAAGCCGCTAAAGGTGCGCCCTCACCTGCTGGTTTTGGTCCGCGGGGGTCAGAAGTCTGACCCCACCACTCGCAAACGGTGCGAGTGGCGAACCCCTATCCGCCACCCGGGGGACGCGCCCAGTGGAAGACCAGCAACTCCCAGTCCAGATTGGACCGTCTGGGAACCTTTTTTTTTTTTTTTTTTTTTAGCGTGGGGAAAATCCATTATGGATACCACTCCGGCGCGGGGGCACCGAAGTGGTTATGCCCGACTCCCACGGGCTAAAAACCCCACGTGTGATCAGTCATCCGCTTAGGTGGGGGCGAGATGGGGTCGCGCTAGCATTCTCCACCTCGCCCCGGCGGTAGGCCCGGACGAACATCCCGGGCCACAGCACAAAGGCGGGGCGGCCTTGCTCACAATAAAGGCCACCCCTCAGACATGTGGGGTCGCGCTGTTGAGTTGGCCGAAGTCCCCCGACTATCGGCCAGCGACCCCATTATTACGAGGGGGGGAGGAGGTGGGCAAACCGTCTCCTCCTTACCCCCGTGCGTCTGCGTCGGAGTGGGTCGGCAGATACGTCGTCCTCCCTAGCCCGCTCCGCGGCCTCCTTCTGCGTCATTACCTCTTCGCAGAAGGAGACCACCGCCTGCCACGATCTCTCACTGTCGAGCATGGCGCTTACGACGCTCGGCAGTGAGAGATCTTGCCCGAGAACCGCTGAGAGCGCGCGACGCTGCGGTTCCCAGGCGACACACACCTCGAGCGTGTGGAGCGCCGTATCCTCTGGCGCCCCACACGCGTGGCAGGCTGGAGTCGCCTCCCGTCTGGCGATTTTGTGCAGGTACTTTCCGAAGCATCCGTGTCCGGAAAGCACCTGCACCAGACGGAAGGTCAGCGGCCCAAACCGCCGCCTCACCCACTTCCGAAGGACCGGCCTGACCGCGTCCACCGTCCACTGCCCGGGGACCGGCGGATTCAGGTCCTCCGACCACCGCCGCAACAGGGTGTCCTGCGCCTGCCTTCGCATGCGTGCGACCACCTCCAACGTCGGGGGCTCCCCCCGGGATCTTCTCGCCGCCACGAAGCGATAAATTTCGGCGAGGATCTCCGCCTGCAATTCCCAGGGGGGATCACCGGCCAGCACGCACGCAGCCGTCCAGGAGATCGTCCGGTAACCGCGTATCGCCCTCGTCGCGATGACACGCTGCGGACGTCGCAGCAGGGTCTTATTGTCGCGACTGAGGGCGTCCACCCAGACGGGTGCCCCATACATGGCCATACTCCGGATGACCCCGGAGTACAGCCGACGGCAATTGGCACTCGGGCCACCCACGTTCGGCAGCAGCCTACCCAGGGAGGCGGCGGCTCCCACGACTTTCGGGGCCAGCTGCGCAAAATGAGCCCCGAAAGCCCACCTCCCGTCCAGGGTGAGACCCAGGTACCTCATCTGGGTCCCTACCCGGACCGGAACCCCATCCAGTATCACCAGCGTACCTGGAGGGGGTCCGCCCCGAGGCCCGTGGAACAGTAGGGCCTCGGTCTTCGTTAGGGCGACTTCTAGTCCCAAGGCTCGTATGCGGCCGACCACAAGTGTTGTACCGGCCGTGACCGACCGCATCACTTCCCGGAGGTCCCTCCCTTTGGCCACGACTAGGGTGTCATCGGCGTAACACGAGACCCGTACGCTTGCGGGAAGCGTGCCCCGAAGCACCCAGTCGTAGCCAACGTTCCACAGGAGCGGTCCCAGCACTGACCCCTGTGGAACCCCGCAGGAGACGCGACGTCGCGTCAAACCATCACGCCCCTGTACCAGGACCTCCCGACCCTGGAGGTAGTCGCCTAACAGCCTCCGCAGATACAGGGGCACCCGGTGGTAGCGGAGCGCCTCCTGTATCGTCGCATGCGGGAGGCTGTTGAAGGCGTTGGCGATATCGAGCGAAACGGCCAACGCCTTTTCCCCCTCACGAACCGCCGCCTGCGTCCAACTTTTCAGCCAAAGCAGGGCGTCTAATGTAGACCGCCCCGCTCTAAACCCGTACTGGGCCTCGGAGAGCCCGTGCCCAGTACCCTCCAGGTGCCGGATGACGCGGGAGGCCACCACTCTCTCCAGGAGTTTGCCCGTGTCATCCAGCAGGACGATAGGCCTGTATGCGGAGGGCGAGTCAACGGATCGTCCATCCTTCCGCAACAGGCACAGCTTTCCATCCTTCCACGACTTCGGGAATCGTCCAGACGTAAGGCAAGCGCTGAAAACGTCCCGAAGCCGTTCGCCCATCTCCTGGAGGGCAATTCCAAGTACCCGGCCCGGGATCCCATCCGGGCCAGGCGCCGTCTTCTTTGCGCGCAGGCGGCGGACCGCAACCTCCATCTCCGCCACGGACACAGGTGGGATGGAGGTCTCGTCCAGCTCCTCAACCAGAGGGGAGACGACCATTGGTGGAGGGGTGTGACCGGGGTCTCTTTCGGGGAAGAGTCCACTCAACACCCTGTCCAAGACCGCGGGCTCCAGTGACTCGGCGACCGGGGGCGTCTGGTGCCGGAACTTTTTCCGGGCAGCCTTGTACGGACGCCCCCACGGATCCCTGTCGAGGCTCGCCAGGGCTTCGCCAAAGGCCTGCGACTTGGCCCTGACGATGGCCAGCTGTAGCTCGCGCTTGGCGGCACGGTACGCTTCGTACAGCTGGCGCTCGACCTCTAACTCCGCGGCCGGCATCTGCTCGTCGGTCCGGCCGTGTCGTCGCCTCCTCGAGTGTCCGTAGGGTCGCCGTGCCACCGTGCAGGCGCGTCGGAGCTCCGCGATCTCCGAGCTCCACCAATAGACCTCGCGGCGTTCGGGGCGCTGTCGAGACCTCGGCATGGCCGCATCGCACACGGCCGTCATCGCTTCGCAGAAGTGGTCCGCCGCGACGTCTACCTCCGGGTGCGTAGGGGCGGCAGACCACGACTGGACGATCGCCGCCTCCCTTGCCAACTCCGCATCGAGGCGGCTGACGGCCCAGCGCGGAAACTGCACTGCCACGTGCCGAGGCCTACCTCGGCTGTGGGAGGTGGAAACCTCGAACCTCACGTATTTGTGGTCCGAGAGAGTCTCCACCTCCGACAACACCCTCCATGCCCGCACACGTGCGGCGACGGACGGGGAAGCGAACGATACGTCCACCACGGACCCCCCGTTGTGACGCACACACGTGTGGGCCGATCCCGTGTTGAGCAGGATCAGGCCCGCGGCGACCGCCCACTCCCTGACTACTTCCCCGCGAGCGTCAGTGGAGGGATTGCCCCAATCCCGGGCCTTTGCGTTCAAGTCGCCGAGGAGGATGACTTGACGTGGCGCCTGTCTTCCAACCGCAGCGGCCAGGAGGTCTACGAAGGCCTCCAGCTCCGCTACGGTTTTGTTGGGGGAAAAGTACGCGCCCACCACGGCATACTCTCCCCACTTGGCCACCACGTACCCGGACCCCCTCTCTTCAACTGCAAGGGGCGGGCTGCCGCCACCAGATCGCCCCACAATGGCAACGGAACCATCTAAGTCCGCAGCCCAACAAGGATGCGAGTGAGGGACGTAATATGGTTCCGCCACCACCGCAACGTCTATTCGCCACTGCGCCAGTGTCTGCATGAGCAGGTCTTGGGCTTGAGCGCAGTGGTTGATGTTCGTCTGGAGGAAGTTGTGATGTTCAACCCGGTTCATATTATTCGGACATCACAACCCCCTCGGCATCCGCAGCCAAAAGGACGACCGGCTCCTCGGCAACCTGGCTCGCATGCGCTGGGGTGGCCCGGACCCCGGCGACTTTTCCCTTCTTCGTCGCAGGCTTACATTTGCGACCTCCCATCACGTGGCCGGAGGGTCTACCCGACTCAGCGCATATCGCGCAGCGCAGGGTGGCCTCTCCACATGCGACCGCCTTGTGGCCTGCACTTCCGCAACGGAAGCACAGGTCTCCCCTATCCACAGACGCAGGACACTGGGGGCGCGTATGGCCCAACCCCATGCACCGGTAGCAGCGCATGGGACGCGCCCCCAAGGCCACCACTCGCGCCGAACTCCATCCGATCAAGATCCTGCCCTTTTCCCTTAGCGCTTTCGCTGCCGAAATCGGGCAGGAGACGATGACGGAGCCCGTACCGCCGTAGCCGGGTCGAATCCCCCCAGCCTTTAACAGACCAACGTCGACTCCCGTCGCTTTGGCGACCGCCGCTGCCACTCCCTCCTTGGTGGCCGTCTCGTCCAGGTCCGAAATTCGTACCTCCACGGATTTTACGGGCCTGACGACGTTCGCCACCTCGGAAAGGACTCCACGGAGCGACTCCGCGAGCCTATCCGCCTTCTCATGTTTTTCGGAGCCAGGGATCTCCAACATCCTCGCTCCCGTTGCCGTCTGTCGAAAATGAATTCGGCTGATCCCCAGCTCCTGGAGGTTTACTCTCTCCTGAGCCGTCCGGAGAATGGAGCTGTAGGTTATACCCCTTTTCACGGCTTCCGGCTGCAGCGACAGAACGACTGCCGCGGTTTTCGGTGCCTTCATCTTCGGCTTTGCGGTCGCCTTCGCAGCCAGATTTTTGACCGCCGAGCCGTCCGCCAAGCCGCCCGGCTTCGCGGACGGCTTGTGGGTCGGCTTGGCGGTCGGCTTCTTGGACGCCTTTCCTTTTTTAGGTTTAGGAGGCTTCGCCGATTGAGCCGCATGCGCAGGGGCAGGGGTAGAGGACTTCTCTTTCCCCTTGCCCTTCCCTTTCCTTACCACTGTGGCCCAGGTTTCCTCCTGGACGACAGTGGACGGGCCCGCTGTGGGAGTAGTCATCTCCTTGCCTGGAGGCGCAGGTGCAGGGACAGAGGTGGAAGACTTCCCCTTCCCCTTGCCCTTTCCTTTCCGCGCCACTGTGGCGGATGTTTGCTCCTGGGCGACAGTGGAAGTTGAAGGGCCCGCTGTGGAAGTGGCGGTACCCTCGGAACCCATAGGCGCAGGCGCAGGCGGCGGCCCAGACGATGCGGCAGCCACCGCGTCCGCTCTTAATGGCGGGCGCAACCTCGGGGCCGGCAGCAGCCGGTCCTCAATGCCCGCGAACCGAGCATTCATCATATCGCCGAGACTGCACGTCAGTGACCGCCGCAGCTCCTCGACGAGCTCCACCCCCACAACAGTTGCAGGCGCCGCTCGCGCTCCGGCAGCGGCGGTAGTGGCGGCAGCCGCCTCCGACTTGGCCTCGCTAAAAGCGCGCCTGAGCGCCCTCACTTCTGCCTTGATGGCTTCGACTTCCAGCTTGAGGCGACGATTCTCCGCCCTCAGCCGTCTCGTCTCTTCGGCCTCGCTCCGGCTCGCGAGTGCCTCGACCACCTCCGTAAGGGTCGACGCGGACCTCTTTAACTTGGCCACGAATTCGCCCTTTAGGTTGCCGGACTTTTTGGCAACCTCAATGATGCAGGCGAGGTCTTCGCCCGCGCGCGCCCTCAGCTCTTGCGCATTCAGCGCGTCGAGACCGGCCGCCGCTAGGAGCTCGAACTCGCCGTCAGTAGCCCCTTCTGCGGTGCCAGGCGACGTTCCGCGACGCTTAGCTCCGGCTCGATTCGGGGTCGTCTTCTTCGGGGCACTCCCCTCCCTCGACGAACCGGAGGAGCAGTCCGACTTCCTCCTTCTCTTTTTCCCTTTCACTGGGTCGCCCGACGCTACCGACATGTAGCTATCGGACTCCGATCCGGTTGCCCAGAATCTTCCGCTCACCGAGGAGATGGAGCTCCTTCGCGAAGTGACGTGCGAGCCAACATCGTCGACCCGCGTCAACACCACCTTTGGCTGCGCAAATAAAGCAGCCTCAGCTACACTCACGCCGCCGGCGCCAGGCATCGGTGTCTCAAGCGCAACGCTCCCGGCTTCTTGTACTCCGCCCTTCTGGAATCTCCCTTTGCTATCACGCAAAGGAAGCGTCCCGTCCGTCCGTCCACAGTCCATGTCCACAGCCAAGGTCGTCGTGTCTCCGCCCTTCTCGGGCACCGTGTCCACGCCCGTAATGGGCGAAACACAGAATCGCAAGTTGCCCCCCCCGGATTCGGTGGGGCTGCACGCCGAAGCGTGGCGGGATTCTCCGACGCCGGAGGCGCCGGTACCCGCCCGGGGTAATAAAGTTTTTGCTTTCGATTCCATGTTTTGATGCTGTTGCACAGCTTGTGGATTTTTGTTCGGGGTTTACTCCCCTAGGCCGCGCGGCTAGCAAGCCGCTAAAGGTGCGCCCTCACCTGCTGGTTTCGGTCCGCGGGGGTCAGAAGTCTGACCCCACCACTCGCAAACGGTGCGAGTGGCGAACCCCTATCCGCCACCCGGGGGACGCGCCCAGTGGAAGACCAGCAACTCCCAGTCCAGATTGGACCGTCTGGGCCGTCTGGGAACCTAACCTAACCTAACCTAACCTAACCTAACCTAACCTAACCGGGGGGAGGAAGTGCTGGTTCACTCACCGGTGGCGACCACTGGGCGGACTAGGGTGCAGCGGGCTTTACATCAACATTTTAAGGCGAAACAGGCAGTGGACTCGTCCAGGAACCTCAGGAGGGACATTAAAGAGTCCATCCTGGAGTCCCTGGACGAGCTCAAGAAACTGGTTGTTGACTCCGAAGCCGAACTGAGAGCCGAGAGGTCTCGGAAGGGGGCCGGGGGTTCCGTGGAGGTGGCGCCGGTGGCTACGGTCACCGACACTACGTTTACGGTGCCCCCGGACTCCGGGTTGAGCGCTAGGCTCGACGAGCACGCTCGGCTCCTCTTGGAGAGCAATGAAAGGATGAAGGCCCTCCAAGAGCAGCTTACAAAGTGCAGCAGGGCGGCCGAGGAGCAGCAGCGTAGCTACGCCTGTGTGGCTGCAGCAAGACCGCAGCAGCCTTTGAGACCCGCGGCCCTCCATTCAGTGGTCGTCACGTCCCAGGACGAGAAGGAGACGGGAGAGGAGGTCCTGGGAAAGGTGAGGCAGACCATAAATGCTAAAGACGGGTGGATTAAGGTAGACCGGGTTCGGAAAGCAAAGGACCGAAAGGTCATAATGGGATTCGGGACTGCCGAGGACAGAAGAAAGGCAAGGGAACGGCTAGAGAAGGAAGGATCGGGCCTCAGGGTTGAGGACGTCAAAAACAGAGACCCCCTTCTGGTCCTTAGAGGTGTCCTTACTATGAACACCGATGGTGATATAGTGAAGGCCCTAAGAAACCAGAATCGGGACCTCTTTGACGGCCTCGGCCCCGGGGATGACCGCCTCGAAGTAAGGTACCGCAGAAGGGTGCGGAACCCGCACGTGGCCAACGTCGTGCTGAGTGCGTCGCCCACCCTCTGGGCGAGGATAACCGGTGTGGGCTCTGTCCATATCGACCTCCAGAGGGTGCGAGCAGAGGACCAGTCGCCACTGGTCCAGTGCACGCGATGCCTTGGGTACGGCCACGGGCGTAAGTTCTGCAAAGACCCAGCAGACCTCTGTAGCCACTGCGGCGGGCCGCACTTGCGGACTAAATGCGCGGATTGGCTGGCGGGGTCCCCACCTTCCTGCCGGAACTGTCGTCGCGCGAAGTTCGACAATGCCGAACACAACGCATTCAGCGACGACTGTCCCGTCAGGAAGAGGTGGGATGACCTCGCCCGGCAATCCGTAGCATACTGCTAAGGGCGTGCCGGCGAACCCAGTGGCTCTCAAAGTCTTCCAGACGAACCTCCAGCGCAGTAAATTGGCACACTCCGAGCTGCTGATCGAAGCCTCTAACCAGCGTGCGCGGGTTGCTTTGGTACAGGAGCCATACGTCGGCGGAACAGGGCGCGTGAAGAGTCAAAATGGGATCAGAGTCTTCCAGTGTGCGGACCATGGAAGTGGGACTGTAAAGGCCGCGATCATAGTTTTTGACGCGGACCTCCACATCACACAGTACCCGAAACTCACCACGACCAACATCGCAGTGGTGGGGATCCGAATCCGCAACTGGGAGATCATCCTGGTCTCATTTTACTTTGAGCCCGACCTGCCGATGGACTCGTACCTAGCACATCTGCGCCGGGTGCAGCGCGAGACAGGAGCTCGGAGTGTTATAATTGGGGGCGACTCCAATGCCAAGTGCGTCTGGTGGGGGAGTCCCGTGACAGATCGCCGAGGCGAGGAACTGCACGGCTCACTGGAGGACCTCGGGCTCTGCATCCTGAACCGAGGGGAAACCCCTACATTTGACACTATCCGGGGCGGCGTAAGGTACAGCAGTTATGTTGACATAACTGCTGTATCGCCGGACCTATTCAGCTTGGTGGACGACTGGCGCGTGCGTGAGGACCTGACCAGCTCGGACCACAATGGCATATCCTACACATTAACGACGGGGCGCATGAACAAAAATTTCATTAAACACACCACTCGGCTTTACTATACCAAAAATGCAAATTGGGCCCAGTTTCGTGAGAAACTGGGCCAAATTATACATAGAGAAAATTTAACTATAGACCATTTAAAAAATTTAGCAACAGGCCCAGATTTAGACCATACAATTGTAAAATACAACAAAATTATTGCAGAAGCATGCGCCTCGTCTATTCCTCCCATTAAGCGTAGGGATGTGTTGAATATGCCATGGTGGAACGAGGGGTTGGCAGCGCTCAAGCGCGAGGTGGCCACCAAGAGGTGTAGGATTCGGTGTGCAGCGCCGGTTAGGCGTCAGAAGGTAGTTGGGGAGTACCTCGAGGCGAAGGAACGTTACGAGACCGAGGTGAGGCATGCGCAGACACGCAGCTGGGTCTCCTTCTGTGAGCGCCAAGACGGGGAATCGGTGTGGGGGGGAATATATCGGGTCCTCGGCAGAACCTCCAGGAGAGACGAAGACCCACCGCTGGTGGTAAACGATATGGAGCTAGACGCCAAAGGCTCGGTGAGGCTTATGGCCGAAACCTTCTACCCGGAGGACTCCGAAGAGGATGACTCCGAGGAGCACCGAAGGGTGAGGGTACAAGCCGAGCTCTTTGACGTTGAAACTTCTTCGGATTCGACGGACCCGCCTTTCACTCCTTTAGAGCTGAAATTGGCCTGCCGGTCCTTCAATCCGAAGAAGGCTCCAGGCGCGGACGGTTTTACCGCCGATATATGTTTGCACGCGATAGAGTTTGACCCTGAACTCTCGCTGGCTCTTTTCAACAGGTGCCTCGAGCTCCGGCATTTTCCCGAGCCCTGGAAGGAGGCCACGGTGATCTTCCTCCGGAAGCCGGGGAAGACTACTTACACGGAACCGCGGTCGTATCGGCCGATTGGTCTCCTTCCGGTGCTGGGGAAAGTGCTGGAGAAAATGCTTGTCGCCAGGCTTAAACATCACATAGCGCCCAGGCTCAGTACCCGCCAGTTCGGCTTTATGCCCCAGCGGAGCACCGAGGACGCCCTCTATACTCTGGTAGAGCATATCCGAAACGGATTAAGAAATAAAAAACTGTTAACATTAGTATCCCTAGATATAGAGGGCGCCTTCGACAACGCTTGGTGGCCTCGCATAAAAGTCAGGCTGGCGGAGGAACGAGTGCCCATTAACATCAGGAGGCTCCTGGGCAGCTACCTGAGCGGCAGGCATGTTCGCGCACGATACTGTGGGGAAGAGCACGTGAGAGAAACCGGGAAGGGTTGCGTGCAAGGGTCTATCGGCGGGCCGATTCTGTGGAACCTCTTGTTGGATCTACTACTTCGAGAGTTGGAGGCTGAGAATCATTACGTGCAGGCATTCGCTGACGATGTGGTGCTGGTCTTCGAGGGTGAGACGGCTCACGAGGTCGAACGCCGTGCTAATGCCGCCCTCGAACATGTGAGGGAGTGGGGAGTCCTTAACAAGCTGAAGTTTGCGCCGCACAAGACCAGTGCCATGGTCATCACGCGCAAACTAAAGCATGACACCCCACGCCTCCACATGGGCGGGGTCGACATTGGCATGGTCGGAGAAACCAAGTTACTGGGAGTCGTCCTAGACCAGCGCCTCACCTTCAACACGCACGTCGCGAATGTCTGTAGGAAGGCACTTGCTTTCTATCACCAGCTTTCGAGAGCCGCGAAGGCGAGCTGGGGCCTCCACCCCGAAGTTATCCGCGTTATTTACAGAGCGGTGGTTGAGCCCGTGATATTGTATGCGGCTGCCGTCTGGGCGCCGGCTGTGGATAAGCTCGGAGTTCGTAAGCAGCTGAACGTGGTCCAGCGGGGCTTTGCGCAGAAGCTGTGTAGGGCATACCGCACCACCTCCCTGAATTCAGCACTGTTGCTCGCTGGGATACTCCCTCTCGACCTGCGCGTCCGCGAAGCCGCGGCGCTGTATGGAGCGAGGAGGGGTATACCCCAGGACGTGATAGGGGATCGGGAGGTGGAACGGATGTCCTCAGCTCTGCGGTCTCCGCACCCCGCTCAGCATGTCGACCTGGAGTTCAAGTGCCTGTCGGACGAGGAACAACTCGCTGACAACATTGGCCACGACTTAAATATCTACACGGACGGCAGTAAGATTGAGGGCAAGGTGGGTGCGGCGCTATCCATATGGAGAGGCGCCGCCGAAACCAAAACCCTCAAGCTTACTTTGCCGTCCTTTTGTACCGTCTACCAGGCGGAACTCCTGGCGATATGCAGGGCGGCGCGGACGGCCGCAGATAACTCGGCCAGATCAATCGGGATTTATTCTGACTCCCTGTCGGCACTGCAAACAACGATAAATCCAGTTGCCCTCCACCCCCTGGCCGTTGAGGCGCGGGGCCACCTTCGCAGGGCTTTGATACAGGACAAACTTGTCAATTTGTTCTGGATCAAAGCCCACGCGGGACTAGAGGGGAACGAGCGTGCCGACCATCTGGCCAAGGAAGCTGCGCTAAAGTCTAAACGCAGATTCGACTACGACAGCTGCCCGGTTTCGTTCATCAAGCGAAGCATTCGTATGCGGTCGCTTGATGAATGGAACCAACGATACCGGGCCGGTGAAACTGCCGGTGTCACCCGGGTCTTTTTCCCGGACGCGATAGCCGCCTACCGTATCATCGGTAAAATAAAGGTGGACAGATTTGTCACCCAGGTACTGACGGGGCACGGTGGATTCTCCGAGTACTTGCACCGTTTCAAGTGCAAGGAGAGTCCATCGTGCGTCTGCGATCCTGCGTGTTCTGAGTCTGTCCTCCACGTCCTCCTGGACTGCCCGGCCCATTGTCGAGAGAGGCAGGATGTTGAAATTTTACTGAATATAAAATTGGACATAAATTCGCTGTCAGAAATTGTATATGGTAGAGACAGAGACTTGTTCCTAGATTATTGTAAGAAAATCTGTAAAATAGTAAATAATAGAAATAGAACTTAAGCAAATCATGTTAGATAGTTATAATAGGTATAAGTAGGCTAACATGAAAAAATTGTCATTAAAATAAGGAACATAGTAATAAGTTAGAGATAAATTGTAGTGGTATAAAAATTTTGTTTTATATAAATAATTATTTGTTGTTACAATTATGCTGTTAAGTTTTGTGTTGTATTTACCTGCCTCTGTACATAGTTAGTTTTAAGTCATTAAAAGTGTATTAGTAATTAAGTAAGACCTAGTTCTTAAGAAAAATTGTAGAATTAAATAAAAGTTATAAACTGCTTCCCCCCTCACTGTCCCAGTGTTATATAGTTTGTAAGTACACACAATGTGCCCTATGCCACGAATGAAAGTCGATGAATGCTAGACGAACAAGGTATGCAGAATGAATGACGAGCAGAGTACGAGATAGAGAAGTTTGAATGAGTTTGAAGATAATTGAACACTAGATAGTAAAGAAAAATTGTAAAAACAGTCTTCCCACAATTTCGGGGAGGTCTAGATTATATAAAAAAAAAAAAAAAAAAAAAAAAAAAAAAAAAAAAAAAAAAAAAACCTAACCTAACCTAACCTAACCTAACCTAACCTGACGTACGCCCGAGAACGAGAAGGAGACGGCAGAACAGGTTCTCGGAAGGGTGCGAGAGACCATGGACGCGAAGTCGGGGTGGGTGAAGGTGGACCGAGTCCGTAAGGCCAAGGACCGAAAGGTTATTATGGGATTCGGGACTGCCGAGGACAGGAAGAAGGCGAGGGAGCGATTAGGCAAGGAAGGATCGGGCCTCGTGGTTGAGGACGTTAAGAATAGGGACCCGCTTTTCGTACTCAGAGGCGTCTTGGCTGTCAACACTGACGGCGACATTGTCAAGGCCCTGAGGAACCAAAATCGGGACCTCTTTGACGGCCTCGGCCCCGGGGATGACCGCCTTCTTGTTAAGTATCGACGGAAGGTCAGGAACCCGCACGTGGTCAACGTGGTCCTGAGTGCGTCGCCCACCCTCTGGGCGAGGATAACCGGCGTGGGCTCAGTCCATGTCGACCTCATGAGGGTGCGAGCAGAGGACCAGTCTCCGCTGGTCCAATGCACGCGATGCCTCGGGTTTGGCCACGGGCGCAAGTACTGCAAGGACCCGGCAGACCTCTGTAGCCACTGCGGCGGGCCGCACCTGCGCTCTAAATGCGCGGATTGGCTGGCGGGGTCCCCACCTTCCTGCCGGAACTGTTGTCGCGCGAAGTTCGACAATGTCGAACATAACGCATTTAGCGACAACTGTCCCGTCAGGAAGAGGTGGGATGACCTCGCCCGGCAATCCGTAGCGTATTGCTAAGGGCGTGCCGGCGGACCCAGTGGCTATAAAAATCCTCCAGGCGAACCTCCAGCGTAGCAAGTTGGCATGCTCCGAGCTGCTGATTCAGGCCTCAGAACTACGAGCGCGGATGGCCTTGGTACAGGAGCCATACGTCGGCGGAACAGGGCGTGTGAAGGGTCAAAATGGTATCAGAGTCTTCCAGTCTGCGGATCATGGAAGTGGGACTGTAAAGGCCGCGGTCATAGTTTTTGACGCGGACCTTCACATCACACAGTACCCGAAACTCACCACTAACAACATCTCAGTGGTGGGGATCCGAGTCCGCAACTGGGAGATCATCCTGGTTTCATTTTACTTTGAGCCCGACCTGCCGATGGACTCGTACCTAGCTCATCTGCGCCGGGTGCAGCGTGAGACGGGAGCTCGGAGTATGATCATTGGGGGTGACTCCAATGCTAAGTGCGTCTGGTGGAAGAGTCCCGTGACCGACCGCAGAGGCGAGGAACTACACGGGGCGCTGGAGGACCTCGGACTTTGCATCCTGAACCAAGGGGAAACCCCTACCTTTGATACTATCCGGGGCGGCGTAAGGTACAGCAGCTATGTTGACATAACTGCTGTATCGCCGGACCTGTATGGCTTGGTGGACGACTGGCGCGTGCGCGAGGACCTGACCAGCTCGGACCACAATGGCATATCCTTCACATTGACGACAAGGTGCATCAACAAAAACTACATCAAACATACAACCCGTATCTATTTCACTAAGAATGCAAATTGGGCCCGGTTTCGTGAGAAACTGGGCCAAATTATGAACAGGGAAAACTTTTCGATAGATTATATCAAAAATTTGGCAATGGATTGGGAATTAGACCACACAGTAGAAAAATTCAACAAAATTATAGCAGAAGCATGCGCCTTGTCGATTCCGCCTATAAGGCGGAAGGAAGTGCTGAATATGCCATGGTGGAACGAGGGGTTGGCAGCGCTCAAGCGCGAGGTGGCCACCAAGAAATGCAGAATTCGGTGTGCAGCGCCGGTTAGGCGTGAGATGGTAGTCGGGGAGTACCTGGAAGCGAAGGAGCGATATGAGACCGAGGTGAGGCATGCGCAGACACGCAGCTGGGTCGCCTTCTGTGAGCGTCAGGACGGGGAATCAGTTTGGGGGGGTATCTACCGGGTCCTCGGCAGAACCTCCAGGAGAGACGAAGATCCACCGCTGGTGGTAAACAATATGGAGCTAGACGCCAAAGGCTCGGTGAGGCTTATGGCCGAAACCTTCTACCCGGAGGACTCCGAAGAGGATGACTCCGAGGAGCACCGAAGGGTGAGGGTACAAGCCGAGCTCTTTGACGTTGAAACTTCTTCGGATGTGACGGACCCGCCTTTCACTCCTTTAGAGTTGAAATTGGCCTGCCGGTCCTTCAATCCGAAGAAGGCTCCAGGCGCGGACGGTTTTACCGCCGATATATGTTTGCACGCGATAGAGTATGACCCCGATCTCTCATTGGCTCTTTTCAACAGGTGCCTCGAACTCCGGCATTTTCCCGAGCCCTGGAAGGAGGCTACGGTGATCTTCCTCCGGAAGCCGGGGAAGGACACCTACCGGACACCACGGTCATATCGGCCGATTGGTCTCCTTCCGGTGCTGGGGAAAATGCTGGAGAAGATGCTTGTCGCCAGATTGAAACATCACGTAGCGCCCAGGCTCAGTACCCGCCAGTTCGGCTTTATGCCCCAGCGCAGTACCGAAGACGCCCTCTATACACTGGTCCAACACATAAGACTAGGCTTGACAAATAAAAAATTGATGACACTTGTGTCCCTGGATATAGAGGGCGCCTTCGACAACGCTTGGTGGCCACGCATAAAAGTCCGGCTGGCGGAGGAACGAGTGCCGACTAACATCCGTAGGCTCCTGGGCAGTTACTTGAGCGGCAGGCATGTTCGCGCACGGTACTGCGGGGAAGAGCACGTGAGGGAAACCGGGAAGGGTTGCGTGCAAGGGTCTATCGGTGGGCCGATTCTGTGGAATCTTTTGTTAGATCCACTGCTTCGCGAGTTGGAGGCTAGACACTACTACGTGCAGGCGTTCGCTGACGATGTGGTGTTGGTCTTTGAGGGTAAGACGGCTCTTGAGGTCGAAAACCACGCCAATGCCGCCCTCGAGTATGTGAGGGAGTGGGGAGTCCTAAATAAACTGAGGTTTGCGCCGCACAAGACCAGTGCCATGGTCATCACGCGCAAACTGAAGTATGACACCCCACGCCTCCACATGGGCGGGGTCGACATCGGTATGGTGGGCGAAATCAAATTACTGGGAGTCGTCCTAGACCAACGCCTTACCTTCAACACGCACGTCGCGAACGTATGTAAGAAGGCCGTCACCTTCTACGCCCAGCTTTCGAGAGCCGCGAAGGCGAGCTGGGGCCTCCACCCCGAAGTCATCCGCGTTATTTACAGAGCGGTGGTTGAGCCCGTGATATTGTATGCGGCTGCCGTTTGGGCGCCGGCTGTGGACAAGCTAGGTGTACGTAAGCAGCTGAACGTGGTCCAGCGGGGCTTTGCGCAGAAGCTGTGTAGGGCATACCGCACCACCTCCCTGAACTCAGCACTGTTGCTCGCTGGGATACTCCCTCTCGACCTGCGCGTCCGCGAAGCCGCGGCGTTGTACGGCGCGAGGAGGGGTATACCCCAGGACGCGATAGGGGATCGGGAAGTGGAACGGATGTCCTCGGCTCTGCGGTCTCCGCATCCCGCTCAGCATATCGACCTGGAGTTCAAGTGCCTGGCGGACGAGGAACAACTCGCGGTCAACATTGACCACGACCTTAACATCTACACGGACGGCAGTAAGATTGAGGGCAAAGTGGGCGCGGCGCTTTCCATATGGAGAGGCGCCGCCGAAACCAAAACCCTCAAGCTTACTTTGCCGTCCTTTTGCACCGTCTACCAGGCGGAACTCCTGGCGATATGCAGGGCGGCGCGGACGGCCGCAGATAACTCGGCCAGATCAGTCGGGATTTACTCCGACTCCCTGTCGGCACTGCAGACTACAGTCAACCCGGAAGCCCTCCACCCCCTGGCCGTTGAGGCGCGGGGCCACCTGCGTAGGGCTTTGGTACAGGACAAACTTGTTAGTTTGTTCTGGATCAAAGCCCATGCGGGACTAGAGGGGAATGAGCGTGCCGACCATCTGGCCAAGGAAGCTGCGCTAAAGTCAAAACGCAGTTTTGACTACGACAGCTGCCCCGTTTCATTCATCAAGCGAAGTATTCGTATGCGATCGCTTGATGAATGGAACCAACGATACCAGGCCGGTGAAACAGCCGGTGTCACCCGGGTATTTTTCCCGGACGCGATAGCCGCATACCGGATCATCGGTAAAATAAAGGTGGACAGATTTGTCACCCAGGTATTGACGGGGCACGGTGGATTCTCCGAGTACTTGCACCGTTTCAAGTGCAAGGAGAGTCCATCGTGCGTCTGCGATCCTGCGTGCTCTGAGTCTGTCCTCCACGTCCTCCTGGACTGCCCGGCCCATAATTACGAGAGGCATAAACTGGAATGTCGAATTGATGTCAAACTTGCTTTGGAAACAATACCGGAAATCGTCAGCGGTAAAAATAGAGACTTGTTCCTTGCATTTTGTACAAAAGTTTGTAAAATTGTTAATAATAGAAATAGGTCATAAAATTATGCTAGGTACTTATAATGTGTTTATAAATAGGCTAGCTTAAAAAATTTTGTATTAGAAATAGGAGCATAGTTTAAGTTATTAATAAGTTGAATTGTGTAAAATATTTATTTTGCACAATTAAATGTTGTAATAATTATTATAGTTAAGGAATTGTTTATATTGTTACTTGTTACTTTCATCGTCACTTGCCTCTTGTAAATATTAGACTTAAGTTGGAAAAAATGCATCAATAGATAACTATAGATAAGTAATAGATTATAAGCAAAAATTGGAAAAAATTGATTAAATAAGATACCCGTTGTTTTTCCCCCTCCCAATGTCCCTTAGCCTTGAGTTTTGAATTAGCTTTAAGTACACAATCGCCTTCTGCATTATGACTGAATGAGGATGGATGTGAGATGAAAATGGGATGCAGAATGTGTGACGACCAGAGTAAAAGATAGAGCTATGTATGAAAGAGTCTTTTTTGCTGAAAAAATGAAACACATATCAAAAATGATAATTGTAAAAACAGTCTCCCCTTATAGGGAGGTCAAGTATAAATAAAAAGAAAAAGAAAAAAAAAAAAAAAAAAAAAAAAAAAAAAAAAAAAAAAAAAAAAAAAAAAAAAAAAAAAAAACCTGACGTACGCGGCCCCGGCCTGGTACGCGCTCTGCTCCGCGAGCCAGGCCAGAAGACTGCAGATCCAGCAGAACCGATGCCTACGACTGATAGTAGGAGCTCCGAGATACGTCCGGAATGACGTAATTCATAGAGACACGAAGACCCCAACCGTGGAGGAGTATGTCCGCAAACTAACGCGCGCTATGTTCGCTCGCGCGGACAACGGGGTGTCAACAGAATAAGACATCCACTTGAACAAGACATCATCATCACATTAAGATCCCTCGAGGCCGACGCTAGAGAATAGCGCGACCCCGGCCCATTGGGCTGAAAATAGATTACCCGGCAGAGAATTCTACCGGAGAGGATAAGCCCGGGTAGTTAGGCGCAGAGCCTAGAGGCCCGAAGCCCGGCAGGCCCACCTGGCCTGTAGGAAGAACCACACACACACACCCCATACATAGTTTTTATAAATAATTTTAATGAAAGAGTAAACTCCGTAAACTCTGGACGCGATCACGCTGTCCGAGAGTTAAGACAGAACTCAATAGAATTGCAGAGGAGATATCGCGAGCACTGGCCGCTCTCGACAACGATTTCTGGGAGGACGCTGTCGATCGAGCGGCAGAGGATGACACCGCGCTATATCGACTCTGCAAGAAAATGACAGGAATAGACACACCCATCTATCCACTTAAAGATATAGATGGAAAAAGGAGATATGCTGCGAGTGATAGGGCGGAAATCCTCGCCGAACATCTGGAGAGGCAATTTACGCCCAACCCACCGAATATGACAAATACCAACGTTGTGGACCACCACAAAGAAATCAAAAGCATAATACAGGCTTTCAATACCACCCAGTTTTCGCAGCTCCGGTGCGAAGATATGATCACGCCGTTAGAACTACGAAAAACAATACAACGACTACCGAAACGTAAGGCGCCTGGCAAGGATGAAATCACAAACGCCACACTTACGAAATTGCCTAAGAATTTCATACAGGCACTAACATCACTTTACAACGGGATACTACAGACCGGGCACTTCCCAGAGGCATGGAAGCAAGGGAGGGTGATAGTTATCCCCAAACCCGGCAAAGATAAAAGACTACCATCAAGCTACCGACCCATCACATTGCTCTCGCACGTAGCAAAGTTGTTCGAACGATTGTTGCTGCGAAGACTGGTGCCTCATCTGCCCCTGCGCGAGGAGCAGTTTGGTTTTCGCAGCGACCACTCGACGACTTTGCAACTGGCGAGAGTAATAAATCATCTTGCCAGCGAGCATAATAACCAGCGCTGCACGGTCGGGGTCTTCTTAGACATGGAGAAGGCCTTCGATCGTGTATGGCACGAAGGTCTCCTGGCAAAACTCATCAAGACCACAACACCACCGGCGATGATAAAGATAATCGCCTCTTTCCTCAAAGGGCGCAGTTTCTACGTCTCGCTGGAGGGCGCGGACTCCCAGCCGCGACTCATCCAAGCTGGAGTGCCACAAGGAAGCTGCCACTCTCCATTATTATATGCAGCTTACACTGACGACATCCCCACCCTCCGAGACCATCTGCGTGAGGGTGAGCAGGATGTAATGCTGGCGCTATACGCAGACGACAGCGCATATTTCGCGTCGTCATATCATCAAATAGTCGCCACAAACCAAATGCAAAGACTGCTGGATCTGCTTCCTGAGTGGCTGGATAGGTGGAGGATGGCCGTCAACGTTGGGAAGACGGCCGCTCTACTCACCGGTGGCGCTCGGCCGCTGCGTCAGCTCACTCTCCGAGGGCAGGACGTAGAGTGGAAAACCTCAGTCAGATATCTGGGATGTCACTTCGACCGGAGGCTGCGTATGATCCCCACTGTGGATCAGATGGTGCAGCAAGCAGCAGCAGCCCGGTCGAAGCTCCACTCATTACTGACCTCCAGATTGCCTCTACGTCTCAAGTTAAAGATTTACGGAGCCTACGTCCGCTCGCGCCTGACGTATGCGGCCCCGGCCTGGTACGCTCTCTGCTCAGCGAACCAGGCCCGGAGGATGCAGATCCAACAAAATCGCTGCCTGCGATTGATAGTGGGAGCTCCCAGGTACGTCAAAAATGACGTCATACACAAAGACACCAAGATGCCTACCGTGGAGGAATACGTGCGCCGCTTAGCGCGCACAATGTTCGCACGCGCGGACAACAGCGCGTGCACACATCTCCACGGGATCGCCCCTCTACACGCAAGACCGCCGGATGGACGTCCACTGCCTCGGGAGCTCCTGCTGTCAACGAGCGGGCCCAACACCGACATTGACGACAACGAAAACCAGGAAGAGGAAGACGCTGAATAAATAAATCACTGGACCACCACCTAATTTGGAACTTCTTTCTCAACTTTAATAACCCACAGGGCATAAATTTATTAAGTCCTAGCCGTAAGGCTTAAAACAAATGATCCCGGGAGAAGGAACTTCCGGCGAGGAAAAGCTCGGGCAGAGAGGCTCAGCCTATAGGCCCGTACCCATATAGGCATCTAATAAATGCCTACAAGGAAGAACCCGACGACGATAGTTTTTATGTCTCGGTGGAAGGCGTGGACTCCCAACCGCGTCCTATTCGGGCTGGAGTACCCCAAGGCAGCTGTCTGTCGCCGCGTCTATACGCGGTGTACACGGACGACATCCCCACCCTCCGCGACCACCTGCGTGAGGGCGAAGAAGATGTGCTGTTGGCCCTGTACGCGGACGACAGTGCTTACTTCGCGTCGTCCTATCACAACATCGTCGCCACCAACAGGATGCAGCGTCTGCTGGATCTGCTGCCTGAGTGGCTGGACAAGTGGAGAATGGCCGTCAATGTTGGGAAGACGGCCGCCCTACTCACCGGCTGCTCTTGGCCGCGACGTCAGCTTAAGCTACGAGGACAGGACGTAGAGTGGAAGGCCTCAGTGAAGTACCTGGGGTGCCACTTCGACCGGAGGCTGCGTATGGTCTCTACCGTTAACCAGGCGGTGAACCACGCAACGGCGGCCCGGTCGAAGCTCTACTCGGTGTTCACCTCCAAATTGCCGTTGAGAACAAAACTGAAGGTCTACGGTGCCTACGTCCGCTCGCGCCTGACGTACGCGGCCCCGGCCTGGTACGCGCTCTGCTCTGCGAGCCAGGCCTGAAGACTGCAGGTCCAGCAGAATCGTTGCCTACGTCTGATAGTAGGAGCTCCGAGGTACGTCCGTAACGATGTACTCCATAGAGATACCAGGACGCCAACCGTGGAGGAGTATGTCCGCAAACTAGCGCGCGCTATGTTCGCTCGCGCGGACAATGGTGCGTGCATACACCTCCACGGCATTGCACCACTACATGCAAGACCACCGGAAGGCCGACCTCTGCCTCGAGAGCTCCTGCTGACGCCACAACGTAACCCCAACTACGATGGCGACGATGAGGACGACGCAGGGGAGTCAGACTAACTGACAGGATAACCTCAAGGATCAGACAGTCATTCATCCTCTTCACTTCACTTCACTCTACGACCACCCGTTCTATTGATCACCTTAAGGCCGTCGCTTAGATAAGCGCGACCTCGGCCCACCGGGTCGCAAACAAATCACCCGGTAGCGGAGACTACCGGAGAGGACAGGCTCGGGTAGGTAGGCGAAGAGCCTAGAGACCCGTACCCAGTCAGGCCCACCAAGGTCTGTCAGGAGGAGCCACACACACACGATTCTCCCCAGTCGTGCTCGTGCGTTGTCTATCCGACCGTGTGTGTTAGTGTGTTAAATAAATAAATATATAAATATAAATAATATGGAGGATACCGCAGTAGCGACCGAAGCTCCAGCACCGGCGACACCGGCGAAGAAACCGAAAGCATCGGCCGCCGCGGGCGCCGCCGCCAAGAAGCCCAAAGCGAAACCCACCCATCCTAAGACATCCGAAATGGTTAACAGCGCGATAAAAGAGTTGAAAGAGCGCAGCGGTTCCTCGTTGCAAGCGATCAAAAAATATATCGCCGCCCAATACAAAGTCGATTCGGAAAAGCTAGCTCCGTTCATCAGGAAGTATCTGAAGAGCGCAGTAGAATCGGGAGCTCTCATACAGACGAAGGGCAAGGGCGCGTCCGGTTCGTTCAAGCTCGAATCTAAATCGTCCGCATCGAAGAAACCGGCCGGCGGCAGCGGCGGAATCTCGGGCGGCAAGGGCGCCTCGTCTTCCGCCGCGTCCGGTAAATCGAAGAAGGCTTCGGCCGGTTCGGCCGCAGGTAAGGGAGGCGCCAAGAAGGCGGCATCGGCCGCCGCCGCCGGCGGTGCCTCGGCGGGTGCGGCGTCCTCGCCGTCGAAGTCAAAACCGAGGGCCGCGACTAAAGACAAGAAATCGGCCGCCGCTAAGAAGAAACCGGCGCCGAAAAAGCCAGCCGCCGCCGCGGCACCTTCGAAGGCGAAAAGCGGTGCCGCCTCTAAGGCGAAAAAGAGTGCGAAACCGCCTACAAAGAAACCGAAAGCTCCCAAGCCGAAAAAAGCAGCCACTGCGACGCCCAAGTCGAAAGCGGCAGCCAAAAAAGCGACCGCCGCCAAGAAGTAAATCGGTGACATATATATTAAAAGTGTTAACAACAACAACAACAGACAACTTCACGCGTCGCTCGACGCCCTCGCGTTGTCGCTGTCGTGTGTCGTCGTTTCGTTGCCATCAATCGACTACGACGAAGACTATTACGACGGTGACGCTGCCGATGGAAGCGTGTGCGGCGCGTAAATCGCACATTAAAAAGCCCTTTTCAGGGCTAACATAAGGTTCCAAAACGTATCCGTACTTACGTAATGTTTCTAACGATGCGACGACGTCCGTGAATAATTTCACAATTGAACAACAATAATAACAAATAAGCAAACAAACACATACCTACACTAAAATAAATTAATTAAAAAGAGAAATTCGATTTGCGTTATAATACATTACAACATAAAAACAAAATATAACAAACAATAAAACCTGTGACATGCGGCAAAATGCGGTGGTCGTTGTATCTTTAATATTTTAAAGATATTATGGTTCTTCATACAAAAACTATTACTCCCATGTGGTCGATTCTCATGCCCGCCGCCTCAACCGTTTAACTTAACTTTTATTATATTTTGTACCTATAAACTGTTATAACAATTTTTTTTAAATTGAAATTGATCTTTTCTTAAAAAAGTTGGCTACAATCAGCGTTTGACAATTGACAATGTCAAACACTGATTTAAATATTGTTAAAAAATAAAATCCTTTACCGTTTCCTTTATTGACAAGGCGGTAGGTAATCTTACGGTCTAAATATATTATAAAGTAGTATATGTACCTCGTCCAACAGTTTATTATATTTTTGACAGTTCAATAAAAAAAAAAAAAAAAAAATTTAATACTTAAAATCTATAATAATATATATATCTAAGCAAGTTGTGATAAATGAAAACATATTTTTTAGCAATTGAATTTGCGGTAAAATACTACAATATACATTCACAAACTACGCACGCACGCACGCACGCACGCACGCACGCACGCACGCACGCACGCACGCACGCACGCACGCACGCACGCACGCACGCACGCACGCACGCACCCACACCCACCCACCCACCCACACCCACACACACACACACACACACACACACACACACACACACACACACACACACACACACACACACACACACACAAGTGTTCCGAAGTACTGCCCAGTGCTGTGCTGTCACTGGTGAAAAATTCGTTCCGTTATAGACAGCCAGTACACTGTCGCAGAACCATAGAGAAATATATGACGTCATAAAACGTCACCATTTTTGTACGTTGGCGTGTTCGAGGCAAGGTGCTCTCGGTACTGTGATCACGTGATAATAAAAAATAAAATAAAAAAAATAAAAAAAATAAAATAAAAAGAAAAGATAATTACGTTAAAATAATTCGCTTACCCCGCCTCTACAACTAACGATACATACAGACTATGTGTTTTGTCTCGCTACTCTCTCGTCTCCCTACCCGCTGACGAACGAAACAACCTTAAATACTCGGAATCTCGCCGCACAGTCAGTTGACACACTTGCGCTCGCACTGGACGCGCGTTCGTGTCGAATTGTTACTATTATAGGTATACGAGTTCGTATCGAATTGTCACTATCGATATGTCTGGACGCGGCAAAGGAGGAAAAGTGAAGGGTAAGGCGAAGTCGCGTTCGAAATTTTGCCGATTGGGCCGAATACACAGGCTACTGAGGAAGGGAAACTACGCAGAACGCGTCGGTCCCGGCGCCCCGGTGTACCTGGCCGCGGTCATGGAATATCTGGCCGCCGAAGTTCTCGAGTTGGCCGGCAACGCCGCCCGCGACAACAAGAAGACCAGAATCATACCGAGACATCTTCAGCTGGCGATCGGTAACGACGAAGAATTGAACAAGCTCCTGTCCGGCGTTACCATCGCTCAAGGTGGTGTCCTGCCGAACATCCAGGCGGTCCTCCTACCGAAGAAGACCGAGAAGAAGGCTTAAAAGTTGCCTTGTCACGGTGCCTACATTTTTTTTTTAAAAGGCCCTTTTCAGGGCCACAAATCTTTTCTATGATGTACGATATAATCATCGTTCATGTTTCTTTCGTAACGACGTCGATAGCTATATCGAGATAGTGAGTGCGCGCACACGTACCAATAATAACGTATTGATTATTATTTTACTCGAACGACGGAAAAAAAAAACATATATATATATATATATATATATATATATATATATATATTTAAGTTATAAATAAAAGGATAATGAATTTATAGATACCCATATGTAAACAATTATATTAATCAATCTATACAAATTATAATAAATATAACAATTAATTATAAACAATAAAACCTGTCACATGCGGCGGTCGTTGTATCTTTAATATCTTAAAGATATTATGGTCCTTCATACAAAAACAATTATTAATAATTGAAAAGGAGGCAAACAATTTTTAAATTGAATTAAATATATATATATATATATATATATATATATATATATATATATATATATATATATATATATATATATATATATATATATATATATAATGTATCGTTATAAACGCATCAACTCCCCCCCCCCCCCAATTCCAATCCTCACCATGACGCGACGCGGAATTTTCATTGGTCCGAATCGTTCGGCAACTACGCGACGACCGTACGAGTTGCGTTACCTCTAAGCAATAAAACCCCGGCGAACGTAGCTCGGATTATACAATTAGACGCGCGCACTCGTACGGTACGCACGTACAATTGAAATTCCGACATCGTCATCACCATGCCCCCCAAGACTAGCGGAAAGGCCGCCAAAAAATCTGGCAAGGCCCAGAAAAATATCTCCAAGTCCGATAAGAAAAAGAAGAAGCACAAGAGGAAGGAGAGCTACGCTATCTACATCTACAAAGTTCTGAAACAGGTCCATCCGGACACCGGTATCTCGAGCAAGGCCATGTCGATCATGAATTCTTTCGTGAACGACATCTTCGAACGCATCGCCGCCGAAGCTTCGCGTCTCGCTCACTACAACAAGAGGTCTACGATCACCTCGAGGGAGGTACAGACCTCCGTGAGACTGCTCCTGCCCGGCGAACTCGCGAAGCACGCCGTCAGCGAAGGAACCAAGGCCGTAACTAAGTATACGAGCTCCAAGTGAAGTGGAGTTCGTATAACGGTCATTTTAATATTATTAAACAAAAGGCCCTTTTCAGGGCCACTATACATTAGGAAGGCACGAAAGCCTAAGCTGGCTGCCCCCCGCTCTCCGGCTGTGCTCGTCACGCTTGATGAGTACGCCGAGAGTAAGGGCGTAACGTACTGCCACCTGCTAAAGCGGGCGGCAGATACGATTGACTTGGCCGAACTCGGCATCGTCGGCGGCCTGAAACTGCGGCGCGCCGCGACTGGGGCTAGATTGCTGGAGCTGCCGAAGGGCCAGACTCCGGAAGTGGCGGGACGCCTGGCGTATTAAAACGCAATGAAAGTTTTTCTACGACTAATTTATTGACAGTTCAACATTGATACATGTAGCTAATACTAGATGGCGCTAGTAGTAACAAAAGAAGTTTTAATCAAACCATACAATATTTTGTTATAACTAGAAAACATAAATTTTAATATCCTCCCTTAACAAAATAATGTGAAACCCAACAATTACTTAAATTTCCGAGATGCCTAATAACTTCAAGAACTTATAATGCTTACTAGTACAAAGACTTTTAGTTAATATATCTGCAGGCATATTAGAAGATGATATATACTCAATATTTATTTTATTGTTTTTAATACATTCTCTTATGAAATGGTGACGAATATCTATATGTTTTGTACGTTTATGAAATAATGGATTTGCAGTTAATTTTATACAGCTTTGGTTATCACTATATAAACATAAAGGTATCTTGCTATCCAATTCACACATTTCATACATCAAATTTTTTAAATAAATAGCCTCCTTACATGCCTCAGATAAAGCCATGTATTCGGCTTCAGTGCTGGATAAAGCCACTGTTCTCTGTTTTTTGGATTCATAACTAATTACACATCCTGCCAAAATAAAACTGTACCCAGTATAAGACCTTCTGTCTATAGTACATGATGCCCAATCGGCATCAACAAAGCCATGCAAGTTAGTATCATCTTTCCTATAAACTAGACCATATTTTTTAGTTTTCTTTAAATACCTTAACAATCTTTTTAAGTGTTTCCAGTGAGTCTCATTATAGCATGTATTAAACTGACTCAAGAAACTAATACTAAAAGAAATATCTGGCCTTGTAAGCACAGATAAGTACATTAAAGATCCTACTAATTGCTGATATGGAAACTTCTCATCACATTGGTTATCAATAGATTTTTCTAATTTAAGATTTGTTTCCATAGGAGTATCTGACGTATTACAGTCAGTCATGTTAAATCTGGCTAAAACATTATCTATAAATTTCTCTTGGTCTAAAGTTATACAGTTTTTACTGACATTTACATTCATACCAAGACACTGTTTTATTTTACCTAAATCTTTAATTTTATATTCACTTTCTAAAACAATTTTTAATTCTTGGTAAGTTGTTTTACAGTTATAAAATACAAAGAAATCATCAACAAACAGTGCTACATACACTTTGACATTATTATGACATTTCATGAAAAGGCATGGTTCATATTTTGACTTATTATAACCTAACTTCAACAAACTTTCTTCCACCCTTACATACCATGCTCTGGCAGATTGTTTCAAACCATATATTGCTCTTTTTAACTTTAATACTTTACTTTTACAGTTATTAATATGTTCAGAATTTTCAGGTAATTCCATAAACACACATTCATTAATATAACCATTTAGGAAAGCTGTAGGAACATCGAGGTGATTCATATTAAGATCAAGATTCACACTCAAAGCAAATAACAATCTTAAAGTGCTATACTTTAACACAGGTGAATATGTCTTATTAAAGTCCACTCCCTTGACTTGTGTGAATCCCTTTGCGACTAGTCTTGCTCTGAAACGAACTTCACCATCACTATTAAATTTTTTCTTAAAAACCCACTTATTTTTCACCACTGTACCGACACTAGGTCTGTCTACCAACTCCCATGTATCATTGTCACTGAAAGACTGTAACTCTTCTTTCATTGCTTTTGTCCACTGCTCTTTTTCAGGACCATCTAAAGCCTCAGATACTGTTATTGGTTCACTTGTCATATCTTCAACACACATGTTGCTGTAGTTATAACGATCCGGCTTACGACGAATACGTTTTTCTGGTTGATTGACAATATCCTTCTGAGACACGACCTCCATATCATCTGTTGTCAAGGGTTCAAACACTTCATCGGAATCACTGGACGATCCGCTTGCAACATATGTCGAGTCATCTATCTTCTGTGTCTGCTCAGTCTCATCTAGACTGCTTAACCTTTCTGTACTTTTCATTGGCTGCTTCTCTTCTACCAAGATATTTGTCATATTACTTTCATTCTTTATATCTTCCATGACTACAACATCTCTTGATATAGTTATTTTTCTGCTTTCTGAATTGTACAAACGAAAACCCTTTACATTATCTGGGTATCCAACCAAGTACATCTTCTGAGCCTTTTTGTCCCACTTCTTGCGGCGTTCTTTTGGTACATGGACCATAACTGGGCTACCAAATACTCGTAAGTGACTGAGGTTCGGTTTACTACCCGTCCACATTTCATATGGTGTAGTATTCTTATCTAGACTGGCTACTGGTGATCTATTTTTTAAATAGACGGCTGTGTTTACAGCTTCTGCCCATAACTGTTTATCAAATTGAGCATCAAACAGGAGACATCTTGCTTTTTCAACTATTGATCTATTGTATCTCTCACACAACCCATTTTGTTCAGGTGAGTAGGCAGTACTTTTCTGATGAACTATACCATTCTCTTTCAAGTAATTCTCCATTTCTGCAGAACAGAACTCCCCACCATTGTCAGATCTTAATATTTTGATTTTTGTGGATTTCTGGTTCTCTACTAGTTCTTTAAATTCTTTGAAAAACTTGAATGTTTCATCTTTTGTTTTTAGAAAATAGACAAAACACATACGGCTGTAGTCATCAACAAATAACAAATAATATCTAGACTTAGCAAGAGATTTGTTTTCCATTGGCCCACATAAGTCTGCATGGACCAATTCAAGTACACTGTTGGTCTTACTTGAGCTGTTAAGGAATGGTAGCCTAGCTTGCTTTCCCTCGCAACACACGACACAACTCATCTTGCTTATATCACATTTGTCTTGGTAAATCACACCTTCAACAGCTCCATGTCTCATTTTCTCTAAGTCATTTGAGTTTATATGACCTAGTCGTCTATGCCAAGTCGTACTCGAAGTCTGCACTGCTGCTGCTAATATTAGCTTAGACTTCACAATGTTTAATCTGTACATATTATTCTCTAAACAGGCTTCACCAATGCAGTCATTCTGAGCGTTGTAAATGTAACATCCATGTTTGTTGAAGGATACTCTGTTACCTTTTTCAACTATTCTGCTCACTGACAACAAATTTGTGGTTAGATTTGGTACGCACAAAACATTGTCCACTTTAATATCATACTCTGTCCCTTTAACAAATGTAGTAAGGTTTAAATCTCCAGAGCATTTAACTCGTACGCTTGTCTGGTTTGCCACTATTATATCCTTAATTATCGGCTTATATGTAATGTTCGACAACATATTTTCGTTCGCTACTAGATGACAACTGGCACCGGAATCTACATACCAGTCGTTTCTGTTAAATTCACTAGACATAAATACTGCACTAAAAGCATTTGTCTTTTCGTTTTGAGTATTACACTGGTTTTTATAATGACCAACCTTTTTGCACTTGTAGCAACGAATAACCTTTTTTTTATTTTTAAAGGTGTCATTGACATTACTCACTGACAGCTGCGTTTCGTTATTGCTAGTTTTGCTGTGCATTTTCCCGCGCTTTGGTTTAGCGATAAATGCGCCTTCCGAGTTTACCTCAATAAAGTCTGAACTCATGTCTAATAGTTTAGTTTTTATTGCATCCGAACTAATTTTTATACCCGAATGCTCTATGGCCATTATCATTGGACTAAATTTTTCTGGAAGTCCTGCCAGCAATAACGAGCCGATCCATTCATCTTGTATTTCGAAACCGGTACCTTTTAACTTTTGGGCGGTTTCCACGAGCTGGTTCACGTAACTGGTCATGGAGTCACTTGTCTCTAAGCGGATTGATATCAAACTTCTGAGCAGGCTGATCTTCCGCGTAAAACCCGAATCATCGAACAGAGATTTCAACTTGCCCCATAAATCTCGTACTGTTTTTTCGTTCTTGATATGAGTATAGAGAGATGGATCAATTGTCATGATGATTTTCGCTCTGGCTTTTTTGTCTTCCATATCGGTTAGTGTAATGGCGTCATTCAGACCCACGCCTTCCAAGATCATGTAATTTTCCACAGCAAAAGCCCAATCATCATAATTTTCACGTCCCCGTAATTTAGGCACATTAATTGAATAACTCGCTGACATATTTAGTTCGGATCACTTTATTTTCACACCGATAATTAATAAATTCTTTACTGGGCCCATAACCTATTAAAACGCAATGAAAGTTTTTCTACGACTAATTTATTGACAGTTCAACATTGATACATGTAGCTAATACTAGATGGCGCTAGTAGTAACAAAAGAAGTTTTAATCAAACCATACAATATTTTGTTATAACTAGAAAACATAAATTTTAATATGGCGGAGGCCATGCAGGAGGCGTTGGGAAGTATGGCGAAAGTCGTCCAACCCATAAAACTCGCGAGTCTGCGAGTTTCTGGGCTGGACGACTCTGTCTCCTGCGAGATGGTGGTCACTGCGGCAGCGGCGGTGGAAAAGTGCGATGCCGGCTCCATAAAGGCTAGCGCAATCACAGTCGGACCGGGTGGGTTGGGGTGCACCATTTTGCGATGCCCGATTCCAGTCGCCAAGGCCCTGGCAGAGGCTGGCAGGCTCCTGGTTGGTTGGACCTCAGCTAGGGTCCAAGTCTTAGAGCAGCGCCCCATGCGCTGCTTCAAGTGTTTGGGTATCGGGCACACTCGCCCGACCTGTCCGGCTGCGGTTGACCGCAGCGGCGCGTGCTTCCGGTGCGGCCTTGAGGGGCACATTGCCCGCAATTGCACCGGGGCACTGCGCTGTGCCGTATGTGCTGCTGCCGGAAAACCGGCGGCTCACTTGATGGGGGGACGGGACTGCCGCCCCCCTAAATCGAGGGGTAGAGCGGTCACGAAGACCACGACCGCTCCCCAAAGCCCAACGCGCCAGGTCACGGAGGAGACTGCAGCTATGTCGTCATGACCTGCCGCAGTTTCTTCCGTTCGCCGGTCCCTGGCACAGAGGAATTAGAGCGCTCACGGTGCCCGCGAGCGCTCTATAAGCGAAGGCGGCGCGCATAGGCGAGCCAACCGTCGGGGCGTCACGGTGGCATGCGCCAGCGATCCCGTGGCGTCCTTGTACGACGATGAGGGCACCGCTGTGTTTTAGTGGGTATTCTGACTTCGCAGTCAGCGAGTCCCACATACCCGTCGCCTTCGGGTGGCGGGATGCGTAAACGTATTTCACAGCGTCAAAAAAAAAAAAAAAAAAAGGGCCACTATACATTTCATAAAAAGTAACGTTTACGGTTTCTTTCCGAATCGACGACGTCGCCATCATTCGAGGCATCGTTTTCGATGCCTCATTTTTTTTTTTTTTTTTTTTTCAAATCTCTTTCTCACTCACTCGCCTTCTCTTCAACAGTATATTATTATTTTATTTTTTTTTTTTCTTTTCTATCTGTCTATACGTATTTTTTGTGTATTAAACAATATAATGTACACCTATACCCTACCACCTACGATAATAATAAAAAAAAAAAAAAAAAAAAAACGAAAATAAACAAATATTTATCATAGAAAATATATATCGAGACGATATTAACGTGTCACACACAGACGCATCATTCTAGTTTCTTTAATTTTACACATATATTTTATACAATAATAAATCCATATCTAATATTAAAATTAAAATATATTTCACGTAAAGCACGTCTGCCGGTAGGACGCATCGAAAAATAATAAGAGAAATAAAGAGGGAGAAGAAAGAGATGCATATATACCAAATATATACATATATAGAACGTTCCAAGTAGCGCGACTAGAAGGCGTGCCTATAAAAACGCAGAATCGGGGCACTGTCGCCTCAGGGAGACGAGATTTCACGCTCCGACCTCTCGTGCCTGCGCCTGTGTGCTTGTACGGTTGTCAGATTGTGAAATTTTCTTTACTTTTAAATTAAATATCGCGGGCTCTCATTGCCAACTCCGTTTAACCGCCGGGCCGTGGGAGGCGACCCTGACGTTTGTGCGTACTCCTCGCGTGTTACGTAGTGTGGTGCAGTGTCCGGATTACACAAAGGTCTCTCGAGTGAGTGTAAGAGTTTAAGTGCGTTCGATCGCGAAGGCGGCCTTTTCCGAGGCCGTTACTTTACATTCGGTAAGCTAGTTTAAATTAGGTACACATATCGGTCACCTAAGGGCCGATACGTTAGGAACATACACTCCTAGGCACTCACCTCCCCTGCCTCACGGCGGGGGGGAGACATTACACCCCCGGTTTCCATCATGGACGCCTCAAAAACTCTCACGCTGGAGAAGATCATCTACTTTCTTCAGCAAAAATACCCTGAGGCCTTCCAGGACATCACTCGCGAAATCTGCGAGGAAACCGTCGTCCCGGGTTCGATTCCCGATGGGCCGGCCTCCCCTGACCGGGAGGAGGACCGGAGACCGCACACAGACATGGAAGTCATAGCTGACTCGGAGGAGGACCTCGGCGATTCGCATTCCTCTTTGTCGGAATCAGACACGCCGTCAACCGACGCGGACGAGGACGGGTTCCAGCCCGTGAAACCAAAGAAAAAGACGACAAAGAGGAAGGCGAAGTCGCCTAAGGCCCCTCCGCCGACAAAGCGCCCCGTCCCCGCGCCCGAACAGCGCAAGCTCGCCTCTCCCTCCCCCGCTCCCGTGGCAACTTCACAGCCACCCGCCGTCGCTTCGACAAGCCGCATACCGGCTACTAACGAGACTCAGGCTCCCAGCAGCCAGCCCCGTTCTAAAGCTCCCCCGCCGCTCTACATACAAAACAAAGCGGCCTGGAACCATATTTCCCGCCTCATGGCGGACAAGCGCGTGCACTTCACGCACGCCCGCTCCACTGCCCAGGGCATCCGGGTCCAAGTCCAGGACTCGGAAACTCACCGTCGTCTCTCGACCCTACTCAGGCTCGAAAAAATCCCGTACCATACGTACGCGTTAGAAGACGAAAAGCAACTTCGAGTTGTGATCCGCGGTCTCCCCGCGGAGTTAGAAACCTGTGAAAAAAAAATGACCTATTTTAGATGACCTTAAACATCAAGGATTCCCGATCAGGGAGGTACACAGGATGTACCACCCCAAAACTAAAGCCAAGTACAGTATGGTACTAGCAATTCTCGACCTCTCCACGGAGGGGAAGAAAATTTTCAATTTGAAAACGGTGTGCCATCTTTCCGGGCTCGCCGTAGAACCTCCCCGCAACCGCGGCTTACCAGGACAGTGTCACAACTGTCAATTATACGGGCACTCCGCCCGCAACTGTTTCGGTCGCCCTAGGTGCGTCAAGTGCCTAGACGACCACGGCACTAAGGATTGCCCTCGAAAAGTCCCCGACCCCGAGAACCCTCCGAGCTGCGTACTGTGTAAGACGCAGGGACACCCCGCGAACTATCGCGGGTGCACTAAGGCTCCGCGTAGACGTGCCCCCAAGCGCGACCAATCGACCGCCGCATGCCGTCCATCCCCGGCCACTCAGGCCGCCCTCTCTACCTCGCAGACGGCCCCTAAGGCCCCTGCCGCCCCTCAGGCCATCACTAAGGCCCCTCAGGCCACAACCAAGGCCCCTCAGGCCCCTCAAAAAACCTCCCAGGCTCCCCCTAGGGCCCCTCAGGCCAATGCCTGGAGCAGGCCACCGCCGATGGTCCGTAAGGCCCAGGAGCAACAACAACCGCAACCTATCTCGGAACCCCTCTCGAGAGCCGACATTTACAGGATGAAGGCCTACATCGATGGGGTCACGAAAAGACTCGCGGACATGTCCGCTATGTTAGATTTCACCCTCTCTCTTACCGTACAATAAATATGACAGTACAAAGTGGTTCGCTCAGGATCACATTAGCAAACGCCCCTTACACACACACACAGAGACACACACACCGCCTCCGCCGGTCTCGGGGGCGAAGACGCCGCGCTTCGACAGCCCGCGCACGTCTAGGCGCGCCAGGCCGTCACTCGATCGACTCCGCGCTCAGCTGAGAGCGCCCCTTTCCCTCGTTCGACGTCATCCTAAGCCGAGGTGCGATCTCGCTAGGAGACACCCTTAGGACGGACGCTCACAAAGCTCCTCCTTAGCCACCACCCGCCTCCGCCGGTCTCGGAGGCGGTTTTTCCGCGCTTCGACGGCTCACACACACACGCCTAGGCGAGTGTAGCCGTCACTCGATCGACCCGCGCTCCGGACAGCGCCTTTCCCCCTTGCACGACGTCGTCCTAAGCCGAGGTGCGATCTCACTAGGAGACACCCTTAGGACGGACGATCGCCCTGAGCCCCCCTCTGGAGCTCCCATTTGCTTTCTGGATGGGTCTCAGTACCCGGCCCCCCCACCCGGTGACGCTGTAAAGGCCGCTAGGGCCAACAGTAATAATCATTTCGAAAAAAAAAAAAAAAAAACTGTCGCCTCATTCGCTCTCCGACGCTCTCGCATCACGCACGAGTCCACTACTCGTTATAATTATTTTTTTTCTCTTTTAAAAGTTTCTCTCGCGATTCACTGTCAACGAAAATAAACAATGGCTCGTACGAAGCAGACCGCTCGCAAATCGACCGGCGGCAAGGCGCCGCGCAAGCAGCTCGCCACGAAGGCCGCCCGCAAGAGCGCCCCCGCCACCGGAGGGGTCAAGAAGCCGCATCGTTACAGACCCGGCACGGTCGCCCTTCGTGAGATCCGTCGCTACCAGAAGAGCACGGAACTTCTGATTCGTAAGTTACCATTCCAACGTCTCGTCCGCGAGATCGCTCAAGACTTCAAGACCGATCTACGTTTCCAGAGTTCGGCCGTCATGGCGCTGCAGGAAGCCAGCGAAGCTTACCTAGTCGGTCTATTCGAAGACACGAACCTGTGCGCTATTCACGCCAAACGCGTTACGATCATGCCCAAAGATATCCAACTGGCGCGTAGAATCCGTGGAGAACGTGCATAAATTCACTCGCAGTAAATCCGTTCTCAAACGGATTATATATAATATATTTAAAAAAAAGGCCCTTTTCAGGGCCAAACATATATTTCGATACAAATATTTATTTGGTTCGTTTCATGCGTGCAGACGTCAAACTCGAATCTCTTCTACATACATAGATACAAAACACAAATGTACACGCATTATACATCGACACACGCACACACTATGTACCTACTCTCCTAACTTAATCCATCGAAACATAAAATTTAATTCCAACGCTCAACAGAAATCAATTAGATTCTAACAACAGCATCAAAATCAAGTAGTAGTAGTAGTAGTAGTAGTAGTTATATTTCACTATGCATATATATCACTATCACTATTTCATCGTAAGTGTTAATTAATATTAAAATACGAACAAACAATACACACACACACACATATACACACACATTACTTAATTACCTAATTAATAATAATATATTAAAAATTATAATAATAATAATAATAATGAATCGTTTATTTTGAGACGATAATACTTTTAAGACGTCGATTGGAAAACGGCAAAATCGACACACTAACACGAACAACACCCCCCCCCCCCCGCACTACATCCCCACTCCGGGTCCGAGTTCCTCTGGCTATAAATAGGGCGAACCGTCGCGCCGACGGGGCCCTCTCGTTCTGCCGTCCGACTTGTGCGGACGTCTTACACGAGTTTATATATATATATATAATCCGATACGATCCGACCGCATCACTTTAATGCTGTTGTCGTTCCTTACCCGTTCTCCTCGAATTCTATTCGTAATTCGTAATTCGATTAGTGTGGACAACTGTGCAGCACAGTGCAGTGACAGTGCACCCGGACTAAGTGTTCTGTGCTAGTGATAGTGTTAGTGAACGCGCGCCCGGCCCCTTCCCGGTGCCGGAAGGATACTCACCCGATTTGTAAGTAATACACTAGGTACACATACATCTCGCGACACGTAGGCACACACTCCCTGCTGCCAGGCAGGGAGGTCCCTCTGCTTTCGTCGCACAGCGACAATGAACCCCCTCGCAGGGATTACCACGGAGGACCTCATCGAGGCCCTCCGAGCCACCATGCCTGATGCGTTCAAGCGCATTGAGTCCTACTTCGCGGCGCGTGCCGCAGCCGGCACCGCCCAACCAACCCCCGCGGCAGGCCCTAGCGCGGCCGCGTGCGGTAATATGGAGGTCGAGTCCGCCTCCGCGCCCGCCTCTGAATGCTCGGAATCGGAGGCTGAAGCCGAGACAGGTACAGATTCGGAATACGAATCTGATTCAACAGTTACTTCGGTAACAACCGCAGCCATGAACGAGGATGACGGGTTCAAGCCCGTTGTTCACAAAAAGAGGAAGGCCAAGGATCCTTCCAAGTCCCCGCCCCCGACCAAAAAGCGTCTCGCGCCTACGGCGCGAAGGAGCTGCATTGCTCCACCCCCCGCGATTCTCGACTCTCCCGCGTCGCCCGACCCCCCCGCGGCCTCCGCGCCGATTCTCGCTGCTCCCCTGTCCCCCGCGACACAGCAGAGCACCCCCCTGACCCCCGCGGCTAACTCTCAGCCGCGTGTAAAAGCTCCGCCGCCAATTTTCATACAGGATAAAACCTGTTGGGACCGCGTTTCCCGGCTTCTGTCCGAAAAGCGCATCCACTTCACCCACGCGCGATCGACTGCGCAGGGTATCAGGGTCCTAGTACAGGACTCGACTACTCACCGCCGGCTAACGGCGTTCCTTCGTCTGGAAGGCATCAGCTTCCACACCTATGCTCTGGAAGATGAGAAACAACTTCGAGTTGTAATTCGAGGGGTCCCGAAAGAGATCCCGGTCTCCTCCATCACGGAGGACCTCAATCGACAAAAGCTTCCGGTTCGCGAGGTACACAGGATGTACCATCCTAAAACTAAACTCCCGTACGACCTCGTCCTAGTCGTACTAGACCTTTCGCCCGAAGGAAAGGGCATTTTCGCCATCACCAAAGTCTGCCAGCTCTCAGGCATTCAAGTTGAGGTTCCGAAGAACCGAGGAGCCCCGGGGCAGTGCCACCGCTGCCAGCTCTACGGGCACTCGGCCCGTCATTGTCATGCCAAGCCGCGATGCGTTAAATGCACCGGCGACCACGGCACTTCCGACTGCCCTCGCAAAACACGCGACCCGGAGATCCCGCCGAGCTGCGTGCTTTGCAATACGCAGGGCCACCCCGCAAACTATCGCGGCTGCTCTAAAGCCCCCAAACGGAGCTCTAAAAAAGCTCAGCCAAGCCGGTCCGCTTCACGGCCCAGGCAACAGCCCGCGCAGGCGGCTAAGGAGGCCCCCAAGGCCCCTACCAATGCCCCTCAGCCCGCACAACAGGCCCAGCCCTCCCAGCCACCTAAGGCCCCCAGCACGGCCCCTCAGGCCAAGCCGCTAGGCGCCTGGGCAAAGCCACTGCCGATGGTTCGCAAACCCACGGCAAAGAGCGCGCCTAAGGCGCCCGCTCCACCTCAGCCCCAACCCGGCTCTGTCTCCGCTTCCGAGCTTTCGACATTCCTTAACGGAATGATGGAATTTATTTCTGGGTTTAAGACCCTCGTCGAGCGCAATACAGGCGCAAACCACTCCTAAACAGTCCCAATGGCTAGCTACAGTAGGAATAAACCTCACTCGCTAAGCGTCGTTACGTTCAACGCAAACGGCCTTATCAAACAAATCGACGAGATCCGCCTCTTTTTACGCGATCACCCGGTCGATGTCATGCTGGTGCAGGAGACCCTCCTTAAGCCGAGTCACAGTAACCCTAATATTCAAAACTATCGAATTATTCGAAACGACAGGGCCACCGCTCGCGGAGGTGGCACTGTAATCTATTATAAAAGGTCACTGCACTGCGTGCCACTCGATCCCCCTCCGCTCGAGGGCATCGAAGCGTCGATGTGTCAGGTCAGTCTAACGGGCCATCAGCCAATCACGATCGCCTCAGTCTATCTCTCTCCTAATAAACCGTTAGTAGAGAGCGACGTGAGGTCACTGCTCGCCATGAGCAACTCGGTCATCCTCGCCGGTGACCTTAACGCTAAACACCCCCATTGGAACTCTCGGGTCTCCAATAGGCATGGTATTCAATTAGATCTGATGACCTCACTTCCCTCTCTAGGTTTTGACGTCATGACGTCTTGACGACCGGCTGGTCGAGTGGTCAGGCAACTGGACACTCTACGCAGCGGTCGCGGGTTCGAATCCCGCCAGGTGCAGATAGTCTGTATGACGAATACAGATATCTGCACCGGGTCATGGATGTGTATTTATGTAATATATGTATTTATATCTTAAATTTATTTCCGTTCCTAGTACCTGTAACACAAGTTCTTACGAACTTACCACGGGGCTAGGTTAACGTGGTGTGATTGTTGGTTAATATTTATTTATTTATTGCTCCCGCGACCCCTACTCGGTTTCCAGCTAGGATGACAAATGACATAGCTGACGTGCTCGACATAGCGATTTTGAAAGGCGTAACACTCGTGTTACGTTGTATCGAGACGCTACCAGAGCTAGACTCCGACCATAGGCCAGTTTTAATTCAGTTAGGACCGGACCCCCAGCTTGCCCTCCCTACTAAAGTCGTCACCGACTGGAGGAGACTCGACGAGCTTCTACAGTCGGTCGACGCTCCCACGCTGAGCGATATACCTGACAGAATCGACACCGTCGAGGCCGCCGAGACGGCCGCGAACGGTCTCACTAGTCACATTAAGTCACTTATAAACGAGTGCTCCCGAGAGGTTCCAATCCGCCCTCACGAGCGAATGGACCTACCGGACGACCTCAAAGCACTCATCAGACGTAAAAACGCCGCGATTAGAGCCCATGATAGATACCCGACTGACGCTAACCGCAGGCTGCGCTGGACCCTGCTGAGAGAGGTTAAAGCACGCTTTGCCGAACTCAGGGAGGACAGAGACAGCAAACGCTTCGGAGAGCTCGCGCCATCGCACGTCGCGTACTGGGCGCTGGCGAGGGCCCTCCGGAGAGGCGCTACAGACCCGATACCTCCGCTAGTGAGACCGAACTTACCACCCGCGCTAGACGATCTCGATAAGGCCGAGTGCCTTGCCGACAGCTTGGAGAGTCAATGCTCCCCCAGCTCACAGCCCGTGGACCCCGAGCACCTCCTCAAGGTCGACTCGGAAGTCGACCGGCTGGCGGCCTCTCCGCCGACCGGCGACCCCCTCTCACCGACCACGGTCGAGGAGGTCGAATCGATTATAAAGTCCCTACACGCTAAAAAGGCCCCCGGCCCCGACCTCATTTCAAATAAGGCTATAAAACGCCTCCCCCATCAACTAGTATTACTACTAGTGATGATATTTAACGCCCTACTCGCCGGCTGCTCCTTCCCCGATCAGTGGAAAGAGGCAACAGTCATAGGCATTCGAAAGGTCGGTAAACCCGGCAACCTCCCTACTAGTTATAGACCGATCAGCCTTCTCAACGCTCTCGGTAAAATTTACGAGAGAATCATACTCGCCCGCCTCAAAGCTATCGTAGAGGCCAACTCCATCCTCATAAACGAGCAGTTCGGCTTTCGAGCCGGACACTCTTGTGTTCATCAAGTGCACCGCATAACGGAGCATATACTGGCAGGATTTTCATATTCAAAGACCCGCGGCACAGGAGCCCTATTTTTCGATGTCGCTAAGGCCTTCGATAAGGTCATAACGGCCTGATTTATAAACTTCACAAACTCGGACTGCCAGACAGACTAGTACTCCTGATTCGAGACTATCTGTCAAACCGCACCTTCAGATACAGAGTCGAAGGTACTCTATCCTCCCCCCGCACCCTCCGTGCCGGAGTCCCTCAAGGCTCATGCCTCTCTCCGTTATTGTACTCACTGTACACTAACGACATTCCGATACAATTCGCCGAGCGAAAATCAGTAAAAATCGCCCTTTTCGCAGATGACACTGCTCTATTCATATCCTCCGACCGTCCGGAATTAATCTCGAGTCGACTACAATCCGTTACAGACGCACTAGGCGACTGGTTTCGGACGTGGCGAATCGAAATAAACCCGGATAAGAGCACCGCCGTGTTTTTCGTTAAGGTTAAGGTAACGAAATACCTAGGCCGGCCGGATGAGATTACTCTCTACGGTACTCCTATCAAATGGTCCGATCAAGTTACCTATCTAGGGGTCACTCTCGACAAACGACTCACTTTTAAAAAACACATTAAACGTGTCAGTAACAAGGCCGCCTTCGTGCTGAGCCGACTCTATTACATGATCAACGGCAAAAGTAAAATGTCTCTTAGAAATAAGACGACACTATAAAACCTGTGTTAGACCTATACTAACATACGGTTGCCCAGTCTTCGCCCGGTGCGAGCCCGGGCTCCTTCAGAAGCTCCAGGTCATACAAAATAGATTCTTACGGAGGGCCACGGCTTCCCCGTGGTACATTCGTAACATAGATCTCCGTAGGGATTTTAAAATCGATTCGATCGCCAAGCATATTAAAACGATCGCCGCTAACTATTTCGAGAAAGCGCGCAAACATCCAAACCCCCTTATAGCCCAGTCATGCGTCTACAATACACTACGCGGTAATTTCAAAAACCGCTGTAGACGCCCCCTTCACGTGCTCACCGACCCAGACGACCCGATTACGCTAGCCAACCCCCCCCCCGATAGGTACAGTACACAACCGCACCACACACCACACTACTCACCTACACCGTCTCCGCCGACGGAGACGAAGTAATAGGGTTCAACGGCTCGTACGTGCCTAGGCGCGTAGAGCAGTAGTCCGTTCACCTCAGCGCTCCGCATAGCGCCGCCATGCCGGCCAACCGACGCGTATAATACTTCAGAGCCGCCCATAAGGAGGCTCTACTTTCTAGGCTGGACCTTAAAGTGTCCGCCCCCCCGCCCGGTGTCGCTGTAAAGGCCAGTAAGGCCAACAGCATAAGTCCTTCCGAAAAAAAAAAAAAAAAAAATTGCCGACGGGGGATTCACGCTCCGACCTCTCGTGCCTGCGCTTGTGTGCTTGCACAGATGTCAGATAGTGAAATTTTCTTCATTTTTAAAGAATATATATATATTTGTTCAAAATTAAAATCGCGGGCTTCTATTGCCAACTCATTCCGTTTAAACGTCGAGCCGTGGGCGTCGGCCCTGTCGTCAGTGCGTACTCCTCGCGTGTTACGTAGTGCGGTGCGGTGTCCGGGTTACACAAAGGTCTCTCAAGTGAGTGAAAGTGCTTAAGTGCGTTCGATCGCGAAGGCGGCCTTTTCCAAGGCCGTTACACTACATTCGGTAAGCTAGTTTTAATTAGGTACACATATCGGTCACCTAAAGGCCGATACGCTAGGAATATACACCTTTAGGCACTCACCTCCCCTGCCTCACGGCGGGGGGGAGACATTACATCCCCCGGTGTCCATCATGGACGCCTCAAAAACTCTCACGCTGGAGAAGATCATCAATTTTCTTCAGCGAGGCATTACAGGACCTCACTCGCGAAGACTGCGAGGAAACCATCGCCCCGGGTTCGACTCCCGATGGGCCGGCCTCCCCCGACCTGGAGGAGGACCGGAGACCGTGCACTGAGTGCACCGACATGGAGGTCATAGCTGACTCGGAGGAGGACCTCGGCGATTCGCATTCCTCTTTGTCGGGATCGGACACGCCGTCAACCGACGCGGACGAGGACGGGTTCCAGCCCGTGAAACCAAAGAGGACGACGACAAAGAGGAAGGCGAAATCGCCTAAGGCCCCTCCGCCGACTAAGCGCCCCGTCCCCGCGCCCGAACAGCGCAAGCTCGTAACCCCCGTGGCAACGTCACAGCCACCCGCCGTCGCTACCAATCAGACTCAGGCCCCCAGTAGCCAGCAGACTCAGGCCCCCAGTAGCCAGCCCCGTACTAAAGCTCCCCCGCCGCTCTACATACAAAACAAAGCGGCCTGGAACCACGTTTCCCGCCTCATGGCGGACAAGCGCGTGCACTTCACGCACGCCCGCTCCACTGCCCAAGGCATCCGGGTCCAAGTCCAGGACTCGGAAACTCACCGTCGTCTCTCGACCCTACTCAGGCTCGAAAAAATCCCGTACCATACGTACGCGTTAGAAGACGAGAAGCAACTTCGAGTTGTGATCCGCGGTCTCCCCGCGGAGTTAGAAACCGAGGTCATTTTAGATGACCTTAAACATCAAGGATTCCCGATCAGGGAGGTACACAGGATGTACCACCCCAAAACTAAAGCCAAGTACAGTATGGTACTAGCAATTCTCGACCTCTCCACGGAGGGGAAGAAAATTTTCAATGTGAAAACGGTGTGCCATCTTTCCGGGCTCACCGTAGAACCCCCCCGCAACCGCGGCTTACCAGGACAGTGTCACAACTGTCAATTATACGGGCACTCCGCCCGCAACTGTTTCGGTCGCCCTAGGTGCGTCAAGTGCCTAGACGACCACGGCACTAAGGATTGCCCTCGAAAAGTCCCCGACCCCGAGAACCCTCCGAGCTGCGTACTGTGTAAAACGCAGGGACACCCCGCGAACTATCGCGGGTGCACTAAGGCTCCGCGTAGACGTGCCCCCAAGCGCGACCAATCGACCGCCGCACGCCGTCCATCCCCGGCCACTCAGGCCGACCTCACTACCTCGCAGACGGCCCCTAAGGCCCCTGCCACCCCTCAGGCCATCACTAAGGCCCCTCAGGCCACAACCAAGGCCCCTCAGGCCACAACCAAGGCCCCTCAGGCCCCTCAAAAAACCTCCCAGGCTCCCTCTAGGGCCCCTCAGGCCAACGCTTGGAGCAGGCCCCCGCCGATGGTCCGTAAGGCCCAGGAGCAACAACCGCAACCTACTCAGGAACCCCTCTCGAGAGCCGACATCCTCAGGATGAAGGCCTACATCGACGGGGTCACGAAAAAACTCGCGGACATGTCCGCTATGTTAGATTACACCCTCGCTTTTACTGTACAATAAAAATGGCAGTACAAAGTGGCAGAGTAAAACCGCGTTCGCTCAGTCTAGTGACTTTTAATGCAAACGGCCTTGTCCGACAAATAGATCTCGTAAGGGAATTCTTAAGAGAGCACCCGGTCGACGTCATGTTAGTGCAGGAGACCTTTCTGAAACCGAGCAATCGGGATCCGAAAGTTCCCAACTACCACCTGATCAGGAACGACAGAGTCGCCGCTCGCGGAGGCACTGCCGTTTACTACAAAAGATCGCTGCACTGCATACCGCTCGATCCTCCCGCGCTGAGCAATATCGAGGCTTCGATGTGTCGGGTCAGCATGACGGGCCATCAGCCCGTCACGCTGGTCTCCGTTTACTTATCTCCCTCTAAACAAATCTTAGAGAGCGACATTAGGTCGTTACTCTCAGCAGGTAGCGCGGTCATTCTGGCCGGCGACCTAAACAGTAAGCACGTACGCTGGAACTCCCGTAATACAAACCGTAGAGGTAGGGAACTAGACAGACTGACGACACTTCCATCCCTTAACTTCGATGTAATCGCCCCTCAGGCGCCCACTCGTTTTCCCGTTAGGAACTCGAATCACATACCGGACACGCTCGACATAGCCGCCTTGAAGGACGTGACGTTACAGTTACGAACCATCGAGACGCTATCCGAGCTAGACTCTGACCATCGCCCCGTCCTAATCCAGCTAGGACCCCAAACAGACCTCCACCATCCAACTAAAATCGTATTAGACTGGAGGAAACTCGATATCGAGTTAGAATCCATAGATTCACCGTCCCTTAGCGAGATACCCGACACAATCGATTCAGTAGATGTAGCGAAAACAGCCGCGGGTTGTCTAACTAGATTTATTCAAGAAAAGATCGACAACTGCTCCAGGGAGGTCCCGATACGCCCGAGTGAGCGTTGGGAGCTTCCGGAGGAGTTGAAAGATCTTATTAGGCGTAAAAACGCACAGACCAGAGCCCATGACTCGTACCCGACTGACGACAACCGGAGGAGACTCCGTGCCCTGCAGAGGGAGGTAAAAGCACGCTTTACCGAACTCAGGGATGACCGCTACGGTAGACGCCTAGGACAACTGACGCCGTCTCACACCGCGTACTGGGAGATGGCGAAACGCGTCCGAAGCGACACCGTGTCCACTATGCCCCCCCTATTAAGACCCAACCTCCCGCCAGCCCTCGACGATCTGGACAAGGCCGAGTGCCTCGCTAGTAGCCTGGAGAGCCAATGCTCTCCGAGCACTGAGCCGATTGACCCCGGGCACCTCTTCGAGGTCAACTCGGAGGTCGAACGCAGAGCGGCCGCACCACCATAACCATCAGACGAGCCGCTCTCCCCGACGACCGCAGACGAGGTCGAATCGATTCTGAAGGACTTACACGCAAAAAAGGCCCCAGGACCCGACCGAATCACCAATAAGACACTCAAACGACTCCCTCATCAACTTATTATGCTACTTGTAGCTATATTCAATTCCCTTCTAGCCGGCTGTTCCTTTCCCGATCAGTGGAAGGAAGCCATTGTAGTAGGTATTCACAAGCCTGGCAAACCCAGGAACCTTCCGAATAGTTACCGTCCTATAAGTCTTCTCAATACTCTTGGAAAAGTGTATGAGAAAATTATTCTAATTAGATTAAAAAGAGCCACGGAGGCAATGAATAAGCCCCTCATCGACGAGCAGTTCGGCTTTCGAGCCGGACACTCCTCAGTCCACCAGGTGCACCGCTTAACGGAGCACATACTAGAAGGATTCGCCAAGTCCCGAGCCCACTCCACCGGAGCTTTGTTCTTCGATGTCGCAAAGGCCTTCGACAAGGTCTGGCACAACGGCTTGATTTACAAGCTGTATCAATTCGGATTGCCAGACAGACTCGTGCGCATCATACGAGACTTTCTGTCGAATCGCACTTTCCGCTATCGAGTCGAAGGCACACTGTCTTCACCTCGTAAAATCCTAGCCGGAGTACCTCAGGGCTCCGTGCTCTCACCGCTTCTTTTTTCGTTAGACACGAATGACATCCCTAAACCGCCAGGCGATCTTACGAAACTAGCTCTCTTCGCCGACGACACGGCTATTTATACATCAGGCACCTCCGTGAAAGCCATAACCCGTCGACTCCAAACCGCAGCCAGCGCCCTCAGCGAGTGGTTCAGTAATTGGAGAATAGAAGTCAACCCCGAAAAGAGTGCCGCAGTGCACTTCGCTAAACATCCCGATTTCATCTATTGGCGACAAGGTCGACCGGGGACTATATATCTCTTCGGGACACCGATCCCATGGCAAAAGGAAGCCAAATATCTAGGTGTAACTCTCGATAGTAAGCTAACATTCAGAGCTCACATCACCCGAGTCAGGAACAGGGCGGCGTTCGTACTCAGTAGGCTGTATGTGATGTTATGCGGGAAGAGTAAAATGTCTCTTAGAAATAAGACGACATTGTACAAGGCCTGCGTACGTCCCATCATGACCTATGCGAGCCCCGTCTTCGCGCACTGTAAGCCCGCTTACATCCAAAGGCTACAGATCGTTCAAAATAAATTCCTACGCACGGCCACGGCATCTCCGTGGTACGTTCGTAACGTAGACTTGCATCGAGACCTCAGGATCGATTCGATCTCGAAGCACCTCAAGATACTCTCTACAGCGTATTTTGAGACTGCACGACGACATCCCAACCCCCTCATAGCCCAGACATGCTCCTACGTAGGTAGAGGAAATTTACAGACGAGACAAAGACGTCCTATGCACGTCTTGACCGACCCCGACGATAGGATCACGTTAGCAAACGCCCCTTACACACACACACAGAGACACACACACCGCCTCCGCCGGTCTCGGGGGCGAAGACGCCGCGCTTCGACAGCCCGCGCACGCCTCGGCGCGCCAGGCCGTCACTCGATCGACTCCGCGCTCAGCTGAGAGCGCCCCTTTCCCTCGTTCGACGTCATCCTAAGCCGAGGTGCGATCTCGCTAGGAGACACCCTTAGGACGGACGCTCACAAAGCTCCTCCTTAGCCACCGCCCGCCTCCGCCGGTCTCGGAGGCGGTTTTTCCGCGCTTCGACGGCTCACACACACACGCCTAGGCGAGTGTAGCCGTCACTCGATCGACCCGCGCTCCGGACAGCGCCTTTCCCCCTTGCACGACGTCGTCCTAAGCCGAGGTGCGATCTCACTAGGAGACACCCTTAGGACGGACGATCGCCCTGAGCCCCCCTCTGGAGCTCCCATTTGCTTTCTGGCTGGGTCTCAGTACCCGGCCCCCCCACCCGGTGACGCTGTAAAGGCCGCTAGGGCCAACAGTAATAATCATTTCGAAAAAAAAAAAAAAAAAAACGCCGACGGGACACATACCGATCGTCATTCGTCGTGAGCTGCATACGGACTATCGAACGAAATGACGGGCCGCGGTAAAGGTGGTAAAGGTCTCGGAAAAGGAGGAGCGAAGAGACACAGGAAGGTCCTCCGCGATAACATCCAAGGTATCACGAAGCCCGCCATCCGTCGTCTCGCGCGCAGAGGAGGAGTGAAACGCATCTCCGGTCTCATATACGAAGAGACCCGCGGCGTGCTTAAAGTGTTCCTCGAGAACGTCATCCGTGACGCCGTCACCTACACCGAGCACGCCAAGAGGAAGACCGTCACCGCCATGGACGTCGTGTACGCTCTTAAACGTCAGGGTCGTACTCTTACGTCCGTGAAGCTAGCCTTGACGACCCAGCCCAATCGAATGAAACTTATGTGCGGATTTAGTGCTATTTATGTGCTAATTTGTTGCCCTATTCGCGAATTTGTTGCTCATCCCGGGACCGAAATATTGCTGACAAGGCTAGCTTTTTTTGGAAGCTAGCCTTGTCACCCAGCCCAATCGAATGAAACTTATGTGCGGATATAGTGCTATTTATGTGCTAATTTGTTGCCCTATTCGCGAATTTGTTGCTCATCCCGGGACCGAAATATTGCTGACAAGGCTAGCTTTTTTTGGAAGCTAGCCTTGTCACCCAGCCCAATCGAATGAAACTTATGTGCGGATTTAGTGCTATTTATGTGCTAATTTGTTGCCCTATTCGCGAATTTGTTGCTCATCCCGGGACCGAAATATTGCTGACAAGGCTAGCTTTTTTTGGAAGCTAGCCTTGTCACCCAGCCCAATCGAATGAAACTTATGTGCGGATTTAGTGCTATTTATGTGCTAATTTGTTGCCCTATTCGCGAATTTGTTGCTCATCCCGGGACCGAAATATTGCTGACAAGGCTAGCTTTTTTTGGAAGCTAGCCTTGTCACCCAGCCCAATCGAATGAAACTTATGTGCGGATTTAGTGCTATTTATGTGCTAATTTGTTGCCCTATTCGCGAATTTGTTGCTCATCCCGGGACCGAAATATTGCTGACAAGGCTAGCTTTTTTTGGAAGCTAGCCTTGTCACCCAGCCCAATCGAATGAAACTTATGTGCGGATATAGTGCTATTTATGTGCTAATTTGTTGCCCTATTCGCGAATTTGTTGCTCATCCCGGGACCGAAATATTGCTGACAAGGCTAGCTTTTTTTGGAAGCTAGCCTTGTCACCCAGCCCAATCGAATGAAACTTATGTGCGGATTTAGTGCTATTTATGTGCTAATTTGTTGCCCTATTCGCGAATTTGTTGCTCATCCCGGGACCGAAATATTGCTGACAAGGCTAGCTTTTTTTGGAAGCTAGCCTTGTCACCCAGCCCAATCGAATGAAACTTATGTGCGGATTTAGTGCTATTTATGTGCTAATTTGTTGCCCTATTCGCGAATTTGTTGCTCATCCCGGGACCGAAATATTGCTGACAAGGCTAACTTTTTTTGGAAGCTAGCCTTGTCACCCAGCCCAATCGAATGAAACTTATGTGCGGATTTAGTGCTATTTATGTGCTAATTTGTTGCTCTATTCGCGAATTTGTTGCTCATCCCGGGACCGAAATATTGCTGACAAGGCTAGCTTTTTTGGAAGCTAGCCTTGTCACCCAGCCCAATCGAATGAAACTTATTTGCGGATTTAGTGCTATTTATGTGCTAATTAGTTGCTCTATTCGCGAATTTGTTGCTCATCCCGGGACCGAAATATTGCTGACAAGGCTAGCTTTTTTTGGAAGCTAGCCTTGTCACCCAGCCCAATCGAATGAAACTTATGTGCGGATTTAGTGCTATTTATGTGCTAATTAGTTGCTCTATTCGCGAATTTGTTGCTCATCCCGGGACCGAAATATTGCTGACAAGGCTAGCTTTTTTTGGAAGCTAGCCTTGTCACCCAGCCCAATCGAATGAAACTTATGTGCGGATTTAGTGCTATTTATGTGCTAATTTGTTGCCCTATTCGCGAATTTGTTGCTCATCCCGGGACCGAAATATTGCTGACAAGGCTAGCTTTTTTTGGAAGCTAGCCTTGTCACCCAGCCCAATCGAATGAAACTTATGTGCGGATATAGTGCTATTTATGTGCTAATTTGTTGCCCTATTCGCGAATTTGTTGCTCATCCCGGGACCGAAATATTGCTGACAAGGCTAGCTTTTTTTGGAAGCTAGCCTTGTCACCCAGCCCAATCGAATGAAACATATGTGCGGATTTAGTGCTATTTATGTGCTAATTAGTTGCTCTATTCGCGAATTTGTTGCTCATCCCGGGACCGAAATATTGCTGACAAGGCTAGCTTTTTTTGGAAGCTAGCCTTGTCACCCAGCCCAATCGAATGAAACTTATGTGCGGATTTAGTGCTATTTATGTGCTAATTAGTTGCTGTATTCGCGAATTTGTTGCTCATCCCGGGACCGAAATATTGCTGACAAGGCTAACTTTTTTTGGAAGCTAGCCTTGTCACCCAGCCCAATCGAATAAAACTTATGTGCGGATTTAGTGCTATTTATGTGCTAATTAGTTGCTCTATTCGCGAATTTGTTGCTCATCCCGGGACCGAAATATTGCTGACAAGGCCAACTTTTTTTGGAAGCTAGCCTTGTCACCCAGCCCAATCGAATGAAATTTATGTGCGGATTTAGTGCTATTTATGTGCTAATTAGTTGCTCTAATCGCGAATTTGTTGCTCATCCCGGGACCGAAATATTGCTGACAAGGCCTAATTTTTTGGAAGCTAGCCTTGTCATATAATATTTTGCCATTGTAATGTCTAAAAATAATCGTTCCATTAGTTGCTAATTAGTTGCTCAAATGAACAACTGAAATTTTTGCGAAAAAGTGCCGTTGAGAGGAAATTATAAACGCTGAAATGGTCATCTTAATAAACATATATTGTTTAAGTAACTTTAGATGTTCAAACGGTAAATAGAAATGAGTTTTTAATTATTTTTTGTAAGAATCATTTTAAAATGTTATGTACAGCTAAACAAAAGTATGCAGCATGCAACGCAGCACTTTCTAAAAAGATAAAAATGCAACGAAAAAAAAAATTAGTAGTTTTTGTTCTGTATTAATCATAACGGTCGTTACGGGATTATCTTGACTGAATAAAAATTTTGACTATTTTGGCAAGTTCTGATTGTCGTCGTTGTTGATTTGGAATAACTTGCTTCTCACACAAATTACGACTAAGAAGGTAAGTAGTAATTTCAGGATTCTCTGGAACATTAAGATCAGCAAATAAAAAATCTTAGGGTTTCGTCTAGCCCATTAGTCCTCAGGAATTAGTTGCTAATTAGTTGCTCCTATTATGATGTAGTCGAGTACTCGATATTGCAACTATTGTACCAAATAATCATTCTAAATGTAACTAACGCATAGAACTTATAAAAAAATACAATTTGTTTCAGCTCCTAGATTCGTCATAAACTACTTGCTGCCGTTTTGATACTGTATCAACGAACACTCGATATTACAATAAATTAGAGTACCATGGAATCATTCCGGTAGTACCTAGAGCACGAAATTCACGAAATAATAAAATCGCACATTTTTTCGAGCTCTTATAGTTCTCAGGAATTATTCGCTCCTGTTCTGACACAGTTAAGCACTCGATATTGCAACTAGTGTACAAATAAATCATTCTAGATGTATATAAAGTATAAAACTGATAAAATAACAAATCAATACACTTTTTTATTTTTACTTTACTAAATTTTGTAAAACTATAATTGATAAGAATTTAAAATACAACATAAAATTAGAAAATTCATATGTTTGGTTGTCAACTTAATTATGAAAACACAACTACAATATCTAGGATTGCTTTCGTTATGAAGTCATTTTTCTTACGTACATATAAGGTAAAGAGCTAGAAAAAAGAAATGTGTGATTTTATTATGCCGTGAATTTCGTGCTCTAGGTACTCCCGGAATGATTTAGTGGTATTCTAGATGCAATATCGAGTGCTCGACTGTATTAAAACGGCAGCAACTAATTACTGAGGAATCTAGGAGCTCAAAAGAAGAGTATTACTTATATTTATTTTATAACTTCTATGCATTAGATACTTTTAGAATGATTTCTTGGTACACTAGTTGCAATATCGAGTGCTTGACTGTATCCAATCAGGAGGATCTAATTAGCAACTAATTTCTGAGGAACATAGGAGCAGGAAAAAAAGTGTATTGATTTGTTATTTTATCAGTTTTATACTTTATATACATCTAGAATGATTTATTTGTACACTAGTTGCAATATCGAGTGCTTAACTGTGTCAGAACAGGAGCGAATAATTCCTGAGAACTATAAGAGCTCGAAAAAATGTGCGATTTTATTATTTCGTGAATTTCGTGCTCTAGGTACTACCGGAATGATTCCATGGTACTCTAATTTATTGTAATATCGAGTGTTCGTTGATACAGTATCAAAACGGCAGCAAGTAGTTTATGACGAATCTAGGAGCTGAAACAAATTGTATTTTTTTATAAGTTCTATGCGTTAGTTACATTTAGAATGATTATTTGGTACAATAGTTGCAATATCGAGTACTCGACTACATCATAATAGGAGCAACTAATTAGCAACTAATTCCTGAGGACTAATGGGCTAGACGAAACCCTAAGATTTTTTATTTGCTGATCTTAATGTTCCAGAGAATCCTGAAATTACTACTTACCTTCTTAGTCGTAATTTGTGTGAGAAGCAAGTTATTCCAAATCAACAACGACGACAATCAGAACTTGCCAAAATAGTCAAAATTTTTATTCAGTCAAGATAATCCCGTAACGACCGTTATGATTAATACAGAACAAAAACTACTAATTTTTTTTTTCGTTGCATTTTTATCTTTTTAGAAAGTGCTGCGTTGCATGCTGCATACTTTTGTTTAGCTGTACATAACATTTTAAAATGATTCTTACAAAAAATAATTAAAAACTCATTTCTATTTACCGTTTGAACATCTAAAGTTACTTAAACAATATATGTTTATTAAGATGACCATTTCAGCGTTTATAATTTCCTCTCAACGACACTTTTTCGCAAAAATTTCATACCGCGATACATTTTATGTTGAGCAACTAATTAGCAACTAATGGAACGATTATTTTTAGACATTACAATGGCAAAATATTATATGACAAGGCTAGCTTCCAAAAAATTTGGCCTTGTCAGCAATATTTCGGTCCCGGGATGAGCAACAAATTCGCGAATAGGGCAACAAATTAGCACATAAATAGCACTAAATCCGCACATAAGTTTCATTCGATTGGGCTGGGTGACAAGGCTAGCTTCCAAAAAAAGCTAGCCTTGTCAGCAATATTTCGGTCCCGGGATGAGCAACAAATTCGCGAATAGGGCAACAAATTAGCACATAAATAGCACTAAATCCGCACATAAGTTTCATTCGATTGGGCTGGGTGACAAGGCTAGCTTCCAAAAAAAGCTAGCCTTGTCAGCAATATTTCGGTCCCGGGATGAGCAACAAATTCGCGAATAGGGCAACAAATTAGCACATAAATAGCACTAAATCCGCACATAAGTTTCATTCGATTGGGCTGGTTGACAAGGCTAGCTTCCAAAAAAAGCTAGCCTTGTCAGCAATATTTCGGTCCCGGGATGAGCAACAAATTCGCGAATAGGGCAACAAATTAGCACATAAATAGCACTAAATCCGCACATAAGTTTCATTCGATTGGGCTGGGTGACAAGGCTAGCTTCCAAAAAAAGCTAGCCTTGTCAGCAATATTTCGGTCCCGGGATGAGCAACAAATTCGCGAATAGGGCAACAAATTAGCACATAAATAGCACTAAATCCGCACATAAGTTTCATTCGATTGGGCTGGGTCGTCAAGGCTAGCTTCACGGACGTCGTACTCTTTACGGTTTCGGCGGTTAAACGGAAGATCTACGCACTACTTATTTATATATATTATATATATATATTTTTTTAAATATATATATTTTTAAAAAAAAAGGCCCTTTTCAGGGCCGCATATGATTCTTTATTATGTTTACATTTACGTCGACTCTAACTCGTTTCTGTCGATCCGAGACGTCATATAACACACACAACACACAAACTACCGAGACAATTAATAATACGATATAATTATGTTACGTATACGATGTATACATACAACTATAACCGTAATTATCGAAATCGAGATCAACGATTTTATTATTCGAAAATAATATTACGCATATTATGCTTTAAGAGCTATTATAATATGATTTTAAAATATCTAATTGAAATATAATTATAATATAGCGTGTCGAGTCGTGTGTTGTGTTACTTTACGTCTTGTAAGCGTGTAGTTCGTCGGAACGTGAACGATTACTTCATATCGATTAATTATACTTATTAATGAAGGAAATTTATAATATATATATTTTTATTAATTAACCTCTTAACTTAACTTACCCCGTCGAGGTCTTCTCGGTCCTTGTAGATCTAGGAGTATCGAAAAGAAAGAATTTTTGTCTCTCGTTAGACGTTCGTTCGCTTACGACTACCCGACGCAGTAGATTAGATTTATTTTAATATTTTCTCGTAGGTAAGTGATCTCACGTCGAGTCTGAAAGAATGGAAAAATATTTTATTTTATTTTATTTTATTTTATTCGGAAAGCAAACAGTGAACAAAAGAAAACATAAATAACAATGAAAATAACAAGTCACCATTTAGATGCTTTCGCATATAAACAATTACACTAAATTATACAATAAATGCCACACGATTATCTTAAAAAGTAACAAACTATTAATTCTAACACATAGTTTCATGCAAACGTAAAACTTAAGTATAAGATCTAAAACCAAGGGATATGATATGATAAATTAATACAATACCAAAATGGGAAAAGGAAAAATCAATTATAATATATATAAGTAAATATTGTTTAGGGAGAAACTAAACATTAATAAATAATACCCTTTAATTTCACCAAACCAGTTTTTAGTCATTTTGCGCTTAAATGCCGGTATAGTCATGTTGAACAAGTCAAAATCGGGGATGTCAGACAATTCATTAACAAAGTTGGTCGAGCGAATACTAAATGAATTTTTTCTATATTTAGTTGAACAGTTAGGGGCACATAGGTAATTAAAAGGATGTCTTACATACGACCTTGCGGGCACTTTTAAGTTAATTGTATGTAGTAAGTATGAGGAGTCAAGTTGTCCCTGTGCGATCTTTAATAAAAAACCTATATCTGCTATTTTGCGTCTTACATATAACGGCAAGATATGGTGTCTCTTACATCTAAGTTGATAGGTAGCGTCACTGGTATTGCACTTTCGTTGGAGGTGCTTTAAAAATTTGCGTTGAATCAACTCCAATCTATCCTCATGAACATGATACTGCGGGTTCCACACTTGAGAGCAGTACTCGAGGGTACTGCGCACGTACGAACAGTAAAGGATCTTAAGAACTTTTGCACTTTTAAATAGTGAACTTTGCCGATAGATAAAACCCATTGCCTTGTTGGCTTTTTTGGCTATTGCATCGATGTGTTTCGCATATGTCAGTTTTTTGTCATGTATAACACCAAGATCACGTATCTCATCGACAGTTTCAAGTTTTTGCCCTTTAAGAAAGTAATGATATTCTATATTTCTTGTTTTGCGGGAGAAAGTAATTGCGAAACATTTTTCTACATTAATATCAAGTTTGTTTAAGAGGCAGTAATTTTGGAATCTGTCAAGGTCATCTTGAAGAGAATGGCAGTCATCGGTATTCGTAACATTTTTGAAGATTTTCATGTCGTCAGCGTAAAGAAGGAATTTAGAATTGTGAAAGCAAGAAGATATGTCGTTGATAAAAATATTAACCAACAATGGACCGAGAAGGGATCCTTGAGGAACACCAGAATGTACTAAATGCCAAGCAGACATGTATACATATATAAAATGAAATGTAAAGAATCCCTGAGGGAAAAGTTTAAAGAAATCAATATTCTGACCTTTGCATCGCAATATATCTATGAAAATATAATGTATATACGTAAAAATAGGCATTTGTTTGTTAGCCGTAGTGATCATGCCTTGAATAATGTAACACTCAGGAACGGCCACAAACTAGCGCTTCCTAAATGTCGGCTCAGTAAAAAAAGTCGTTCCTTTATTGGAATGTCTATTATAATTTACAATAAAATACCGGTTGCGATTCAATCTCTGCCTTTACAGAAGTTTAAAAAAACTATTAAGCAAACTTTGTGTCGAAAAGCTTATTATGACATAAATGAATTTCTAAATGAAAAAAGGCATGGGATTGAATATAACTCGGCCAGGCTATCAATATGTAAATTGTCACTAGATATAGATATACAATTTTGTGAGCAGGTGGCATGTGTTGATTTCGGCATATACGATTGGCTGTCTCGTGTTTGTCCTAATCATTTCATGGTCATACTGTGCGTTATTCATTTATTTTGTATGACGCTTAATTATTTAAAAGAGTACCGAGAGTTTTTTTCCGCCGGCTTTTTTTCCTCTCGGCCAACACTAGGGACATTAGATTAAGTTATTTATTGTAACATTTAATAAAGCCGATGATATAATAATAGTAATGTTATGTCTACCGAGACATTGACTTGTAATAATTTGACGTATTTGTTTTAAATGAATTTTTTTTTGACATTCGTTAAGTGTGTAAAATCACCTTATGACGAAATAAATATTTTCATTTCATTTCATTTCATCCATTAAGTACAACAGCTTGCGACCTATTCTCAATATATGCTTTAAACCACCTAAACAGACTTCCATGAATACCGGCGTATAAAAGTTTTTGCAATAGTATGTCGTGGTCAATACGATCGAAGCATTTACTAAAATCTGTAAATATAGAATCGACTTGTCCTCCTGAGTCCATGTTTAGTGTGGTGTAATCAATAAAAGTTAGCAAATTGGATGTGGTGGAGCGTTTTTTCAGGAAACCGTGTTGTTCCGGGATGAATGCAGAAGAAATAGCACTATAGACTTGGGAATACACTATTCTTTCTAGTATCTTGGCAAAAATGCATAGTTTTGATATGGGTCTGTAGTTTTTGATCTCATTTCGGTTTCCATGTTTGAAGACAGGTGAAATAAAAGCAGATTTCCACACTGTAGGAATGACACCTTCTGCAACGGAACGCGAATACAAAATTGTAAGTGGCTTGGTGATGCTTTCACAACAGTTCACAATGAATATCGGTGGCAATCGATCTGGACCAGCTCCCTTAGATAAGTCCAGGGACTTAAGCATCTTAGTGATTGTGTCGGGAACTATTTCTATGTCCGAGATAATATTACAGTTAAAGTGGTTCAGGTGATCTGTCGATAGATGGCTTGAGAAGCTATTGGAAGTACTTCTACTGGTAGAAGATAGAAATGTGGATTGGAAGTAGCTTGCGAATAAACGACAGATACCTTCACCAGTATCAGCTGTTTCCGCAAGATAAGACATGGATGAAGGAAAGCTACCAGATCCATTTTTATTTGATTTAATGAATGACCAAAATAATTTAGGGTTTTTAACTATTGATTCCTCACAGTTTTTAATGTAATTAGCATAGCAAGTCTCCTCTAATAATTTAGCTCTGTGACGAAGCATTGAAAAAGAGTCATAATCAGCTGAATTACCGTATCTACGAAATTTTTTAAAGTATTTAAATTTCTCCTTGAGTAACTTCCTCAAAGAAGCATTGTACCACGGTGGAAAATTAGTCGAGGACACAAGTCTGTTAGGTATATTTTGGTTTATAGATTCATTTAGAATAGAATAGAAATTCTGAGCAGCCTCATCGAGGGTGGAGCCATGCAAACATGTATCCCAGTCTACACTATTTAGGTAAGATCTTATTTTCTCATAGTCTTCTGATTCAAAGAAATACTTACGTCTAGGCTTAGGTTGAAGCAGGTCATGAGTAATATTTTTGAAAGTGACAATCAAGGACCTGTGGTGTACATCTTCAGGAACGAGTGGTTCAGTACAGACATCAACTATTAAATCACTATTACATAGCACTAAATCAAGGATTTTATTGTTTTGGTTGCGATGAATATTGTACTGCACTAGATTACATTCCGAGAGCGTATCAAAGAAATACAACTGAGACTGGCCCGACAAACCCGAGTATTGTAGATAATCGTCAGTCCCCAGTGTCCAGTGTACGTTGCTAAAATTAAAATCTCCCAAGATCAGAAACAAGTCATCCGGATTCGAGTACACCACTTGAGAAAGCCTGTCAGTAAAGTTACATACCTGGGAGTTAAAAGAGAAGCCGAGATTTTCTGTGCAGAGGTATATAGTACATATGTGTAAGGTTGTGAATATGTTGTTTCCATTCCTGAAGGTTACCGATACCCATATATCTTCTGCAGTTGAAGACCACTCCGGATGAGATTCTGCAACAAACTCACGGCGCAAAGCCAACAACACACCTCCCCCATACTTCTCTCGCGTAGTTTTATAATCCCTATCTCTTCGCCATACTACATATCGGCTATCGAAAAGCTCACCATCACAAATGCCATCGAGTAACCAAGTTTCAGTTATAGAAATAATATCATATGAATTTAATGATAAATTTCTCTTAAAAATATGAGTTTTCGTGCGCAGCCCTCTAGCATTTTGGTAGTAGATACTAAGGTTATGGAGCACCATTGTTATTATAATAAGATACATAACTAATATTAACCCGATCAATAATGTAATCATAAAAACGCATATAAGAGGATTTCAAGAAATTATCTATTTTGTAAAAACAGAATTGAGACGGTATGAAATAAATAACATGCCCAGAAATACAGTTATTTAGAAACACAAAGCGCAATACAAACGTTTGCAAATATAAACTCAAACGCTCAAGCGCGCACAGAATTTTAAACTCTAATATATTGCATATACAGGGACAGCTGATCGTTAATAGAATGTAAAGATATTGACTTACGTTCTCCAATTGACTGACAACCCCGGTAATATCGCTCGATGCGTTCAACCTATAATAAAGTAAACAAAAGAAACCGGCTTTGTATGTGGCTCTCAAAGTTTTAAAAATTAATTTATAAAATATTATGAGAATTTTGTTTTTATACAATTCTATATAATTTTTGCAAGATCGTTCTCGCATCTTATATATTGGCATCATATCATATACTGGTGAAGTATCCGACTTCTTGACCATGATTTTACAATGCTTAACCCAAATATACTTATAGTTCTTTTCGCGTGCTAGGTCTCTCGCCTTATTTAGTAAGATCTTATTTTTCTGTGTCAGATGATCATTAACGTGGAAGTTACCTTCCATGCTAAAACCCAGGTTTGACAACTTGTTGTTTACTACGTCGTGATGATGCCACCAGCTCTTCCTTTATATATCTGTTGTTGAATGCAATTACAATTGGTTTTTCGGCGTTGGGGACGCGTGTGGGTATTCGAGCAATGTAATTAATGTCTACCTTATTTACAGGGAAATCGCTTATTTGGCCTATTTTCTGAGCAATTTCATACAGATTTTCATTTTTCTTCTGGGGTATTCCACGTATTTCTACATTATTGGCACGAGCCCATTGTTCTTTCTCCTCCAGATCACGTTGTATTTTCGCAATTTGCGCCTTTAGTGTAGGGATATCTTTAGCAGCCAATTCAATATTATTAACACGAGTGTCTAAGGCTTGAAGTGTACTTGCAAAGTTATTTATGATCTCGTGAGTAGATTTTTGTGCTTCTGTAAGGTGCTTAAGGTCATTCTTGATCATCTTGACATCCTCCACAAGCAAAGCGAGAGGTGCCAATTGTTGCATTACATTATTCAGCTGTTCTTGAATTTTTTCGAGTTGATTTGGAGAGGAAGACGTTGCAGTTGGACCGGGGGACATAGTGGATTTACATCTTGGACATCTCCAGGAATTTTTCCTGTCACCTAATTTCCGATACCCGCCTTCTGTAATTCCAGCACAACTAAAATCGAAGTACTGTTTGCAGAGGCTGCAAACGGGTCCTTCTGTATGCTGAACACCACAACTAGCACAATTTCTCATATTGCAAATAAGTTTGGGAATCGGTGGTTGTGTATAGCAAAATAAATGTGTGTACTCTAAGCAATCTAAAGCGAGACTGAGATATTAATATATTATTGTAATTGTATATATATATATATTTTTTTTTAAATATTATTCTATACGTTCGTCGTACCGGTGGTTGCTTTTACGTATTATCGCTCGGGTCGAGTTGCAGCGTCGTGTTTTACGATGCTCGACTTCGAACATCTTAAAATAGTACGAAAATGATCGTATACGTGACGTGCTAATACACGTTATTAGTTAGGTATCTTAGCATTAAATTTGTCGATCTAACGGAATATATTAATCGTTTTCAATAGAATAAAATAACTTTTAAACGGGACTCGAGGTACGCGCGTAGAACTATATCGAATTCAAACGTGAATATCGTTCGTTACGAGCGAACTATTCGACGAGATCGATTCTAAGCCGCAGGATAGGCTCACGAGATATCGGTCAGTGCCATCGGTCGTTATATGTATGTAATAAAATATGAAAATATCGTATTTAAAAAGATACCTGTTAGTGAAAAGTTTTAAGTGTTCATACGAGAAATTGTCTAGCGACATCGCGGCTCTCCTTACGGTATTGCCGAGACTCTTCGTACTACTAGCGACCTCTCTGCTGCAAAAACTTCGCCCGATCTTTTCTTTAAAGAGGGGCTAACCAAGTCTCCTATTATTATTATTAAAATTCTTTCTTAATAATATCATCATCATAGGGGACTGTGATCCAGCTCTTGTTCAAGAACTCGTCCGCTGCAACACCCCGGTGCCAGTAGTACTCGCGAAGTCATCCGGCTTCGCTTGAGGAAGCGGCCGGTGCTGCTGCACGCGGAACTGCTCCCGACTTGCGCTGCATCACTCGGATCTTGCAAGTTTTTAATTGTAAAAACTCCAGCAAGACCATCTTTAGTGACCACCAACCTAACGGAACTGCCACGCTCTCTGGTTCTTCGGTGCTTGCTCGCGGGCGCTTAGCTGGGCCTCCCCTAGGAGTCTCACCTGGCTGGGTTGCACGCTTCGAGAGCTACCGGAGGTCAGATACGCGGTTTTTCTGGGAAGCGGTTCACTACGAAAACCAACCAGCATGTCCGAAGGGGGGGACCCCCCCCCTCCGTTGGATCAACGCCCTAAAGGACGCGGAGGGCGGACGGGTATACCCCGTTCGGTGGTCAAACGAGACATATTCTCGAATACGGTCCAGCAAGTATCCACCCCCGCCCCCTCAGCACCCACCTCAGCACCCATCTGTGCACCTCCTGCACCCACCCCGAGGATCAGAATCTGCCACGCCCCCGAGGCACGTGCGGACAAACACGGAGCCGCCGCAGCGACATTCGCAGCTGCTGTAGATGTGCCTACAACAAGCGCGGAATGCACTAAGCGTGTTAAATTTTATTGCTGTTTTAGTGAAAAGGTGCTTGTTTATGTTAAATTAATGATACTTCTTAACGTTTAAGTTTTTACTTTCTTATTATCTTTAATTATAATTTTTTTGATTTTTTTTTTTAATTTTGCTTTTGTTTTGTTAATTTTTATTTTTATTTTTTTTTTTTGTTTTTGTATTTGTACTTGAATCTGTAAGTCAAGTGACTTGTGCAATTGTATTTAATCAGTTTCTTTAATAATTTCTTCATTCGGCTGGCGGATTGGGAATATGTAATGATTAGTGTAGTTTTACTTTTATTATTTTAGTACGTATTTATTTTGGTATATTTTCGTATATATATATTTAATATATACATAAGTATATCTAATTATTGTCTTTGAATGTCGTCTCACAATAATAGCATAGACAGTGATATATTCTTGTCTCTGTCTTCAAATAATTCTTCCATTAGTGATGATAGCTTTCGCAGTTCATCAATCCAACCTCTTAATGTGACTCTTGACTCCCATTTCTCAGACTCTAAACAACATTTTAATGTCGTACACATTAATGCACAGAGTATTCCGGCACATTATCCCGATATGCTTGCGTCATTTGATTCCACAAACATACATGCTATTTTAATATCCGAATCCTGGCTTAAACCCTCCTTACCCTCGACATCTTTTTCCCTTCCAGGTTTTCAATTAATACGCAACGATCGCACCAACAGGGGAGGTGGCGGCGTAGCTATTTATTTACGTTCATACATCCCTTTTTCAATAATTAGCACGTCGTGCCAACCTCCACCTGCGGACGCCGCAGAACATTTACTCATTGAAGTAATCATGTCCCGGACAAAAATACTACTTGGAGTTTTTTATAGCCCATCTCTCCTCGTTGATTTCTTTAATTCTTTTGAGGTAGCGTTAGAAAATTTTACCACAGCTTACGACCATTCCATAATCATGGGTGACTTCAACACCTGTTTACTCAAGGATGACACTCGTAGTAAACGATTATTATCTGCAGTACAATCCTGCAACATGCATATTTTGCCACTATCAGCCACCCATAATTTTCCTAATTCTACTCCATCACTTCTTGATTTAATTATAGTTTCTTCCTCAGATCATGTGTATAAGTTTGGTCAGTGTTCTGCTGATGCGTTCTCATACCATGATCTTATCTTTCTTTCCTATAAAATTCGTCCCATCAAGGCTAAGTCGAAAATACTTCTGCAGCGTAATTTTGGTGGAATGGATGGGGAACGTCTTTGTGACGATGCTCGTCAGATTGATTGGTCCTTGGTCGCCGATGCAACATCAACTGATGAAAAAGTAAACATTTTTAACTCGCTTTTAATTCAATTATATGATGTACACGCTCCTGTAAGACCAGTTAAAATGAAACACCTCCCTGCGCCATGGTTAACCGATGACCTAAAATCGTTAATTGCAAAGAAAGCTTATTACAAATCGCGATATAAATCTAATCCATCAGAGGAAAATCGTAAAAAGTATTATAAGGTTCGAAATCGCTGCAATACATCGTGTAGAGACGCGCAACGACGCCATATCCACAAATCTGTCGAAAACGGCGACACAGCGAAGACATGGAAATTCTTAAAAACACTTGGAGTTGGCAAAGCATTTCATAATTCTTCTTCTGATAACATCGATACTGAACGTCTTAATAAACACTTTTCTGCTGCCAATGTAATGGATAGCGCCGATAAAAAGTCAACACTTGAAGCTCTTTCTTCATGTCCAACTCCAGACTATCCCCCGTTTACGTTTAGTCAGTTTTCTGAATGTGATGTTAGGGAGAGCATTTTGTCAATCACATCTAATGCCGTCGGTATTGATAGTATTAGCCGGAGTATGATTGTACCCATAATCGACATTGTTATACCTATATTAACACATATCCTAAACTACTCCATTACAAACTGTGAGTTTCCTGAGGCCTGGAAGGCTGCACAAATTACCCCAATTCCAAAAAAAGCTAATACCTCCAATATTACTGACTTCCGGCCTATCTCCATATTACCATTCCTCTCAAAAGTTTTGGAGAAGTTAGTGCATCAGCAGCTCAGTCGATTCCTTTACAAATTTAATATCCTTAACCCGTTACAATCCGGATTCCGTCCTGGTCACAGTACAGTCACAGCTCTGGTTAAGGTTACCGATGACATTAGAATGGGTATGGACAACAAGCATTTAACAGTACTCACCTTATTAGATTTCAGTAATGCATTTAATACTGTGGACTTCGACATACTGTTGGGTCTACTGCGCTCTCTCAACATATCTCCATCAGTAATTGACTGGTTTCAAAGTTACCTTACAGGGCGCCGGCAACGCATTCGCATTGAAGAGGCTGTTTCGTCTTGGAGTGATGTGAATGCCGGTGTACCTCAAGGCGGCGTCTTGTCTCCTCTCCTCTTTTCATTGTTCATTAATTCAATAACGTCCAATATAACTTCTCTCTATCACATGTATGCAGATGATATTCAAATTTACTTCCAGTCTACTCTTGAAAGCTTACCCACAGCAGTTTCTGTCATCAATAATGATCTGAATGTTATTTGTAATTGGAGTAAGAAACATGGTCTTAAAGTTAATCCCTCTAAGTCTCAGGCCATTATTGTTGGCAGTCAGAGCATGATTTCTAGAGTTAACTGGACCGAGCTACCTAAGGTCAAATTTAAGGACACCGTTATACCATATAGTACAGTAGTAAAAAACCTGGGTATATATTTAGATTGTACTTTATCGTGGAACAGTCATATAAAGGAGCTGAGTCGAAAAACCATTGCATCACTAAAATCTCTTCAGCGACTTCGTTATTTCTTACCAATTCCCACCAAAATTATGTTAGCCCAATCTTTAATTCTATCTATTCTCGACTATGCCGACGCAAGCTATCTCAATTTAACCGAAGAACAAATTAATAAACTTGAGCGTCTCCAAAATATTGCCATACGTTTCATATTTGGCTTGCGCAAATATGATCATGTCTCAGCATTCCGATCAAAACTCAAGTGGTTACCTATCCGCTTTCGCCGGAATCTGCATGTTCTCTCGCTGCTTTATTGTGTGTTATTTCATGCGAAAACTCCAACATACCTTAAAGAAAAAATTGAATTTCTTGGAACACACAACAAAGTTTTAAGATCAGCAGAGAATCTCACATTGAGGGTACCTGTGCACAACACCAAATTTTATAAAACGTCATTTGCTGTACAGGCAGTTCAATTGTGGAATGCCTTACCACTCAAGATCAGACAAGCACAGACACTAACATCTTTTAAAAATCTTGTCAAAGAACACTATCTCGCTATGGTTAATTAGTCGTATTTATTAATATTTTGCACTACTTTCTAATCGTGTATTTACGTATTTTTCTCCCCTTCTTATTATTTATTTATAAATTTGCAACTTATAAATTCTGATGAATTATGACGACTTATGTATATTATGTACATGTGGTATGTATTATAGATGTATATATAATTATATGTGTAAATGTGGGTATTTGTGTATGTGTACATATTTATATGTGTGTGTGTGTGTGTGTATGTGTGTGTATGTATGTATATGTGTATGTATGTGTGTATATATATATATATATATATATATATATATATATATATATATATATATATATATATTTGTTTATTTCATCTATATATTAAGTTTATAGTAATAGTACACCACCTGCCTTTTCTATACATATTCCGTGTAGTCCGGGTTGTCTGGAAGAAATCGCTACTTAGCGATAAGACCGCCTTTGTACATTTATCTAATTACTAAGAATATTTAAGTTGTGTGTATAAAAATGGTGTACAATAAAGCATAAATAAATAAATAAATAAATAAGCGTGCTCGATCAGTAGAGTCCTCACCGGAATTCCTGTCGAACGAGGACGAGAAGCGCCCTCGTATCGGATCGATGTCATCACCACCATCACATAGTGTAGAAACAACTACCATCGGAAGCAGGGCTGGGCAACCGGTTATTGCGCACAGCCAACCACCAATATCGCCGCCGCATGAGGATCAGGGTATATCCAACCAGGCCCTCGTATCCCAGGAGTCATGGCCGCGTGACTCAACTAGTTACGCGGCACTGGCCTCCATGGTGGTGGAGTCACGTCCACCGACCCCCACCGCTGGCCCCTCCGGAGTTTCCTACGCGGCTATGGCTGCCGCTCCAGCATCACCGCGCAGGCAAACCACAGAACCATCAGCCACCCAACCTGCTGCTGCAGCTAGAACTACCCCCAGATCCGGATATCCCCCGATAACGGTCGAGAATTTGCCTAACTGGACCCGACACTTCGGGAACCTAAGGGGCATACTTGGACACGCTCCGAACGCACGCCCTCTGGGGAAAGGAGTACGGTTCCTGCCCAAATCATCGGAGGAATTTAGGGCAATACAGAAATACCTCACGGAAGCGATGAACCAAGATAACACCATAACTTGGTACTGCTACAGTCCATCAGCGGAGCTACCAACTAAGGTAGCCATCAGGGGTCTACCGATAGACACCCCTTCGGAAGAGGTCCTGGCAGCTCTCCAAGAACTGGGATTCCCAGCCGAGCGGGCAAAGGCAATCCCGCCCGCTAAAGGACGCCACGGCTGCGTATACTTTGTGCAGCTGGCACACTTGAGAGAAGCGGAGCTCACCCAGCTATACAAGGTTACAGAGCTCCTTGCGATGCCGGGCCTCGTCATCGAAGCATGGAGGGGAAATAAATCACCTGCTCAGTGCCACCGTTGCCAAGCCTTCGGCCATGCATCCGCAAACTGCCACCGCAAGATAAAGTGTGTTCGCTGCGCCGGCGAACACCTTGCTAGGGATTGCCCGCGAGCGAGAGAGGAGTTACCCACGTGTGCCAATTGTGGCAAAGCGCATACTGCCAAGGACCGCAGGTGCGCAGTTTTCAAGCGCGAGGCGAGGAAGAGGGGTATTTCCCTGGCACCCCCTCGCCCTCCTACGGCAGGCGCCACTAAGAAAGGAGCGAAAGAGCGGCCCCTCCCATCTGTAGCACAGCCCGCAGTAACCGCACCGACCACTACAGAGCCGAAGCAGCAAACACCAGCAGCAACCGGGCAAGCCAAACCAGCTACTCGATCCGCTGATCCATCTAAGGAACGCGGAACTGAGGACGCCGTCGCCACGCGCCCAACAACTCTGGCTCCACCGGCTAACGAACCGACCGTGAGGGGACAACCGGCCAAGACTAAGGCCAAGAAGCGGCGTAGGAAGAGAGCACCGAGACCTGCGCGCTCGGAACCGGCAGCGGCATCTACACCGCAGCCGAAACCCACGTCCGCTAAGACTGTGGAGCGCCCCCAAACTCAACAAGAACCCGGCGCACAAGAGCCCAAGGCTCCGCTGAGGGCTCCTGCAACTCAACTGCGCGAGACCACTGACCCGGACACAAGAACCATCATCCGGGTCTTTGTTGAAATACTCACAAATATCCTGGTCGCCTACACCCAAGGCCAGGATATTATAACAGCTCTCACAACTGGAATTGCCACTCTTTCGCAGCTACATTCCAGTTGAGAATTCTCTATTGGAATTCAGGCGGCATCAGGGGACACGTCCGAGAGCTTACTGCACTTGTCCAGTCGCAGGATATTCACGTTATCCTCCTGGGCGAGACCCGACTCTCGGAGGAAGTCGAGTTCCGCATCCCAAACTTCTTCGTATATCGGCGCGACGAGGTCTCTCCCCGGGGATACCCATATAGGGGTACGGCAGCCCTGGTGCGGAGGGACATAGTGCACGAAGAGTTGGAGCACGCACCGTTCGCTAGCGTTCGCACGCAAGGCGTGCGGGTGTGTGCCGAAGATGAGGAACTCCTTCTGTATGCCGCCTACAAACCTCCCAGAGAAGCTTTCTGCAGCACTGATGTCCAGTCACTCTTCAGCTCGCGGAAACCTACTCTGGTCATGGGTGACTTTAACGCCAAGCATCCAGCCTGGGGCGCTCGCGTCATCACCCCGGCCGGGAGACAACTGCTTGAGGACAGCGTGAGCAACGGATACGGTATCATGGGCCCGGGAGCGCCGTCCCATATACCGTCGGATCCGAGGCGGCAACCGGACGTTCTGGACATCGTGCTGCATCACGGCCTACCATACCCACTGGACGTCGAGGTCATTTATGATCTTGACACTCAACACCTCCCGATTTTGGTCATGCTCACCCTCCGGCGAGGGTTCACAGTACTCCGTTACCCCAGACCGCGAGTGGACTGGGAGCGCTATACTTCCGAGCTCATGGGGTTTGAGCTCACGGTCCCTATTTCCACACCTGCCGAGGTGGAAAAGGCCACCGAAACTATCACCAGGGCCATCCAAGAAGCCAAAGAAGCGGCCACCAGCGCTCAAGGACAGCCACGTGGATACAGGGACCAGCTACCGAGCTCACTCCGTGAGAAGATTCGGAGGAAGCGACAACTGCGCAGGCTCTGGGCACGCACGCGATGCCCGAGGGTGAAGCACGACCTGAATCGGCTTGCAGAGGTGGTTTCGCGAGCACTCGTGGCTCTCGATGACGACAATTGGGAGGTCACCATCGATCGAGCATCCGAGCACGACTTGAACCTATACAGCCTCTGCAAGAAACTCACTGGAAATGATGCACCTATTTACCCTCTTAAAGACCGAGAGGGTAATAGAAGATATTCCGCCAGTGATAGAGCAAAAATCCTGGCGGAGTATATGGAGGAACAGTTTACTCCAAATCCTCCGAACACGACGAATGCCAATGTCGTCCGTCATCACGCGGCGGTCCATGAACGGGTGGAGCGATTCCTGTCGAGCCCGATTCCGTCGCTCCAGGATGTACAGCCAATCACCCTGTCAGAGCTGCGGAAAGCTGTCCTCCGATTACCCAAGCGGAAGGCACCAGGGCCCGACGGGGTCACCAACGCCGCGTTGATGCAGCTGCCAGTTGGATGTCTCGCAGCGCTCACGAGAACTTTCAATGGGATACTCCAGACCGGACATTTCCCCGAGATGTGGAAAACGGGGAAGATCATTGTTCTTCCCAAAGCTGGGAAGGACCGCCGTCTCCCCGGTAGCTACCGGCCTATCACCTTGCTGTCGCACCTCGCCAAGCTGTTTGAGCGTCTACTGCTGCGAAGACTCGCGCCACACCTGCCCCTGCGCGAAGAGCAGTTTGGATTTCGCAGCAGTCACTCTACGACGCTCCAGTTGGCGAGAGTCCTCAATCACTTGGCCAGTGAGCTCAATAAACGGCATTGCACGGTCGGGGTCTTTCTTGACATGGAGAAGGCCTTCGACCGTGTGTGGCACGCCGGTCTCCTGGCCAAAATTCTTGATACAACGGCGCCTCCTGCGTTGGTGCGAGTAGTGGCGTCGTTTTTGGAAGGCCGTAGTTTTTATGTCTCGGTGGAAGGCGTGGACTCCCAACCGCGTCCTATTCGGGCTGGAGTACCCCAAGGCAGCTGTCTGTCGCCGCGTCTATACGCGGTGTACACGGACGACATCCCCACCCTCCGCGACCACCTGCGTGAGGGCGAAGAAGATGTGCTGTTGGCCCTGTACGCGGACGACAGTGCTTACTTCGCGTCGTCCTATCACAACATCGTCGCCACCAACAGGATGCAGCGTCTGCTGGATCTGCTGCCTGAGTGGCTGGACAAGTGGAGAATGGCCGTCAATGTTGGGAAGACGGCCGCCCTACTCACCGGCTGCTCTTGGCCGCGACGTCAGCTTAAGCTACGAGGACAGGACGTAGAGTGGAAGGCCTCAGTGAAGTACCTGGGGTGCCACTTCGACCGGAGGCTGCGTATGGTTTCTACCGTTAACCAGGCGGTGAACCACGCAACGGCGGCCCGGTCGAAGCTCTACTCGGTGTTCACCTCCAAATTGCCGTTGAGAACAAAACTGAAGGTCTACGGTGCCTACGTCCGCTCGCGCCTGACGTACTCGGCCCCGGCCTGGTACGCGCTCTGCTCTGCGAGCCAGGCCAGAAGACTGCAGGTCCAGCAGAATCGTTGCCTACGTCTGATAGTAGGAGCTCCGAGGTACGTCCGTAACGACGTACTCCACAGAGATACCAGGACGCCAACCGTGGAGGAGTATGTCCGCAAACTAGCGCGCGCTATGTTCGCTCGCGCGGACAATGGTGCGTGCATACACCTCCACGGTATTGCACCACTACATGCAAGACCACCGGAAGGCCGACCTCTGCCTCGAGAGCTCCTGCTGACGCCACAACGTAACCCCAACTACGATGGCGACGATGATGACGACGCAGGGGAGTCAGACTAACTGACAGGATAACCTCAAGGATCAGACATTCATCCACTTCACTTCACTTCACTCTACGACCACCCGTTCCATTGATCACCCTAAGGCCGTCGCTTAGATAAGCGCGACCTCGGCCCATCGGGTCGCAAACGATTCACCCGGTAGCGGAGACTACCGGAGAGGACAGGCTCGGGTAGGTAGGCGAAGAGCCTAGAGACCCGTACCCAGTCAGGCCCACCAAGGTCTGTCAGGAGGAGCCACACACTTAAAGAGGGCGGGTACTAGAGACCCGTACCCAGTCAGGCCCACCAAGGTCTGTCAGGAGGAGCCACACACACTTAAAGAGGGCAGCAAGGCCAGTGAGATCGGAGCCGGCGGCGGCCTCTACACCACAGCCTAAACAGCCGGAGGAAAAAGAACCTCGGCGAACACAAGGAGTAACAGAAAAGCCTACTACACAGCCAGCGCAGTCGGACATAACTGATATAGTCCGCACTTTCATAGAAGCGCTAACAGCTATCCTGATAGCATACACTCAAGGCCAGGACATAGTCCCGGCAATCTCAGCTGGAATCGCCGCTCTGACAAAATTACATTCCAACTAAGGATTTTATATTGGAACCCAGGCGGGTTAAGAGGCCACATTCGTCAGCTGACGCTTCTCGCCCAGTCGCAGAACATTCATATCATTCTCCTGGGCGAGACGAAGCTGTCGGAGGAGGTCGAGCTGCGCATTCCCAACTACATTGCCTACAGGCGCGATGAGATCTCTCCACGTGGCTATGCCTATAGGGGTACGGCTGCCCTAGTAAGGAGGGACATCGTGCACGAAGAGCTCCCACATGCACAATTTGTGAGCCTGCGCACGCAAGGGGTGCGTGTTCATAGTGGGGATGACGAGCTTCTCATCTATGCCGCCTACAAACCTCCCAAGCTGGCATTCAACAGCAACGATATTGAGACATTACTCAACGCGCAACTTCCTACATTAATTGTAGGGGACTTGAACGCGAAACATCCTGCCTGGGGCTCGCGTTTAATTTCCCCGTCTGGAGAGAAGCTGCTGGAGGATAGTGAGAGCCGGGGGTATGTAGTCATGGGTCCTGGAGCGCCGACTAATATACCCACCAAACCAAACGAGCAGCCAGACGTACTCGACATAGTACTGGCATATAAAATAAAACATCCACTCGATGCTGAAGTATTATACGACCTGGACACCCAGCATCTGCCTATACTTGTGACAGTCAACCTCAGGCGCAGTTACCTCATACAACGCCCACCGACATCGAAGGTTGACTGGAACAAGTTTACAACCATAGCAGCAAGACTTCAACTCAGTATCAGCATCGAAACGCCGGCTGATGTTGATACAGCTACTGAAACGATCACCCAGGCTATTCAGAGGGCGAAGGATGCTGCGACAACTCAGTGCACGCAAAGCAGACAGAAGGATCCACTCCCGTACGCGCTGAGAGAGAAGATTAAAAGAAAGAGTAAACTCCGTAAACTCTGGACGCGATCACGCTGTCCGAGAGTTAAGACAGAACTCAATAGAATTGCAGAGGAGATATCGCGAGCACTGGCCGCTCTCGACAACGATTTCTGGGAGGACGCTGTCGATCGAGCGGCAGAGGACGACACTGCGCTATATCGACTCTGCAAGAAAATGACAGGAATAGACACACCCATCTATCCACTTAAAGATATAGATGGAAAAAGGAGATATGCTGCGAGTGATAGGGCGGAAATCCTCGCCGAACATCTGGAGAGGCAATTTACGCCCAACCCACCGAATATGACAAATACCAACGTTGTGGACCACCACAAAGAAATCAAAAGCATAATACAGGCTTTCAATACCATCCAGTTTTCGCAGCTCCGGTGCGAGGATATGATCACGCCGTTAGAGCTGCGAAAAGCAATACAACGTCTACCGAAACGTAAGGCGCCTGGCAAGGATGAAATCACAAACGCCACACTTACGAAATTGCCTAAGAATTTCATACAGGCAATAACATCACTTTACAACGGGATACTACAGACCGGGCACTTCCCAGAGGCATGGAAGCAAGGGAGGGTGATAGTTATCCCCAAACCCGGTAAAGATAAAAGACTACCATCAAGCTATAGACCTATCACATTGCTCTCGCACGTTGCAAAGCTATTCGAACGACTGTTGCTGCGAAGACTGGTGCCTCACCTGCCCCTGCGCGAGGAGCAGTTTGGTTTCCGCAGCGACCACTCGACGACTTTGCAACTGGCGAGAGTAATAAATCATCTTGCCAGCGAGCACAACAACAAGCGCTGCACGGTCGGAGTCTTCTTAGACATGGAGAAGGCCTTCGACCGTGTATGGCACGAAGGCCTCCTGGCAAAACTTATAAGGACCACAACACCACCGGCGTTAATAAAGATAATCGCCTCTTTTCTTAAAGGGCGTAGTTTCTACGTTTCGTTGGAGGGCGCGGACTCCCAGCCGCGACTCATCCAAGCTGGAGTGCCACAAGGAAGCTGCCTCTCTCCATTACTGTATGCAGCTTACACTGATGACATCCCCACCCTCCGAGACCATCTACGCGAGGGTGAGAAGGATGTAATGCTGGCGCTATACGCAGACGACAGCGCATATTTCGCGTCGTCATACCATCAAATAGTCGCCACAAATCAAATGCAAAGACTGCTGGACCTGCTTCCTGAGTGGCTGGATAGGTGGAGGATGGCCGTCAACGTTGGGAAGACGGCCGCTCTACTCACCGGTGGCGCTCGGCCGCTGCGTCAGCTCACTCTCCGAGGACAGGACGTAGAGTGGAAAACCTCAGTCAGATATCTGGGATGTCACTTCGACCGGAGGCTGCGCATGATCCCCACTGTGGATCAGATGGTGCAACAAGCAGCAGCAGCCCGGTCGAAGCTCCACTCACTACTGACCTCCAGACTGCCTCTACGTCTCAAGATAAAGATCTACGGAGCCTACGTCCGCTCGCGCCTGACGTATGCGGCCCCGGCCTGGTACGCCCTCTGCTCAGCGAACCAGGCCCGGAGGATGCAGATCCAGCAAAATCGCTGCCTGCGATTGATAGTGGGAGCTCCCAGGTACGTCAGAAATGACGTCATACACAAAGACACCAAGATGCCTACCGTGGAGGAATACGTGCGCCGCTTAGCGCGCACAATGTTCGCACGCGCGGACAACAGCGCGTGCACACATCTCCACGGGATCGCCCCTCTACACGCAAGACCGCCGGATGGACGTCCACTGCCTCGGGAGCTCCTGCTGTCAACGAGCGGGCCCAACACCGACAATGACGACAGCGAAAACCAGGAAGAGGAAGACGCTGAATAAATAAATCAAATCACTGGACCACCACCTAATATGGAACTTCATTTTCAACTTTAAGAACCCACAGGGCATAAATTAATCAAGTCCTAGCCGTACAAGGCTTAAAACAAATGATCCCTGGAGAAGAAACTTCCGGCGAGGAAAAGCTCGGGCAGAGAGGCTCAGCCTATAGGCCCGTACCCATATAGGCATCTAATAAATGCCTATAAGGAAGAACCCAGTCGATCTTTACGATTCTCCCCAGTCGTGCTCGTGCGTTGTCTATCCGACCGTGTGTGTTAGTGTGTTAAATAAATAAATATATAAATATAAATAATATGGAGGATACCGCAGTAGCGACCGAAGCTCCAGCACCGGCGACACCGGCGAAGAAACCGAAAGCATCGGCCGCCGCGGGCGCCGCCGCCAAGAAGCCCAAAGCGAAACCCACCCATCCTAAGACATCCGAAATGGTTAACAGCGCGATAAAAGAGTTGAAAGAGCGCAGCGGTTCCTCGTTGCAAGCGATCAAAAAATATATCGCCGCCCAATACAAAGTCGATTCGGAAAAGCTAGCTCCGTTCATCAGGAAGTATCTGAAGAGCGCAGTAGAATCGGGAGCTCTCATACAGACGAAGGGCAAGGGCGCGTCCGGTTCGTTCAAGCTCGAATCTAAATCGTCCGCATCGAAGAAACCGGCCGGCGGCAGCGGCGGAATCTCGGGCGGCAAGGGCGCCTCGTCTTCCGCCGCGTCCGGTAAATCGAAGAAGGCTTCGGCCGGTTCGGCCGCAGGTAAGGGAGGCGCCAAGAAGGCGGCATCGGCCGCCGCCGCCGGCGGTGCCTCGGCGGGTGCGGCGTCCTCGCCGTCGAAGTCAAAACCGAGGGCCGCGACTAAAGACAAGAAATCGGCCGCCGCTAAGAAGAAACCGGCGCCGAAAAAGCCAGCCGCCGCCGCGGCACCTTCGAAGGCGAAAAGCGGTGCCGCCTCTAAGGCGAAAAAGAGTGCGAAACCGCCTACAAAGAAACCGAAAGCTCCCAAGCCGAAAAAAGCAGCCACTGCGACGCCCAAGTCGAAAGCGGCAGCCAAAAAAGCGACCGCCGCCAAGAAGTAAATCGGTGACATATATATTAAAAGTGTTAACAACAACAACAACAGACAACTTCACGCGTCGCTCGACGCCCTCGCGTTGTCGCTGTCGTGTGTCGTCGTTTCGTTGCCATCAATCGACTACGACGAAGACTATTACGACGGTGACGCTGCCGATGGAAGCGTGTGCGGCGCGTAAATCGCACATTAAAAAGCCCTTTTCAGGGCTAACATAAGGTTCCAAAACGTATCCGTACTTACGTAATGTTTCTAACGATGCGACGACGTCCGTGAATAATTTCACAATTGAACAACAATAATAACAAATAAGCAAACAAACACATACCTACACTAAAATAAATTAATTAAAAAGAGAAATTCGATTTGCGTTATAATACATTACAACATAAAAACAAAATATAACAAACAATAAAACCTGTGACATGCGGCAAAATGCGGTGGTCGTTGTATCTTTAATATTTTAAAGATATTATGGTTCTTCATACAAAAACTATTACTCCCATGTGGTCGATTCTCATGCCCGCCGCCTCAACCGTTTAACTTAACTTTTATTATATTTTGTACCTATAAACTGTTATAACAATTTTTTTTAAATTGAAATTGATCTTTTCTTAAAAAAGTTGGCTACAATCAGCGTTTGACAATTGACAATGTCAAACACTGATTTAAATATTGTTAAAAAATAAAATCCTTTACCGTTTCCTTTATTGACAAGGCGGTAGGTAATCTTACGGTCTAAATATATTATAAAGTAGTATATGTACCTCGTCCAACAGTTTATTATATTTTTGACAGTTCAATAAAAAAAAAAAAAAAAAAAATTTAATACTTAAAATCTATAATAATATATATATCTAAGCAAGTTGTGATAAATGAAAACATATTTTTTAGCAATTGAATTTGCGGTAAAATACTACAATATACATTCACAAACTACGCACGCACGCACGCACGCACGCACGCACGCACGCACGCACGCACGCACGCACGCACGCACGCACGCACGCACGCACGCACGCACGCACCCACACCCACCCACCCACCCACACCCACACACACACACACACACACACACACACACACACACACACACACACACACACACACACACACACACAAGTGTTCCGAAGTACTGCCCAGTGCTGTGCTGTCGCTGGTGAAAAATTCGTTCCGTTATAGACAGCCAGTACACTGTCGCAGAACCATAGAGAAATATATGACGTCATAAAACGTCACCATTTTTGTACGTTGGCGTGTTCGAGGCAAGGTGCTCTCAGTACTGTGATCACGTGATAATAAAAAATAAAATAAAAAAAATAAAAAAAATAAAATAAAAAGAAAAGATAATTACGTTAAAATAATTCGCTTACCCCGCCTCTACAACTAACGATACATACAGACTATGTGTTTTGTCTCGCTACTCTCTCGTCTCCCTACCCGCTGACGAACGAAACAACCTTAAATACTCGGAATCTCGCCGCACAGTCAGTTGACACACTTGCGCTCGCACTGGACGCGCGTTCGTGTCGAATTGTTACTATTATAGGTATACGAGTTCGTATCGAATTGTCACTATCGATATGTCTGGACGCGGCAAAGGAGGAAAAGTGAAGGGTAAGGCGAAGTCGCGTTCGAATCGCGCCGGTCTACAGTTTCCCGTGGGCCGAATACACAGGCTACTGAGGAAGGGAAACTACGCAGAACGCGTCGGTGCCGGCGCCCCGGTGTACCTGGCCGCGGTCATGGAATATCTGGCCGCCGAAGTTCTCGAGTTGGCCGGCAACGCCGCCCGCGACAACAAGAAGACCAGAATCATACCGAGACATCTTCAGCTGGCGATCCGTAACGACGAAGAATTGAACAAGCTCCTGTCCGGCGTTACCATCGCTCAAGGTGGTGTCCTGCCGAACATCCAGGCGGTCCTCCTATCGAAGAAGACCGAGAAGAAGGCTTAAAAGTTGCCTTGTCACGGTGCCTACATTTTTTTTTTTAAAAGGCCCTTTTCAGGGCCACAAATCTTTTCTATGATGTACGATATAATCATCGTTCATGTTTCTTTCGTAACGACGTCGATAGCTATATCGAGATAGTGAGTGCGCGCACACGTACCAATAATAACGTATTGATTATTATTTTACTCGAACAATAACGACGGAAAAAAAAAAAAAATATATATATATATATATATATATATATATATATATATATATATATATATATATATATATATATATATATATATATATATATATTTAAGTTATAAATAAAAGGATAATGAATTTATAGATACCTGTCCAATACTATTTCATGTAGATATTAAAGACGCATACAATTGTATTAAAGTCAGTCTCAAATAAATTCTCAAGGAGTGAACACGTTTTTTATTCGACAAACAAACAAACTGTTCTGCTATACAAATTTGAACCTTAACAAAAGGTACATATGGTCCATAACGAGTCGGATTGAAGAAGCGAACGGTCAGTGCAGTCGGCCGCGTGAATACAAAAGAATCCAACATTCCTTAGATAAGGAATTGCATCGGTTGAAGTAAACAACTTTTTTTGTATGAAGTTTTACTTGTGATTTGAAAAGTTACTTTTATTTATTACAATGGCCTCTCCTACTTCGGAACAAAATAAATTATTAATTGCTTTAGAAGATGTGGCGAATATGATTCAGAAGGCTCAAACAAATATTAAGAAGTGTCCGAAACAAAGATTAACTGAAGGTTATATAAAGGCAAGATTAAAAACTATCGATGAGTACTGGGAGACATTTAAAGAAACACATAAAAATCTTTTGAAGTGTACACCACGAGAACAAAGGGGAGTTTTACCTTACTTTCTTAATGAAGAATATTACTTGTACGAGGACTTGTATATTTGTTTGAAAGGTGATTTAACAGATTTACTATCGAATATGGATTCCAAACCGAAAATTCTTGAAGAATCTGACTCATCAAATTTATTACAAAACGCGCAGTCATCATTCGCTAAATTACCGAGAATACAGTTACCGACGTTTTCTGGTAAATATGAAGACTGGCCCACATACCAAGATTTGTTTCTGGCGCTTGTACATAACACAACAATTAATGATGTACAGAAGCTTCACTATTTAAAAACTAGTGTGACTGGAGAAGCAGAGATGTTATTGCGACACATAAAAATTACACAAGACAATTATATAGGCGCTTGGGAATTACTTAAAGGGCGTTTCGGAAATAAGAAAATGATTGTTTTTTCAATTTTAAAAAGGTTATTTGGCCAGAAGAAAGTTTCACATCAGTCAGCTTATCAAATTAAGAATCTTCTAGATACAACTACAGAATGTGTTAGTAGTTTAAAGAATTTAAATATTTGTACAGATACATGGGATCCTATTTTGATATTTATAGTGGGACAGAAATTGGACTTAGAGTCATTAAAAGAATGGGAAGAATATTCTTATAAGAAAAACAGTGATGAAATGCCTTCGTGGGGGGATTTTAAGAATTTTCTCGAGTCTAAATTTCGGACACTCGAACTAATCGCTCCGATTTCAACTGTAAGGGACAAACCACAAACTTCTAAGTCATTTCATGTCACAAACAGAGATAGTGAAATTCATCAAACTCAGCACTCTAATAATCATTCACAACCTTCATGTTCCTATTGCAAAGGGGGTCATTACATTTATAGTTGCAAAGATTTTGCAAAGCAACCACTTGAACAACGATTTGAAATTGTAAAGAAGAATCATCTTTGCTTTAACTGCCTTATACCAAATCACAACGTATACAATTGTAAACATAAAACGACATGCCGAATCTGCAGAAGAAGACATCACTCCTTATTACACCGAGTAAAAGAGACAAGCGAAGAACAAGATACCCAACCAGAACATATAATCACAACCGCTCACTTCTCTAAACAACAACCTGGTCATGAGGTGTTATTGGCAACAGCACAAGTAGAAGTCAAGTCAAGAGATGGTGATACACACTTGCTTCGTGCTTTGATTGACCAAGGCTCAGAAGCTTCATTCGTATCTGCGAGAGTCATTGAACTACTAGGCCTGAAAAGGATAAAAATCAACGGTGAAATTTCTGGAGTAGGAGAAGAATCCCGAATGTCCATAAAACATTTAACTTACCTGTCAGTTGCATCGCGATTTAACAGTAGTGAAGCCATAACAGTGAAGGCGTATGTGCTGAAAACTATATCGACGAGATTACCTTCAAAGAACATCTTGATGAACTGGCAACAACTGAAAAACATAAATTTGGCTGATCCGATCTACTATAAACCAGGAAGTATAGACATTTTACTGGGCGCTGAAGTCTTCAGTAAAATTATAGAAGATGGCTTAATTAAAATGCCTGATGGAATAGTAGCTCAAAAAACGTGCTTAGGATGGATATTATCGGGACAAAGAGAAAAAGAGTTTATGGAGAATCAACACAATGTAATCACATTACATATAAGAAGCATGGTTACAGAAGATAATAATATGTTAAAGAAGTTCTGGGAAATAGATAACGAATTATACAAGAAGAAGAAGATACTTACAAATGAGGAAGAGAAGTGTGAAGAAATTTACAAAAATACAACTAAAAGAGATGAATACGGAAGATATATTGTACATTTACCACTGAAACAAAGCATAGAAGATACAGTCCAGTTATGCGGAGATACAAAACAAGGAGCTATAAATAGATTTAAACAATTAGAAAGGAAATTTCAAAGAAATGAGAAATTAAAAGAAGAATACTTAAAGGTTATAAGAGAATATATAGGAATGGGTCACATGAAAAGATCAGAAATAACAGAGAAAAATTGTATATACTTACCTCATCACGCTGTAATCCGCGAAGACAAAGACACTACTAAGGTTAGAGTAGTATACGATGCATCAGCAAGTGGCTCTAATGGCAAATCCTTAAACGATTCTATGATGATAGGTCCTGTATTACAACCTGATCTTCGAAGTCTGATAACCACTTGGCGTACATACAAAATTTGTGTAGTAGGAGATATAGTGAAGATGTATAGAATGATAAATATGACAGAAGAACATACAAATTTACAACGAATCGTTTGGAGAGACAGCCCTGATAAGGATCTCGAAAGCTATAATCTAACAACTGTCACTTTTGGCACTTCAGCAGCTCCATATTTAGCTGTCCGAACGTTACATCAACTAGCTGATGATGAAGCTCAGGAATATCCACACTCTGCACCTGTAATCAAAAGATCATTTTACATGGATGATTTAATGACGGGAAGTGATAGTGAAGAAAAAACTAAGAAAAAATGTGAAGAGATTAGAATGATACTACGGAAAGGAGGATTTCTTATGCAAAAGTGGTCCAGTAATTCTGAGGAAGTTTTAGGATATTTACAAGGAGGAGAGGAAAAAATAAGGGATACAGTGGAGATAAAACTAGATAAGGTTATTAAAATTCTTGGATTAACATGGGATAGAAAAGAAGATATATTTAAAATTACCGTGAACTTACCTGAGATGATACATCCTGTGACGAAGAGATTCATTCTATCAGATGTCGCCAGATTATTTGATCCGTTTGGATGGTTATCGCCAGTTGTCATAACTGCTAAAATTTGGATTCAAAAATTGTGGCTCTGTAACTTGGGATGGGATGACGAGCTACCGTCACATATGCGTGAAGAGTGGATAAGATACAGAGAAGAGCTGACACATTTGCAAAACATACAGATACCACGATGGTTAAAAACAACTGAAAATAATTTTGATACGGTAGAATTGCATGGTTTTGCAGATGCATCTACTCAAGCATATGCTGCTGTCACTTACCTTAAAATTGTGGACGGTGATGAAGTACATACAATGATTCTCGCGTCTCGGACTAAGGTTGCGCCGATAAAGCAGCTGTCAGTACCTAGATTGGAATTGTGTGCTGCGGCTTTATTAGCTGAACTTATGTATGACCTTGCAGAGTTACTAAAAATAAATAAAGATAACACATTTGCCTGGACGGATTCTATGGTCGTATTATCCTGGTTACAAGCTCACCCTAGTCGTTGGCGAACCTTCGTTGCTAACAGAGTATCAGATATATTAAGAGTGCTAGACAATGATCGTTGGAGACACATTAAGTCTATTGATAATCCAGCTGATATTGCAACTAGAGGTCTAAGAGCATACGATCTTGAGAATTACAACATTTGGTGGTCTGTGCCCCTAGTACGAGTTGACTGCGAGAAAAACGTAACGTCACAACGTAAATACTCTGACGAGAATCATTTCCTAGTACGACGTTGCATTTTGGAGCTACGTATTTACCGAGCCCGTTTGGGGTTAATTACGCACCTCCGACAGAAGCCGAACACTATAACCCGATTAAATTGATGTAATCTATAACTTTCATCTTTCTTACACCTGAGAAAAAGAGTGAGACAAATAATATTCCGCCATTTGTAAGATATTTGACATGTTGAGATAATATTTTTTTATTGGTCATTCGGTATTTGCCGCGTAAACGGTATTTTCGTAGTACGAGTTGCACATTTGACAGTTCTAACAACGTAAATTTGTTCGTTACGTAATATTTTGGTTGTTGAGTAACTCACAGACGATGTATTGGTGAGAGCTTTAACGTGGCTATAAAAAATAAATGTTATTGATGCACTGAGTGATTTCAATTGTGATAAAACGTGTTACTGTGACTGTGGACAATAAATAATTTAATTCTGTGGTTGCTTCTTTCTTCTATTTTTTATTTAAGGAAATAATAGTAAATGTCTAGTGATGAAGACTTACGATATTAATAAAGAGTTCGAAATAAGAAGCTGAAAGACGGGAGTTATCTCAGTAATGTAAGTTAAAATTTAATAATAATATATTACATATGATTTTAGCCTCATAATTCATTATTATTTTATTAATTTAAAAATAGGTTAAGAGTACGCTGTAGGATTACTTAAACAATAGATATAAATATATGTGGTAATCAAAACTCTGAAGTAATGGTATCGTTTTTAAAATAATGTGTATGTGTGACTAACAATAAGAGTATTCATTATTTGAAGGCTATTTGTTTATAACTAACAAGACAAAATTTAATGTTTCAAAATACGAAATATTAAATATAATTTATACTACTCACTTGTAAATAAAAATATGAAATTATGTGTTGAAACTATATTATTATTCATTTTATTGTGTAAAAACTAGTAAAATTGCTTTAAAAAAAAATGTACTATTCTTGGTGAATAAAGATTATTATTATTATTATTCTATTTACATGTTCTCATTGCTTGTTTTATTTTTCAGAATCAAGACTGTCAATTCTATGAGTGTATTTGAAACTTTGTACTTGCTATAAAAAGAATTATAAATGTAATGGACAATACCAAGATAATATTAAAATTCAGACAGCCTTAATTACCTCATTTGTAAAAATTTGTAAGTATATTATAAATTATTGCTAAAATTTACTATTAACTTTTCTTTAATAATAAAAATAAAAAGTTTTTATTATTTCTAAATCTTATACAAATACATTGTGGTTGAGTCTTGTCCAGTGAATAGTAATAGACACTCGTTTGGGGAATGGCTCGTTACTTTTATTTAATAGTACAATCCATATACAATGAAATGTTGCTTTTGTTTATATACTGACTTGTTGGCGCAGTTTGCAGTGACTCTGTTTTCTGCTCCAAGGGTTGTGGGTTCGATTCCCGCCCCGAGTCTGGGTGTAATATATGTTTATTTATATATGTATTATTTATATGTAGGTATATTTATTTAAAAAAAAATGTATATCAGTCGGCTGTTACCTAAAACACAGGCATTAAGTTGCCTACCTTAGGAACAGACGACCTTGTGTGTGTGTTAAACATATTTATTTATTTATTTATTAAAAAAAAAAAGATATACATATATATATATATATATATATATATATATATTACAATCAAACTTTAATTAACAATAAGAAATAACCTTTTTCTAGCTATTAAAATTGTTTTTTTTTTCAGGTGGATGACCTTATGTTCATTGAAAAATTTTCTAAAATTGATTGCTTAAATATGAGAAACAAAAATAATGCTGTTCAAGAAATCAATACAAGTTGAATATGTAAATTCAAAATGTAATTTTAAAATAAATGTGACTGTATGGATAGTGAATTTTATAGTTTATTATATTATATTTAATTATTCTATTATTAAAATTTAAATAATTATGTTATAATTATATTATGTCTAAATATCTAATAAATATTGAAAAAATATAATGTCTTTAATTTCTATACCGAATAAATAAATTGAAATCATCATTTCTTTCCATCGGTTTATGCTATATATTTTAAAGTTATTGAGATAAAGGTAACCTATATATAATTTTTAATAAGGTAATAATATTTGATTAATTTTATGAAAATTATTTATTTATTGCACTATTACATAGGTAACATGACACAAAGTTATTAAATTCAGTATATTAAAAGCAATCATTTGTTTAAAATTTATTGAGTTTTGAATTCTTAGTAGGCATCAATGCTATTTGAATAAAGAGATTAATATAATTGTATATTTTTATAAATTAGGTTTTGAATATTATGCTTTAAGTTGATACAAATATATATTATATTATACAGACAACTTTTATTACTTTAATAATAGATGATAACATCATAATCGTTTTCTAAACAATAATAAAATTTTGAAATACAAATAAACAATAATCAAATAATTATATAAAGAGGAACAAAAAATCTAATAATTTAAGAATTGTATTTATATTATTTCCTATTTTGTGAATTGATTTAAATGTATAGCATAATAACTTAAGTTGGAATGATGTGAAGCTCTAGATTTCTTACACTTATCCACACATTCTACAGCTGAAAAAAATATATATAATTGAGAGAAAACTAAAACCTAAATAAGTAAATTCAATACCTACTTTCAATAAATACCTAGATATATTTATTATATATAGATGGAAATAAGTACTTCTTCTAGTATCTAGTATCTACTCGGATATTATTTATTACCAGTATTTAAGCAATAAAATCATTAACAATAATTTGTTTAGCAAAATTAAAACAATAATCATTAGTAATTTATAACAATGTATTTGTAATTAAATATAGTAAGTAGTTCTCTAAAACTATTTATTTTAGTGGCATATTCAATAATAATATTTGTATGTATTAAATATTAATATTTTGGAAGATTAAAGAAAAGAAAACGAGAAATTTTATTTAAATACATATTATATTGTTTTTTTCTTTCTTTTTTTTGTATTAATATTAATTTTATCTAGAGTTCTCTAAATCATTTGATTCCTTGGACAGAAGTATGGATAGTTCTTCGCTATGAAAGATACAGCACGATGATTGATGCTAATTATGTGAATTGTATGCGACGTTTTTATGTTCTTTTATAGCTGAAAAATATAAGAAAATAACAACACGTTTTATTATTATTATTACCGTTATAGTTATTTGGATATAATTTAAGTATTTCACCGACTACTAGTATCATATTTTATCAAATATTTTATAAAAATAACCTTATTCTAGAATATTAAATATATTTTTTAACAAATAATATAACCTATAGGTAATATAATAAAAAAATATAATGACATCAGCTAGTAAATTGATGCTTAGAGACCGTTAGAAACACATAATATTGGTAAATCTAATAAATAATTTAAAAATACGTACCTCTTACTAAAAGTTTAACCTCTATTTAATCTCCAAGAGTATTTTGTGTTGGTGATGAAAAATCAAAGTTTTATCATATTCGATGTAAAAGAAAGCGAATTAATAACAATTTACTTCTTTTGGTTTAATAGCTTTGAAAATAATGAAAAGATAAACATAGGGATATTCGATATACATCGATGCATCGAATTCACTCGATGTTTATATTACGATACATCGAAACGATCCGATGCTTTGAAAAGCTATTGATTTACTCGATGTATCGATGTAATTTCATAAAACATCGAATCAATGATAACCATAGTATTTCTGTTTTAGTATCTCTGATTTAGAACAATTTAGAAGTTAAAATTGAATATTAAACATTTTTTTTTGTTTCTTTTTTTTGTATTCTTTTTTTTTTTTTTCGGCTCTAGTTGACTTAAGAGACAGAATAAACAAGTTCGTTTTGGGTCTCTGTGAGCTTTGAATAAAAACGTTAAATTTTATTTGTTTTTATTTGTTTGTGAATTTGCATCTTTTACAACACGAAGTAGGACTGGATTTGAATAAAATATATTATTATAGTAGAATTTCATCGTTTCCCTATAAGTTCGATTGGATAGTTCTCGTTTTTGTAATATTAACAAAAAATATTGTCACATATTGCTTTCATTTTTTTAATAAACAACACCTGTGAGCTGAATCAGCGAAGATTGCATGAAAAGTCGTTTTTTTTATCTTTGTAACATAATTATATTCCTTGAATATCCTTTAACACACACACAAAATGCAGACATGTAAAGTGCTTTTGTAAGAATAATAGATAATAAAAAATTGTGATTTGTTTGTTTGTATGGAGTGTCAAGGGGTCTGCAGCTGATGAAGTGTTAGAAAAGTACTCGATTTTGAGAAAACATCGATGTTTCTAACCGATGCATCGAAAAACATCGATGCACAGCCTCGATGCATTGCATCGAAAAAAAACATCGATGTATTTTCTAAGTGGACACCCCTAGATAAACATAATATAAGCAATTAAAAAAACCTTATGTCAACATGTCAAATATGTTAAAAATGGCGGGATGTTTTTTCTCATTCTTTTTCTCAGGTGTAAGAGAGACGAAAGTTATGTAGTTTATGTAGTTTACTAAAATCAACTAAAATTATCGGGTTATAGCGTTCGGCTGCCGACGGAGGTGCGTAAAATAAATCCAAACGGGCTCGGTAATTACGTACCTCACAAAATGTAACTCGTACTAGGGGTGTTCATCAGAAAAAATTATCGATAATTTTGTTATCGATAATTATCGTATTGAGTTATCGATAGTTATCGATAATTATCGAATGAATAGTTATCGATAATTATCGGATAAAAAATTATCGGTAGTGGCGAAAGTTATCGATAATTATCGGATAAAAATTATCGATAGTTCACGAAAGTTATCGATAATTATCGGCACAATTTTCGGACGACGAAAAAAAAAAAAAAAAAAAAAAAAAAAAAAAAAAAAAAAAAAAAAAAAAAAAAAAAAAAAAAAGGTCATCCGGCGTCTCGTACTGATATAATCCTCCGTTTCCTATGTGAATACCTAAAAAAAAAAAAAAGAAACGTCGTCCGCCGTCTCGTATTCATATAATCCTCCGTTCCCTATCGGAATACCAAAAAAAAGGTCATCCGATCCGCCCTCCGGTATCGAAATAATCTATCGATAGTTATCGGATCACACAAAAATATCGATAATTATCAGATCGGAAAAAATTATCGATAATTTTCGGATCGAAAAAAATTATCGATAATTATCGGATCGCAACAAATTATCGATAATTATCGAATGAAAACTTATCGATAATTATCGATAATTATCGAATGAACAATTATCGATACTTATCGAATCAAAATTATCGAATAACACTTATCGATAATTATCGATAATTATCGAATGAAAAATTATCGAGTAGTTACGAATTATCGATAATTATCGCACACCCCTAACTCGTACTACGAAAAGATTCTCCTCGGTCGTGACAGAGTATTTACCATGTATTTTCGTTGTTAGGTTAACGTTATTCTCGCTGTCAACTCGTATTAGCTTATATTATTGTTTTATTTTTTCAAAGCCATTAAAACAAAAAGTAAATTGTTATTAATTTGCTTTTGTTTTACGTTGCATAATATGGTAAATCTTTGATTTTTTTTATCACCAACACCAATTACTCTTGGAGATTAGAATAAAGGTTAAACTTTAAGTTTATTAAGAGGTTCGTATTTTTAAAATTATTAATCAGATACCTATTAAAATATATTGCAATGTTAACAATATTATGTGTTTCTAACGGCTTACGGCCTATAAGCATCAATCTACTAGCTAATGTCATTAAATTTTGTTATACAATTTGAGGTTATATTTGTTAAAAAAAAATATTTAATATTCTAGAATAAAGTTATTTTTATTAAATATTTGATAAAATATGATACTAGTAATCGGTGAAATATTAAAATTATATCCAAATAACTATAACGGTAATAAGAATAATAAAACGTGTTGTTATTTTCTTATATTTTCCAGCTATAAAAGAACATAAAAACGTCGCATACAATTCACATAATTAGCATCAATCATCGTGATGTATCTTTCATAGCGAAGAAATATCCATACTTCAGTCCAAGAAATCACATGATTTAGAGAACTCAAGATAAAATTAATATTAATACAAAAAGAAAAATCAATATATTTTAATAAAATTTCTGAATTATTTTACTCTCTTTAATCTTCCAAAATATTAATATTTAATACATACAATTATAATTATTATTACTTAACATATATAATAACTAAAATATTAAAAGGAATCCCTTTAGGCAAGGTTTCGAAGATACTGGCAGCGTTTCCCCTTTCAATAAACGAAGATCACATCATTCCAATTTAAGTAATTATGCTATAATTACATTTAAATTAATAAAAACTAACCTTTTTTATTTACAGAAAAAAAAGTGTAAATATAAATACAATTTTTAAATTATTAGATTTTTTGTTCCTCTTTATATAATTATTTGATTATTGTTTATTTGTACTTTAAAATTTTATTATTGTTTAGAAAAAGATTATGATGTTATTATCTATTATTAAAGTAATAAAAGTTGTCTGTATAATATAATATATATTTGTATCAACTTAAAGCATAATATTTAAAACCTAATTTATAAAAATATACAATTATATTAATCTCTTTATTCAAATAACATTGATGTCTACTAAGAATTCAAAACTCAATAAATTTTAAACAAATGATTGCTTTTAATATACTGAATTTAATAACTTTGTGTCATGTTACCTATGTAATAGTGCAATAAATAAATAATTTTCATAAAATTAATCAAATATTATTACCTTATTAAAAATTATATATAGGTAGGTTACCTTTATCTCAATAACTTTAAAATATATAGCATAAACCGATGGAAAGAAATGATGATTTCAATTTATTTATTCGGTATAGAAATTAAAGACATTATATTTTTTCAATATTTATTAGATATTTAGACATAATATAATTATAACATAATTATTTAAATTTTATTTATACTTTAATAATAGAATAATTAAATATAATATAATAAACTATAAAATTCACTATCCATACAGTCACATTTATTTTAAAATTACATTTTGAATTTACATATTCAACTTGTATTGATTTCTTGAACAGCATTATTTTTGTTTCTCATATTTAAGCAATCAATTTTAGAAAATTTTTCAATGAACATAAGGTCATCCACCTGAAAAAAAAAACAATCTTAATAGCTAGAAAAAGGTTATTTCTTATTGTTAATTAAAGTTTGATTGTAAAATATATATATGTATATATAAACAAAAGCAACATTTCATTGTATATGGATTGTATTATTAAATAAAAGTTAATAGTCAATGTGAGCAATAATATACTTACAAATTAGGTAATTAAGGCTTTCTGAATTTTAATATTATCTTGGTATTGTCCATTACATTTATAATTCTTTTTATAGCAAGTACAAAGTTTCAAATACACTCATAGAATTGACAGTCTTGATTCTGAAAAATAAAACAAGCAATGAGAACATGTAAATAGAATAATAATATAGTTAGTTTCAACACATAATTTAGTATTTTTATTTACAAGTGAGTAGTATAAATTATTTTTAATTTTTCGTATTTTGAAACATTGAATTTTGTCTTGTTAGTTATAAACAAATAGCCTTCAAATAATGAATACTCTTATTGTTAGTCACACATACACATTATTTTAAAAACGATACCATTACTTCAGAGTTTTGATTACCACATATATTTATATCTATTGTTTAAGTAATCCTACAGCGTACTCTTAACCTATTTTTAAATTAATAAAATAATAATGAATTATGAGGCCAAAATCATATTATGTATTATATTATTAAATTGTAACTTACATTATTGAGATAACTCCCGTCTTTCAACTTCTTATATCGAACTCTTTATTAATATCGTAAGTCTTCATCGATACACATTTACTATTATATCCTTAAATAAAAAATAGAAGAAAGAAGCAACCACATAATTAAATTATTTATCATCCAGAGTTACAGTACACGTTTTATCACAATTGAAATTTAATAATATAACATTTAACAACCTAAATTTTAAGTAACGAGCAAAGTAACGTAGTTACAACTGTCCAAAGTGTCAAATGTGCTACTCGTACTAGGAAAAAGCCGTTTACGCACCAATTTGTGAGAAATACTGAGAAATACCGAACAATCAATACGTAAAAAAAACTCGTACTAGCTTTATTAGTTTGCCACGTAACCGCTTGGGGCGCTGCTAGTAAATGTATGAAGAAATACGTTACGTATTTCTCGTTCGGTTTACGTAGTGCAACTCGTACTAGGGGTACTGGACCGGAATGGCTTAAGAAAAATAAAACATTCATGGAAAGGAGAGATGATATTCCACAGACGGAACTAGAAATGAAGGGATGTTTACATACAAAAATAGAAGACAGAGAAAAACCCATCTGGGAACGATTTTCGAGTTTGTCTAGGATGAAAAGAGTATTAGCTTATTGTAGAAGACTTTTACGGAAAAGCAAGACGGAAGAAAGACAAAATTATTTGACAGTAAATGAATTGGAAAGGGTATTAGAAGATAGTATAAGATATTACCAAAATTTAATTTATGAAGAAGAAATTGATGACCTCAAAAAGAAGGGGATAGTTAAATCTAGAAGTTCCTTAATCACGCTTTCACCCTTTTTAGATAAAAGGGGTTTGATAAGAGTGGGAGGTCGATTACAAAATGCTTCGATACCTGAAACGTTTAAACATCCAATTATAATTCCTGCTAATCAACACATAACAAAACTTTTAATTATGGAAGCACATATTCGAACACTGCATGGCGGGATTCAGCAAATGATGGCTTTTCTGAGAACCAAATATTGGATTATTGGGCTAAAATCAGCTGTAAGAAAATGTATACACAACTGCAAAGTTTGTATTATAGATAAGGCCAAAGTGAAGCAACAATTTATGGGTCAGTTACCACTCACCAGGGTCAATGAGTACAGACCATTTTTCAATAGCGGAGTTGATTACGCCGGCCCTGTAATGCTAAGAACATCGAAGGGCCGTGGACACCATGCTACCAAGGGTTATATTTGTCTATTTATCTGCATGTCCACTCGTGCTATTCACCTTGAGGCAGTTACAGATTTGACTTCACAGGCTTTTATAGCGGCATTTCGAAGATTTGTGGCCCGCAGAGGGCATTGCGCACATTTAATGAGCGATAATGGGACGAACTTTGTTGGTGCTGCCAAAGAGTTAAAGGAATTATTTACAAATACCATGAAGAACGTGACAAAGGAAGTGGCAGAGTTATTAGCGAATGATGGCACAACATGGCACTTCATACCACCAAGAATGCCTTCGTATGGAGGCCTATGGGAGGCTGGTATTCAGTCGGCTAAAAGACACCTTACGAGAATCAATAAGGATACCAAACTGACTTATGAAGAAATGGCCACACTTCTAGCTCAAGTCGAAGCCTGTCTTAATTCGCGTCCGCTCTGCCAGATAGACAAAAGCACAGATACAATTTTGACACCAGGACATTTCTTGGTAGGCGAGCCGTTAATAAGTGTTCCAGATACAAATTACGAAAAAAGGGATATTACTTTGATGAATAGGTGGCATCTAATACAAAAAATGACAAAGGATTTTTGGCAGCAATGGAAAACTGAATATTTAAATACACTACAACAAAGATATAAATGGCAAACTAAGGTTCCATCGCCTGCGGTTGGTGATATTGTCATAGTTAAGGATGAAAACACACCCCCAACCAAATGGTTATTGGCCAAGGTCAAGCATCTACATCCTGGAGCAGATAATTTAGTGAGAGTATTAACAGTGCAGACACCGGGTAACCATGAACTTAAGAGACCATTATCGAAGTTAATATTATTACCCAAAGACAAAGATTACAATTAAGTCATGGTGGGCGGTTAAATATACGAGTAAATTATATGTATCTACAAATAAAGATGTATATGAATCTGTGTATATGATTGTGTTATAAAAGTGCTGTGATTAAGTGTAGACTTTAACAAAATATGAATTAAAGTTATCGATAAATAGTTGAGTTTTTAAAGTATTTAGAGTTTATTTTGTATTATTATGTGTTTGTAAAGTTATATTATTAAACTTAATGTATTACAGTCATTTATGTGAAATAAAATATTTACAAAATTATGTTTTATAGATAGATTACAAATGAATGGTCTATGTTTGTAATAATACAATTGTAATTTGTATTCAAGATAAAGTTAGTTTCAGCTAAAGGATGTTGATATAGTTAGACTTTATTTAAAAACAATTGTTTTTGGTGGGCGGTATGTCCAATACTATTTCATGTAGATATTAAAGACGCATACAATTGTATTAAAGTCAGTCTCAAATAAATTCTCAAGGAGTGAACACGTTTTTTATTCGACAAACAAACAAACTGTTCTGCTATACAAATTTGAACCTTAACAAAAGGTACAATACCCATATGTAAACAATTATATTAATCAATCTATACAAATTATAATAAATATAACAATTAATTATAAACAATAAAACCTGTCACATGCGGCGGTCGTTGTATCTTTAATATCTTAAAGATATTATGGTCCTTCATACAAAAACAATTATTAATAATTGAAAAGGAGGCAAACAATTTTTAAATTGAATTAAATATATATATATATATATATATATATATATATATATATATATATATATATATATATATATATATATATATATATATATATAATGTATCGTTATAAACGCATCAACTCCCCCCCCCCCCAATTCCAATCCTCACCATGACGCGACGCGGAATTTTCATTGGTCCGAATCGTTCGGCAACTACGCGACGACCGTACGAGTTGCGTTACCTCTAAGCAATAAAACCCCGGCGAACGTAGCTCGGATTATACAATTAGACGCGCGCACTCGTACAATTGAAATTCCGACATCGTCATCACCATGCCCCCCAAGACTAGCGGAAAGGCCGCCAAAAAATCTGGCAAGGCCCAGAAAAATATCTCCAAGTCCGATAAGAAAAAGAAGAAGCACAAGAGGAAGGAGAGCTACGCTATCTACATCTACAAAGTTCTGAAACAGGTCCATCCGGACACCGGTATCTCGAGCAAGGCCATGTCGATCATGAATTCTTTCGTGAACGACATCTTCGAACGCATCGCCGCCGAAGCTTCGCGTCTCGCTCACTACAACAAGAGGTCTACGATCACCTCGAGGGAGGTACAGACCTCCGTGAGACTGCTCCTGCCCGGCGAACTCGCGAAGCACGCCGTCAGCGAAGGAACCAAGGCCGTAACTAAGTATACGAGCTCCAAGTGAAGTGGAGTTCGTATAACGGTCATTTTAATATTATTAAACAAAAGGCCCTTTTCAGGGCCACTATACATTTCATAAAAAGTAACGTTTACGGTTTCTTTCGCCATCATTCGAGGCATCGTTTTCGATGCCTCATTTTTTTTTTTTTTTTTTTTTTTTTCAAATCTCTTTCTCACTCACTCGCCTTCTCTTCAACAGTATATTATTATTATTTTTTTTTTTCTTTTCTATCTGTCTATACGTATTTTTTGTGTATTAAACAATATAATGTACACCTATACCATACCACCTACGATAATAATAAAAAAAAAAAAAAAAAAAAACGAAAATAAACAAATATTTATCATAGAAAATATATATCGAGACGATATTAACGTGTCACACACAGACGCATCATTCTAGTTTCTTTAATTTTACACATATATTTTATACAATAATAAATCCATATCTAATATTAAAATTAAAAAAAAAAAAAATATATATTTCACGTAAAGCACGTCTGCCGGTAGGACGCATCGAAAAATAATAAGAGAAATAAAGAGGGAGAAGAAAGAGATGCATATATACCAAATATATACATATATAGAACGTTCCAAGTAGCGCGACTAGAAGGCGTGCCTATAAAAACGCAGAATCGGGGCACTGTCGCCCACTCACTCTCGTTCTGCCGTCCGACTTGTGCGGACGTCTTACACGAGTTTAAATATATATATATAATCCGATACGATCCGACCGCATCACTTTGATGCTGTTGTCGTTCCTTACCCGTTCTCCTCGGATTCTATTCGATACGATTAGTGTGGACAACTGTGCAGCACAGTGCAGTGACAGTGCACCCGGACTAAGTGTTCTGTGCTAGTGATAGTGTTAGTGAACACGCGCCCGGCCCCTTCCCGGTGCCGGAAGGATTCACACCCGATCAGTAAGTACATACTAGGCACACACACATCTCGCGACACGTAGGCACACACTCCCTGCTGCCAGGCAGGGAGGTCCCCCTGCTTCGTCGCTTCCAGCGACATGGACCCCTTCGAAGGGATTACCGTAAAGGACCTCATCGAGGCCCTTCGAGCAACCATGCCCGAAGCGCTTAAGCGCGTCGAGAGCTTTTTCGTGGCGCGCGCCGCTGCCGGCGCCGCCCATCCGACCCCCGCGGCAGGCCCTAGCGCGGCCGCGTGCGATAATATGGAGGTCGAGTCCGCCTCCGCGCCCGCCTCTGAATGCTCGGAATCGGAGGCTGAAGCCGAGACAGGTTCAGATTCGGAATACGAATCTGACTCAACAGTTACCTCGGTAACTACAGACATGACAGCTCGTTCTACAACGAACGAGGACAATGACGGGTTCAAGCCCGTTACTCATAAGAAAAGGAAGGCCAAGGACCCTTCCAAGTCCCCGCCCCCGACCAAAAAGCGACTCGCGCCTACGGCGCGAAGGAGCTGCATTGCTCCACCCCCCGCGATTCTCGACTCTCCCGCGTCGCCCGACCCCCCCGCGGCCTCCGCGCCGATTCTCGCTGCTCCCCTGTCCCCCGCGACACAGCAGAGCACCCCCCTGACCCCCGCGGCTAACTCTCAGCCGCGTGTAAAAGCTCCGCCGCCAATTTTCATACAGGATAAAACCTGTTGGGACCGCGTTTCCCGGCTTCTGTCCGAAAAGCGCATCCACTTCACCCACGCGCGATCGACTGCGCAGGGTATCAGGGTCCTAGTACAGGACTCGACTACTCACCGCCGGCTAACGGCGTTCCTTCGTCTGGAAGGCATCAGCTTCCACACCTATGCTCTGGAAGATGAGAAACAACTTCGAGTTGTAATTCGAGGGGTCCCGAAAGAGATCCCGGTCTCCTCCATCACGGAGGACCTCAATCGACAAAAGCTTCCGGTTCGCGAGGTACACAGGATGTACCATCCTAAAACTAAACTCCCGTACGACCTCGTCCTAGTCGTACTAGACCTTTCGCCCGAAGGAAAGGGCATTTTCGCCATCACCAAAGTCTGCCAGCTCTCAGGCATTCAAGTTGAGGTTCCGAAGAACCGAGGAGCCCCGGGGCAGTGCCACCGCTGCCAGCTCTACGGGCACTCGGCCCGTCATTGTCATGCCAAGCCGCGATGCGTTAAATGCACCGGCGACCACGGCACTTCCGACTGCCCTCGCAAAACACGCGACCCGGAGATCCCGCCGAGCTGCGTGCTTTGCAATACGCAGGGCCACCCCGCAAACTATCGCGGCTGCTCTAAAGCCCCCAAACGGAGCTCTAAAAAAGCTCAGCCAAGCCGGTCCGCTTCACGGCCCAGGCAACAGCCCGCGCAGGCGGCTAAGGAGGCCCCCAAGGCCCCTACCAATGCCCCTCAGCCCGCTCAACAGGCCCAGCCCTCTCAGCCACCTAAGGCCCCCAGCACGGCCCCTCAGGCCAAGCCGCTAGGCGCCTGGGCAAAGCCACTGCCGATGGTTCGCAAACCCACGGCAAAGAGCGCGCCTAAGGCGCCCGCTCCACCTCAGCCCCAACCCGGCTCTGTCTCCGCTTCCGAGCTTTCGACATTCCTTAACGGAATGATGGAATTTATTTCTGGGTTTAAGACCCTCGTCGAGCGCAATACAGGCGCAAACCACTCCTAAACAGTCCCAATGGCTAGCTACAGTAGGAATAAACCTCACTCGCTAAGCGTCGTTACGTTCAACGCAAACGGCCTTATCAAACAAATCGACGAGATCCGCCTCTTTTTACGCGATCACCCGGTCGATGTCATGCTGGTGCAGGAGACCCTCCTTAAGCCGAGTCACAGTAACCCTAATATTCAAAACTATCGAATTATTCGAAACGACAGGGCCACCGCTCGCGGAGGTGGCACTGTAATCTATTATAAAAGGTCACTGCACTGCGTGCCACTCGATCCCCCTCCGCTCGAGGGCATCGAAGCGTCGATGTGTCAGGTCAGTCTAACGGGCCATCAGCCAATCACGATCGCCTCAGTCTATCTCTCTCCTAATAAACCGTTAGTAGAGAGCGACGTGAGGTCACTGCTCGCCATGAGCAACTCGGTCATCCTCGCCGGTGACCTTAACGCTAAACACCCCCATTGGAACTCTCGGGTCTCCAATAGGCATGGTATTCAATTAGATCTGATGACCTCACTTCCCTCTCTAGGTTTTGACGTCATTGCTCCCGCGACCCCTACTCGGTTTCCAGCTAGGATGACAAATGACATAGCTGACGTGCTCGACATAGCGATTTTGAAAGGCGTAACACTCGTGTTACGTTCTATCGAGACGCTACTAGAGCTAGACTCCGACCATAGGCCAGTTTTAATTCAGTTAGGACCGGACCCCCAGCTTGCCCTCCCTACTAAAGTCGTCACCGACTGGAGGAGACTCGACGAGCTTCTACAGTCGGTCGACGCTCCCACGCTGAGCGATATACCTGACAGAATCGACACCGCCGAGGCCGCCGAGACGGCCGCGAACGGTCTCACTAGTCACATTAAGTCACTTATAAACGAGTGCTCCCGAGAGGTTCCAATCCGCCCTCACGAGCGAATGGACCTACCGGACGACCTCAAAGCACTCATCAGACGTAAAAACGCCGCGATTAGAGCCCATGATAGATACCCGACTGACGCTAACCGCAGGCTGCGCTGGACCCTGCTGAGAGAGGTTAAAGCACGCTTTTCCGAACTCAGGGAGGACAGAGACTCGCGCCATCGCACGTCGCGTACTGGGCGCTGGCGAGGGCCCTCCGGAGAGGCGCTACAGACCCGATACCTCCGCTAGTGAGACCGAACTTACCACCCGCGCTAGACGATCTCGATAAGGCCGAGTGCCTTGCCGACAGCTTGGAGAGTCAATGCTCCCCCAGCTCACAGCCCGTGGACCCCGAGCACCTCCTCAAGGTCGACTCGGAAGTCGACCGGCTGGCGGCCTCTCCGCCGACCGGCGACCCCCTCTCACCGACCACGGTCGAGGAGGTCGAATCGATTATAAAGTCCCTACACGCTAAAAAGGCCCCCGGCCCCGACCTCATTTCAAATAAGGCTATAAAACGCCTCCCCCATCAACTAGTATTACTACTAGTGATGATATTTAACGCCCTACTCGCCGGCTGCTCCTTCCCCGATCAGTGGAAAGAGGCAACAGTCATAGGCATTCGAAAGGTCGGTAAACCCGGCAACCTCCCTACTAGTTATAGACCGATCAGCCTTCTCAACGCTCTCGGTAAAATTTACGAGAGAATCATACTCGCCCGCCTCAAAGCTATCGTAGAGGCCAACTCCATCCTCATAAACGAGCAGTTCGGCTTTCGAGCCGGACACTCTTGTGTTCATCAAGTGCACCGCATAACGGAGCATATACTGGCAGGATTTTCATATTCAAAGACCCGCGGCACAGGAGCCCTATTTTTCGATGTCGCTAAGGCCTTCGATAAGGTCATAACGGCCTGATTTATAAACTTCACAAACTCGGACTGCCAGACAGACTAGTACTCCTGATTCGAGACTATCTGTCAAACCGCACCTTCAGATACAGAGTCGAAGGTACTCTATCCTCCCCCCGCACCCTCCGTGCCGGAGTCCCTCAAGGCTCATGCCTCTCTCCGTTATTGTACTCACTGTACACTAACGACATTCCGATACAATTCGCCGAGCGAAAATCAGTAAAAATCGCCCTTTTCGCAGATGACACTGCTCTATTCACATCCTCCGACCGTCCGGAATTAATCTCGAGTCGACTACAATCCGTTACAGACGCACTAGGCGACTGGTTTCGGACGTGGCGAATCGAAATAAACCCGGATAAGAGCACCGCCGTGTTTTTCGTTAAGGTTAAGGTAACGAAATACCTAGGCCGGCCGGATGAGATTACTCTCTACGGTACTCCTATCAAATGGTCCGATCAAGTTACCTATCTAGGGGTCACTCTCGACAAACGACTCACTTTTAAAAAACACATTAAACGTGTCAGTAACAAGGCCGCCTTCGTGCTGAGCCGACTCTATTACATGATCAACGGCAAAAGTAAAATGTCTCTTAGAAATAAGACGACACTATATAAAACCTGTGTTAGACCTATACTAACATACGGTTGCCCAGTCTTCGCCCGGTGCGAGCCCGGGCTCCTTCAGAAGCTCCAGGTCATACAAAATAGATTCTTACGGAGGGCCACGGCTTCCCCGTGGTACATTCGTAACATAGATCTCCATAGGGATTTTAAAATCGATTCGATCGCCAAGCATATTAAAACGATCGCCGCTAACTATTTCGAGAAAGCGCGCAACCATCCAAACCCCCTTATAGCCCAGTCATGCGTCTACAATACACTACGCGGTAATTTCAAAAACCGCTGTAGACGCCCCCTTCACGTGCTCACCGACCCAGACGACCCGATTACGCTAGCCAACCCCCCCCCGATAGGTACAGTACACAACCGCACCACACACCACACTACTCACCTACACCGTCTCCGCCGACGGAGACGAAGTAATAGGGTTCAACGGCTCGTACGTGCCTAGGCGCGTAGAGCAGTAGTCCGTTCACCTCAGCGCTCCGCATAGCGCCGCCATGCCGGCCAACCGACGCGTATAATACTTCAGAGCCGCCCATAAGGAGGCTCTACTTTCTAGGCTGGACCTTAAAGTGTCCGCCCCCCCGCCCGGTGTCGCTGTAAAGGCCAGTAAGGCCAACAGCATAAGTCCTTCCGAAAAAAAAAAAAAAAAAAAAAGCGCCGACGGGGGATTCACGCTCCGACCTCTCGTGCCTGCGCTTGTGTGCTTGCACAGATGTCAGATAGTGAAATTTTCTTCATTTTTAAAGAATATATATATATTTGTTCAAAATTAAAATCGCGGGCTTCTATTGCCAACTCATTCCGTTTAACCGTCGAGCCGTGGGCGTCGGCCCTGTCGTCAGTGCGTACTCCTCGCGTGTTACGTAGTGCGGTGCGGTGTCCGGGTTACACAAAGGTCTCTCAAGTGAGTGAAAGTGCTTAAGTGCGTTCGATCGCGAAGGCGGCCTTTTCCAAGGCCGTTACACTACATTCGGTAAGCTAGTTTTAATTAGGTACACATATCGGTCACCTAAAGGCCGATACGCTAGGAATATACACCTTTAGGCACTCACCTCCCCTGCCTCACGGCGGGGGGGAGACATCACATCCCCCGGTGTCCATCATGGACGCCTCAAAAACTCTCACGCTGGAAAAGATCATCAATTTTCTTCAGCGAAAATACCCTGAGGCATTACAGGACCTCACTCGCGAAGACTGCGAGGAAACCATCGCCCCGGGTTCGATTCCCGATGGACCGGCCTCCCCCGAAATGGAGGAGGACCGGAGACCGTGCACTGAGTGCACCGACATGGAGGTCATAGCTGACTCGGAGGAGGACCTCGGCGATTCGCATTCCTCTTTGTCGGGATCGGACACGCCGTCAACCGACGCGGACGAGGACGGGTTCCAGCCCGTGAAACCAAAGAGGACGACGACAAAGAGGAAGGCGAAATCGCCTAAGGCCCCTCCGCCGACTAAGCGCCCCGTCCCCGCGCCCGAACAGCGCAAGCTCGTAACCCCCGTGGCAACGTCACAGCCACCCGCCGTCGCTACCAATCAGACTCAGGCCCCCAGTAGCCAGCAGACTCAGGCCCCCAGTAGCCAGCCCCGTACTAAAGCTCCCCCGCCGCTCTACATACAAAACAAAGCGGCCTGGAACCACGTTTCCCGCCTCATGGCGGACAAGCGCGTGCACTTCACGCACGCCCGCTCCACTGCCCAAGGCATCCGGGTCCAAGTCCAGGACTCGGAAACTCACCGTCGTCTCTCGACCCTACTCAGGCTCGAAAAAATCCCGTACCATACGTACGCGTTAGAAGACGAGAAGCAACTTCGAGTTGTGATCCGCGGTCTCCCCGCGGAGTTAGAAACCGAGGTCATTTTAGATGACCTTAAACATCAAGGATTCCCGATCAGGGAGGTACACAGGATGTACCACCCCAAAACTAAAGCCAAGTACAGTATGGTACTAGCAATTCTCGACCTCTCCACGGAGGGGAAGAAAATTTTCAATGTGAAAACGGTGTGCCATCTTTCCGGGCTCACCGTAGAACCCCCCCGCAACCGCGGCTTACCAGGACAGTGTCACAACTGTCAATTATACGGGCACTCCGCCCGCAACTGTTTCGGTCGCCCTAGGTGCGTCAAGTGCCTAGACGACCACGGCACTAAGGATTGCCCTCGAAAAGTCCCCGACCCCGAGAACCCTCCGAGCTGCGTACTGTGTAAGACGCAGGGACACCCCGCGAACTATCGCGGGTGCACTAAGGCTCCGCGTAGACGTGCCCCCAAGCGCGACCAATCGACCGCCGCACGCCGTCCTTCCCCGGCCACTCAAGCCGACCTCACTACCTCGCAGACGGCCCCTAAGGCCCCTGCCGCCCCTCAGGCCATCACTAAGGCCCCTCAGGCCACAACCAAGGCCCCTCAGGCCACAACCAAGGCCCCTCAGGCCCCTCAAAAAACCTCCCAGGCTCCCTCTAGGGCCCCTCAGGCCAACGCTTGGAGCAGGCCCCCGCCGATGGTCCGTAAGGCCCAGGAGCAACAACCGCAACCTACTCAGGAACCCCTCTCGAGAGCCGACATCCTCAGGATGAAGGCCTACATCGACGGGGTCACGAAAAAACTCGCGGACATGTCCGCTATGTTAGATTAAACCCTCGCTTTTACTGTACAATAAAAATGGCAGTACAAAGTGGCAGAGTAAAACCGCGTTCGCTCAGTCTAGTGACTTTTAATGCAAACGGCCTTGTCCGACAAATAGATCTCGTAAGGGAATTCTTAAGAGAGCACCCGGTCGACGTCATGTTAGTGCAGGAGACCTTTCTGAAACCGAGCAATCGGGATCCGAAAGTTCCCAACTACCACCTGATCAGGAACGACAGAGTCGCCGCTCGCGGAGGCACTGCCGTTTACTACAAAAGATCGCTGCACTGCATACCGCTCGATCCTCCCGCGCTGAGCAATATCGAGGCTTCGATGTGTCGGGTCAGCATGACGGGCCATCAGCCCGTCACGCTGGTCTCCGTTTACTTATCTCCCTCTAAACAAATCTTAGAGAGCGACATTAGGTCGTTACTCTCAGCAGGTAGCGCGGTCATTCTGGCCGGCGACCTAAACAGTAAGCACGTACGCTGGAACTCCCGTAATACAAACCGTAGAGGTAGGGAACTAGACAGACTGACGACACTTCCATCCCTTAACTTCGATGTAATCGCCCCTCAGGCGCCCACTCGTTTTCCCGTTAGGAACTCGAATCACATACCGGACACGCTCGACATAGCCGCCTTGAAGGACGTGACGTTACAGTTACGAACCATCGAGACGCTATCCGAGCTAGACTCTGACCATCGCCCCGTCCTAATCCAGCTAGGACCCCAAACAGACCTCCACCATCCAACTAAAATCGTATTAGACTGGAGGAAACTCGATATCGAGTTAGAATCCATAGATTCACCGTCCCTTAGCGAGATACCCGACACAATCGATTCAGTAGATGTAGCGAAAACAGCCGCGGGTTGTCTAACTAGATTTATTCAAGAAAAGATCGACAACTGCTCCAGGGAGGTCCCGATACGCCCGAGTGAGCGTTGGGAGCTTCCGGAGGAGTTGAAAGATCTTATTAGGCGTAAAAACGCACAGACCAGAGCCCATGACTCGTACCCGACTGACGACAACCGGAGGAGACTCCGTGCCCTGCAGAGGGAGGTAAAAGCACGCTTTACCGAACTCAGGGATGACCACTACGGTAGACGCCTAGGACAACTGACGCCGTCTCACACCGCGTACTGGGAGATGGCGAAACGCGTCCGAAGCGACACCGTGTCCACTATGCCCCCCCTATTAAGACCCAACCTCCCGCCAGCCCTCGACGATCTGGACAAGGCCGAGTGCCTCGCTAGTAGCCTGGAGAGCCAATGCTCTCCGAGCACCGAGCCGATTGACCCCGGGCACCTCTTCGAGGTCAACTCGGAGGTCGAACGCAGAGCGGCCGCACCACCATCACCATCAGACGAGCCGCTCTCCCCGACGACCGCAGACGAGGTCGAATCGATTCTGAAGGACTTACACGCAAAAAAGGCCCCAGGACCCGACCGAATCACCAATAAGACACTCAAACGACTCCCTCATCAACTTATTATGCTACTTGTAGCTATATTCAATTCCCTTCTAGCCGGCTGTTCCTTTCCCGATCAGTGGAAGGAAGCCATTGTAGTAGGTATTCACAAGCCTGGCAAACCCAGGAACCTTCCGAATAGTTACCGTCCTATAAGTCTTCTCAATACTCTTGGAAAAGTGTATGAGAAAATTATTCTAATTAGATTAAAAAGAGCCACGGAGGCAATGAATAAGCCCCTCATCGACGAGCAGTTCGGCTTTCGAGCCGGACACTCCTCAGTCCACCAGGTGCACCGCTTAACGGAGCACATACTAGAAGGATTCGCCAAGTCCCGAGCCCACTCCACCGGAGCTTTGTTCTTCGATGTCGCAAAGGCCTTCGACAAGGTCTGGCACAACGGCTTGATTTACAAGCTGTATCAATTCGGATTGCCAGACAGACTCGTGCGCATCATACGAGACTTTCTGTCGAATCGCACTTTCCGCTATCGAGTCGAAGGCACACTGTCTTCACCTCGTAAAATCCTAGCCGGAGTACCTCAGGGCACCGTGCTCTCACCGCTTCTTTTTTCGTTATACACGAATGACATCCCTAAACCGCCAGGCGATCTTACGAAACTAGCCCTCTTCGCCGACGACACGGCTATTTATACATCAGGCACCTCCGTGAAAGCCATAACCCGTCGACTCCAAACCGCAGCCAGCGCCCTCAGCGAGTGGTTCAGTAATTGGAGAATAGAAGTCAACCCCGAAAAGAGTGCCGCAGTGCACTTCGCTAAACATCCCGATTTCATCTATTGGCGACAAGGTCGACCGGGGACTATATATCTCTTCGGGACACCGATCCCATGGCAAAAGGAAGCCAAATATCTAGGTGTAACTCTCGATAGTAAGCTAACATTCAGAGCTCACATCACCCGAGTCAGGAACAGGGCGGCGTTCGTACTCAGTAGGCTGTATGTGATGTTATGCGGGAAGAGTAAAATGTCTCTTAGAAATAAGACGACATTGTACAAGGCCTGCGTACGTCCCATCATGACCTATGCGAGCCCCGTCTTCGCGCACTGTAAGCCCGCTTACATCCAAAGGCTACAGATCGTTCAAAATAAATTCCTACGCACGGCCACGGCATCTCCGTGGTACGTTCGTAACGTAGACTTGCATCGAGACCTCAGGATCGATTCGATCTCGAAGCACCTCAAGATACTCTCTACAGCGTATTTTGAGACTGCACGACGACATCCCAACCCCCTCATAGCCCAGACATGCTCCTACGTAGGTAGAGGAAATTTACAGACGAGACAAAGACGTCCTATGCACGTCTTGACCGACCCCGACGATAGGATCACGTTAGCAAACGCCCCTTACACACACACACAGAGACACACACACCGCCTCCGCCGGTCTCGGGGGCGAAGACGCCGCGCTTCGACAGCCCGCGCACGCCTCGGCGCGCCAGGCCGTCACTCGATCGACTCCGCGCTCAGCTGAGAGCGCCCCTTTCCCTCGTTCGACGTCATCCTAAGCCGAGGTGCGATCTCGCTAGGAGACACCCTTAGGACGGACGCTCACAAAGCTCCTCCTTAGCCACCGCCCGCCTCCGCCGGTCTCGGAGGCGGTTTTTCCGCGCTTCGACGGCTCACACACACACGCCTAGGCGAGTGTAGCCGTCACTCGATTGACCCGCGCTCCGGACAGCGCCTTTCCCCCTTGCACGACGTCGTCCTAAGCCGAGGTGCGATCTCACTAGGAGACACCCTTAGGACGGACGATCGCCCTGAGCGCCCCTCTGGAGCTCCCATTTGCTTTCTGGCTGGGTCTCAGTACCCGGCCCCCCTACCCGGTGACGCTGTAAAGGCCGCTAGGGCCAACAGTAATAATCATTTCGAAAAAAAAAAAAAAAAAAACGCCAACGGGACACATACCGATCGTCATTCGTCGTGAGCTGCATACGGACTATCGAACGAAATGACGGGCCGCGGTAAAGGTGGTAAAGGTCTCGGAAAAGGAGGAGCGAAGAGACACAGGAAGGTCCTCCGCGATAACATCCAAGGTATCACGAAGCCCGCCATCCGTCGTCTCGCGCGCAGAGGAGGAGTGAAACGCATCTCCGGTCTCATATACGAAGAGACCCGCGGCGTGCTTAAAGTGTTCCTCGAGAACGTCATCCGTGACGCCGTCACCTACACCGAGCACGCCAAGAGGAAGACCGTCACCGCCATGGACGTCGTGTACGCTCTTAAACGTCAGGGTCGTACTCTTTACGGTTTCGGCGGTTAAACGGAAGATCTACGCACTACTTATTTATATATATTATATATATATATTTTTTTAAATATATATATTTTTAAAAAAAAAGGCCCTTTTCAGGGCCGCATATGATTCTTTATTATGTTTACATTTACGTCGACTCTAACTCGTTTCTGTCGATCCGAGACGTCATATAACACACACAACACACAAACTACCGAGACAATTAATAATACGATATAATTATGTTACGTATACGATGTATACATACAACTATAACCGTAATTATCGAAATCGAGATCAACGATTTTATTATTCGAAAATAATATTACGCATATTATGCTTTAAGAGCTATTATAATATGATTTTAAAATATCTAATTGAAATATAATTATAATATAGCGTGTCGAGTCGTGTGTTGTGTTACTTTACGTCTTGTAAGCGTGTAGTTCGTCGGAACGTGAACGATTACTTCATATCGATTAATTATACTTATTAATGAAGGAAATTTATAATATATATATTTTTATTAATTAACCTCTTAACTTAACTTACCCCGTCGAGGTCTTCTCGGTCCTTGTAGATCTAGGAGTATCGAAAAGAAAGAATTTTTGTCTCTCGTTAGACGTTCGTTCGCTTACGACTACCCGACGCAGTAGATTAGATTTATTTTAATATTTTCTCGTAGGTAAGTGATCTCACGTCGAGTCTGAAAGAATGGAAAAATATTAATATATTATTGTAATTGTATATATATATATATTTTTTTTAATATTATTCTATACGTTCGTCGTACCGGTGGTTGCTTTTACGTATTATCGCTCGGGTCGAGTTGCAGCGTCGTGTTTTACGATGCTCGACTTCGAACATCTTAAAATAGTACGAAAATGATCGTATACGTGACGTGCTAATACACGTTATTAGTTAGGTATCTTAGCATTAAATTTGTCGATCTAACGGAATATATTAATCGTTTTCAATAGAATAAAATAACTTTTAAACGGGACTCGAGGTACGCGCGTAGAACTATATCGAATTCAAACGTGAATATCGTTCGTTACGAGCGAACTATTCGACGAGATCGATTCTAAGCCGCAGGATAGGCTCACGAGATATCGGTCAGTGCCATCGGTCGTTATATGTATGTAATAAAATATGAAAATATCGTATTTAAAAAGATACCTGTTAGTGAAAACCTCCTATTATTATTATTATTAAAATTCTTTCGCTTTACGTTCTCGAATTTTGATATCCTTATAATAATAGTGAGATACCAGTGTAACTTGCCTTTGTGCTGAACCTTGTCTGCTGCAACTCCCCGGTGCCAGTGGTACTCGCGTAGTCCCCCGACTACGCTTGAGGAAGCGGCCGGTGCTGTTGTACGTAGCACAGCTCCCCGCTTGGGCTAGTACACTACATTTTCCTGTACGTTTTTGTTATCAAAAACTCCCACAGGAAAACATTCTTATCAGATCAACCTTAACCATAAGACTTGCCACGCGTGCAAGATTTTACAGTGCCTGCTCGCGGGCGCTTAAGCTAGGCCTCCCACACGGGTCTCACCTGGCTGGGTAGCACGCTTCGAGGGTTTCTCGTACTGTCGAACACGCGTTTAGGGAAGCTGCTTATCAGTGTAACCACCGTAACCATAACAGTCAGTGTTAACCACCATGTCGCAAGGGGGGGAGCCCCCCCCTCCGTTGGACCAACGTCCTAAGGGACGCGGGGGACGATCGGGAATACTCCGTACAGTAGTTAAACGTGACTTGTTCTCGAATACGGTCGAACAAGTCTCCACCGCCGCCCCTACTAGACCTACTACCGCAGTATCGGTGCCGCCATCCGTACCGGTACCGCGAATTAGGATAAGCCATGCCTCAGAGGCACGCGCGGACAGCCGCGGAGCCGCCGAAGCGACATTCGCAGCCGCTGTAGCTGAAGCTACAACGAGCGCAGAATGCGTAAAGCGGGCTCGAACAACGGAGTCCTCGCCGGAGTCGCTAACTAATGAGGACGAGAAACGCCCTCGGATCGGCTCAAGATCACCATCACCACCACCGTCAACTGACGATTCACTTATCAGTGAGCCTGTAATTGCTCACCAGCAACCGCCACTATCGCCGCCTCAAGAAGATCAGGGCGGTAACAATCAGGCCCTTACGACCCAGGAGTCATGGCCGCGTGACTCAACCAGCTACGCGGCACTGGCTTCAATGGTAGTGGAGTCACGGCCACCGACCCCTACCGCCGGACCCTCCGGTATATCCTACGCGGCTGCAGCTGCCGCTCCAGCCTCGCCGCGTAAGCAGGCGACACAACAGTCGGCTGCACCACCTAACACAGTGAAGACCACCCCCAGATCGGGATATCCCCCAATAACGGTGGAGAACCTCCCCAACTGGACCCGACATTTCGGGAACCTAAGGGGGATATTAGGCCACGCCCCGAATGCACGACCTATGGGGAAAGGCGTGCGCTTCCTGCCGAAATCGGTGGAAGAGTTCAGGGCCGTCCAGAAGTACCTGACGGAAGCAATGAGCCATGATAGCAGTATAACTTGGTACTGCTACAGCCCGACCGCCGAACTGCCAACTAAGGTTGCAATAAGGGGACTGCCACTAGACACCCCCCCGGAAGAGGTCCTGGCAGCCCTCCAGGAACTGGGGTTCCCAGCCGAAAGGGCCAAGGCAATCCCGGCCGCCAGAGGGCGCTATGGCTGTACGTACTTTGTGCAGCTGGCGCACCTGAGGGAGGTGGAGCTTACGCAGCTGTACAGGGTGACGGAGCTCCTCTCGATGCCAGGCCTCGTCATAGAAGCGTGGAGAGGCAATACAGGACCAGCCCAATGCCACCGCTGCCAGGCCTTCGGGCATGCGTCAGCCAACTGCCACAGAAAAATTAAGTGTGTTCGCTGCGCCGGCGAGCACCTAGCTAGGGATTGCCCACGATCGATAGAGGAGCCGCCTACATGTGCCAACTGTGGCAAGGCGCACACCGCGAAGGACCGCAGGTGTGCAGTCTTTAAGCGCGAAGCGAGGAAAAGGGGGATTTCTCTGGCCCCCCCTCGCCCCCCTGCGGCTCGCGCTACCAGAAAAGGAGGAGAGGAGCGGCCCCCTCCAGTAAAGGAGCAGCAAGCCGTAGCCGAAGCTACTACCACTCGACCAGAAGCTACTGACAACGCCCAACCTGTCACCCGGCCCGTCGACACAGTTACGGACCGTAGAACTGATAGTGACAATAACAATCGCCCGACAACCTTGGCCCCCCCGGCTAACGAACCAACAGCGAGGGGCCAATCTGCAAAAACCAAGGCCAAAAAGCGGAGGAAGAAGAGGGCCGCGAGACCTCCGCGATCGGAACCGGCTGCGGCCTCAACGCCGCAACCGAGACAACCCGCTACCAAGGTTACGGAGGAGCCAAAAAACCAGCGAGCCCTGAGCGTACAGATGCCCCAAGCTCAGGAGAGGGCACCCATCACTCAAACTCGCACAACCCCAGACCCGGATATCAGAACTGTCATCCGGGTCTTCGCGGAGATATTGACGAATATCCTGGTCGCCTATACCCAAGGCCAGGATATAATAACAGCCCTTTCAACAGGAATCGCCTCACTAGCACAATTACATTCAAGCTAAGGATCCTCTACTGGAACCCGGGCGGCATCAGAGGACACATCCGGGAGCTCACTGCACTCGCACAGTCGCAGGACATACATGTTATCCTCCTGGGCGAGACCAAGCTCTCGGAAGAGGTCGAACTCCGCATCCCGAACTACTTCGTCTACCGGCGCGACGAAGTCTCTCCCCGGGGACACCCCTATAGGGGCACGGCGGCCCTGGTGCGAAGGGACTTAGTCCACGAAGAGCTCGAGCACACACCGTTCACTAGTCTTCGTACGCAAGGCGTACGGGTGTGTGCTGAAGATGAGGAGTTACTAATCTATGCTGCCTACAAACCACCACAAGAAGCCTTCTTCAGCTCCGATGTCCAGCCGCTCATTAGCTCGCAAAAGCCTACACTGGTCGTGGGCGATCTAAACGCGAAGCACCCAGCCTGGGGCTCTCGCGTCATCACCCCGGCTGGAAGGCGACTGCTCGAGGACAGCGTACGTCTCGGCTACGGTGTTATGGGTCCGGGAGCGCCGACCCATATACCGACGGATCCGCGGCGTCAGCCAGACGTCCTGGACATCGTTCTCCACCATGGACTGACTTACCCTATCGATGTCGAGGTTATATACGATCTCGACACGCAGCACCTGCCTATACTAGTCATGCTCACCCTCCGGCGAGGGTTTACAGTGCCCCGCTCCCCCAGACCGCGAGTGGATTGGGAGCGTTTCACTTCTGAACTCATGGGGTTTGAGCTCACGGCCCCTATCTCCACATCCGCCGATGTAGAAGAGGCCACTACGACAATCACCAGAGCCATCCAGAAAGCCAAGGAGGCGGCCACCATCACAGAGGGACCGCCACACGGATTTAGGGACCCTCTACCGAGCTCACTCCGGGACAAGATCCGGAGGAAGCGCCAATTGCGCAGGCTCTGGGCGCGCACTCGCTGTCCGAGGGTGAAGCATGACCTCAACCGACTTGCGGAGGAGGTATCGCGAGCGCTCGTGGCTCTCAATGATGACAACTGGGAGGTCACCATCGATCGAGCATCCGAGCGCGACGTGAACCTGTACGGCCTCTGCAAGAAGCTGACCGGACAAGACGCACCTATTTACCCTCTCAAGGACCGAGAGGGTAATAGAAGATATTCCGCCAGTGACAGAGCAGAGATCCTGGCGGAATATATGGAGGAACAGTTTACACCCAACCCGCCTAATACGACTAATGCCAACGTCGCAACACACCACACGGCAGTCCACGAGAAGGTGGAACGATTCCTGTCGAGTCCAACTCCGCCGCTCCAGGTTGAAGATCGTATCACCCTGTCTGAGCTGCGGAGAGCAGTCCTTCGACTGCCAAAACGGAAGGCGCCAGGGCCCGACGGGATCACGAACGCCGCGTTGGTGCAACTGCCGCTCGGATGCCTCGCTGCGCTCGCGAGAGCATATAACGGAATCCTCCAGACTGGACACTTCCCCGAGATGTGGAAAACAGGGAAGATCATCGTTCTTCCCAAAGCTGGGAAGGACCGCCGTCTCCCTGGAAGCTACCGGCCTATCACCTTACTGTCACACGTCGCCAAGCTGTTCGAGCGTCTACTGCTGCGTCGACTTGCGCCACACCTGCCCCTGCGCGAGGAGCAGTTCGGCTTCCGCAGCAGTCACTCCACGACGCTCCAGCTGGCGAGAGTTATCAACCACCTGGCCAGTGAGCTCAACAACCGGCACTGCACGGTCGGGGTATTTCTCGATATGGAGAAGGCCTTCGATCGTGTATGGCACGCCGGGCTCCTGGCCAAACTACTGGATACAACGACGCCCCCTGCACTGCTGCGAGTACTGGCGTCGTTTTTGGAAGGCCGTAGTTTCTACGTCTCGGTGGAAGGCGTGGACTCCCAACCGCGCCCTATCCGGGCCGGAGTACCACAGGGTAGCTGCTTGTCACCGCGACTCTATGCGGTCTACACAGACGACATCCCCACCCTCCGCGACCACCTGCGGGAGGGAGAAGAGGACGTGTTGTTGGCCCTTTACGCGGACGACAGTGCGTACTTCGCGTCGTCATACCATAACATCGTAGCAACGAACAGGATGCAACGCCTGCTGGATCTGCTGCCTGAGTGGCTGGACAGGTGGAGGATGGCCGTCAACGTTGGGAAGACGGCCGCTCTACTGACCGGCAGCTCTTGGCCGCGACGTCAACTCAAACTCCGAGGACAAGACGTCGAATGGAGGGCCACGGTGAAGTACCTGGGGTGCCACTTCGATCGGAGGCTGCGCATGGGTTCAACCGTCCAACAGGCGGTCAACCACGCAGCGGCGGCCCGGTCGAAGCTCTACCCGGTATTCACATCTCAGCTTCCATTACGAACCAAGCTGAAGATCTACGGCGCCTACGTCCGCTCGCGCCTGACGTACGCGGCCCCGGCCTGGTACGCACTCTGCTCTGCGAGCCAGGCCAGAAAGCTGCAGATCCAGCAGAACCGATGCCTACGATTGATAGTAGGAGCTCCGAGATACGTCCGGAATGATACCATACACAGAGATACGAAGACACCAACCGTGGAGGAGTACGTCCGCAAACTGACGCGCGCTATGTTCGCTCGCGCGGACAACGGTGCGTGTGTACACCTCCACGGGATAGCGCCACTACATGCCAGACCACCAGACGGCCGACCTCTGCCTCGTGAGCTCCTGCTATCACCGCAACACAGCCCCAACTATGACGGTGACTCAGAAGACGACGTGGGGGTGCCAACCGAATAGGACATCCACATGAACCCATATTGAACCTACCGAACACTCCCTAAGGCCGTTGCTAGACTAGCACGACCCCGGCCCATTGGGCTGCAAATAGATTACCCGGTAGTGAACACTACCGGAGAGGACAAGCCCGGGTAGATAGGCGCAGAGCCTAGAGGCCCGAAGCCCGGCAGGCCCACCTGGCCTGTATGGATGAACCACGACTGACCCCAGTCGTGCTCGTGCGTTGTCTATCCGACCGTGTGTGTTAGTGTGTTAAATAAATAAATATATAAATATAAATAATATGGCCGATACCGCAGTAGCGACCGAAGCTCCAGCACCGGCGACACCGGCGAAGAAACCGAAAGCATCGGCCGCCGCGGGCGCCGCCGCCAAGAAGCCCAAAGCGAAACCCACCCATCCTAAGACATCCGAAATGGTTAACAGCGCGATAAAAGAGTTGAAAGAGCGCAGCGGTTCCTCGTTGCAAGCGATCAAAAAATATATCGCCGCCCAATACAAAGTCGATTCGGAAAAGCTAGCTCCGTTCATCAGGAAGTATCTGAATAGCGCAGTAGAATCGGGAGCTCTCATACAGACGAAGGGCAAGGGCGCGTCCGGTTCGTTCAAGCTCGAATCTAAATCGTCCGCATCGAAGAAACCGGCCGGCGGCAGCGGCGGAATCTCGGGCGGCAAGGGCGCCTCGTCTTCCGCCGCGTCCGGTAAATCGAAGAAGGCTTCGTCCGGTTCGGCCGCAGGTAAGGGAGGCGCCAAGAAGGCGGCATCGGCCGCCGCCGCCGGCGGTGCCTCGGCGGGTGCGGCGTCCTCGCCGTCGAAGTCAAAACCGAGGGCCGCGACTAAAGACAAGAAATCGGCCGCCGCTAAGAAGAAACCGGCGCCGAAAAAGCCAGCCGCCGCCGCGGCACCTTCGAAGGCGAAAAGCGGTGCCGCCTCTAAGGCGAAAAAGAGTGCGAAACCGCCTACAAAGAAACCGAAAGCTCCCAAGCCGAAAAAAGCAGCCACTGCGACGCCCAAGTCGAAAGCGGCAGCCAAAAAAGCGACCGCCGCCAAGAAGTAAATCGGTGACATATATATTAAAAGTGTTAACAACAACAACAACAGACAACTTCACGCGTCGCTCGACGCCCTCGCGTTGTCGCTGTCGTGTGTCGTCGTTTCGTTGCCATCAATCGACTACGACGAAGACTATTACGACGGTGACGCTGCCGATGGAAGCGTGTGCGGCGCGTAAATCGCACATTAAAAAGCCCTTTTCAGGGCTAACATAAGGTTCCAAAACGTATCCGTACTTACGTAATGTTTCTAACGATGCGACGACGTCCGTGAATAATTTCACAATTGAACAACAATAATAACAAATAAGCAAACAAACACATACCTACACTAAAATAAATTAATTAAAAAGAGAAATTCGATTTGCGTTATAATACATTACAACATAAAAACAAAATATAACAAACACTAAAACCTGTGACATGCGGCAAAATGCGGTGGTCGTTGTATCTTTAATATTTTAAAGATATTGTTACGGACGGCTTACGTCAAACCTAATTACTTTGTTAAAAATTATATTTTTTGTAAATAATTAATAAAGACAAATCAGTATAAATATATAATACATAGACATAAGTAGGGATTATATATTGTAAATATTGTAAGAGTAGGACGGATGTACGATAGGAGGAGCCAATTGGGCACCTCATTCGGGTAGTAACTATCGCAGTGACGGGGATCGCTATAAGAAAGCGGTCTCCGGCCACAGAAAGGCACTACTCTCGTTCTGCCGTCCGACTTGTGCGGACGTCTTACACGAGTTTATATATATTATATATATAATCCGATACGATCCGACCGCATCACTTTGATGCTGTTGTCGCTCCTAAACCGTTCTCCTCGGATTCTATTCGATACGATTAGTGTGGACAACTGTGCAGCACAGTGAAGTGACAGTGCACCCGGACGAAGTGTTCTGTGCTAGTGATAGTGTTAGCGAACGCGCGCCCGGCCCCTTCCCGGTGCCGGAAGGATACTCACCCGATTTGTAAGTAATACACTAGGTACACATACATCTCGCGACACGTAGGCACACACTCCCTGCTGCCAGGCAGGGAGGTCCCCCTGCTTCGTCGCTCAGCGACATGGACCCCCTAGAAGGGATCTCCGTGAAGGACCTCATCGAGGCCCTTCGAGCCACCATGCCTGATGCGCTCAAGCGCATTGAATCCTACTTCGCGGCGCGTGCCGCAGCCGGCACCGCCCAACCAACCCCCGCGGCAGGCCCTAGCGCGGCCGCGTACGACAACATGGAGGTCGAGCCCGCCTCCGCGCCCGCCTCCGAATGCTCGGAATCGGAGACGCAATCAGAGACAGATTCGGAGTACGAATCTGATTCAACAGTTACTTCGGTAACAATCGCAGCCACAAACGTAGACAACGACGGGTTCAAGCCCGTTGTTCACAAAAAGAGGAAGGCTAAGGATCCTTCCAAATCCCCGCCCCCGACAAAAAAGCGTCTCGCGCCTACGGCGCGAAGGAGTTGCGTTGCTCCACCCCCCGCGGTCCTCGACTCTCCCGCGTCGCCCGACCCCCCCGCGGCCTCCGCGCCGATTCTCGCTGCTCCCCTGTCCCCCGCGGCACAGCAGAGCACCCCCCTGACTCCCGCGGCTAACTCTCAGCCGCGTGTAAAAGCTCCGCCGCCAGTCTTCATACAGGATAAAACCTGTTGGGACCGCGTTTCCCGGCTTCTGTCCGAAAAGCGCATCCACTTCACCCACGCGCGTTCGACTGCGCAGGGTATCAGGGTCCTAGTTCAGGACTCGACCACTCACCGCCGGCTAACGGCGTTCCTTCGTCTGGAAGGCATCAGCTTCCACACCTATGCTCTGGAGGAAGAGAAACAACTTCGAGTTGTAATTCGAGGGGTCCCGAAAGAGATCCCGGTCTCCTCCATCGCGGAGGACCTTAAACATCAAAATCTACCGGTTCGCGAGGTACACAGGATGTACCATCCACGTACTAAACTCCCGTACGACCTCGTCCTAGTCGTACTAGACCTTTCGCCCGAAGGAAAGGGCATTTTCGCCATTACCAAAGTCTGCCAGCTCTCTGGCATTCAAGTCGAGGTTCCGAAGAACCGAGGAGCCCCGGGGCAGTGCCATCGCTGCCAGCTGTACGGGCACTCGGCCCGTCACTGTCACGCCAAGCCGCGATGCGTTAAATGCACCGGCGACCACGGCACTTCCGACTGCCCTCGCAAAGCACGCGACCCGGAGATCCCGCCGAGCTGCGTGCTTTGCAACACGCAGGGCCACCCCGCGAACTATCGCGGCTGCTCTAAAGCCCCCAAACGGAGCTCTAAAAAAGCTCAGCCAAGCCGGTCCGCTTCACGGCCCAGGCAACAGCCCGCGCAGGCGGCTAAGGAGGCCCCCAAGGCCCCTACCAATGCCCCTCAGCCCTCTCAGCCTCCTAAGGCCCCCAGCGTGGCCCCTCAGGCCAACCGGCTAGGCGCCTGGGCAAAGCCACTGCCGATGGTCAAAAAACCCACGGCAAAGAGCGCGCCTAAGGCGCCCGCTCCACCTCAGCCCCAACCCGGCTCTGTCTCCGCTTCCGAGCTTTCAACATTCCTTGACGGAATGATGCAATTTATTTCTGGGTTTAAGACCCTCGTCGAGCGCAATACAGGCGCAAACCACTCCTAAACAGTCCCAATGGCTAGCAACAGTAGGATTAAACCTCACTCGCTAAGCGTCGTTACGTTCAACGCAAACGGCCTTATCAAACAAATAGACGAGATCCGCCTCTTTTTACGTGATCACCCGGTCGATGTCATGCTGGTGCAGGAGACCCTCCTTAAACCGAGTCACAGAAACCCTAATGTTCAAAACTATCGAATTATTCGAAACGATAGGGCCACCGCTCGCGGAGGTGGCACTGTAATCTATTATAAAAGGTCACTGCACTGCGTGCCACTCGATCCCCCTCCGCTCGAGGGCATCGAAGCGTCGATGTGTCAGGTCAGTCTAACGGGCCATCAGCCAATCACGATCGCCTCAGTCTATCTCTCTCCTGATAAACCGTTAGTAGAGAGCGACGTGAGGTCACTGCTCGCTATGAGCAACTCGGTCATCCTCGCCGGTGACCTTAACGCTAAACACCCCCATTGGAACTCTCGGGTCTCCAATAGGCATGGTATTCAATTAGATCTGATGACCTCACTTCCCTCTCTAGGTTTTGATGTCATTGCTCCCGCGACCCCTACTCGGTTTGAAGTTAGGATGACAAATGACATATCTGACGTGCTCGACATAGCGATTTTGAAAGGCGTAACACTCGTGTTACGTTCTATCGAGACGCTACCAGAGCTAGAATCCGACCATAGGCCAGTTTTAATTCAGTTAGGACCGGACCCCCAGCTTGCCCTCCCTACTAAAGTCGTCACCGACTGGAGGAGACTCGACGAGCTTCTACAGTCGGTCGACGCTCCCACGCTGAGCGATATACCTGACAGAATCGACACCGTCGAGGCCGCCGAGACGGCCGCGAACGGTCTCACTAGTCACATTAAGTCACTTATAAACGAGTGCTCCCGAGAGGTTCCAATCCGCCCTTACGAGCGAATGGACCTACCGGACGACCTCAAAGCACTCATCAGACGTAAAAACGCCGCGATTAGAGCCCATGACAGATATCCGACTGACGCTAACCGCAGGCTGCGCTGGGCTCTACTGAGAGAGGTTAAAGCTCGCTTTGCCGAACTCAGGGAGGACAGAGACAGCAAACGCTTCGGAGAGCTCGCGCCATCGCACGTCGCGTACTGGGCGCTGGCGAGGGCCCTCCGGAGAGGCGCTACAGACCCGATACCTCCGCTAGTGAGACCGAACTTACCACCCGCGCTAGACGATCTCGATAAGGCCGAGTGCCTTGCCGACAGCTTGGAGAGTCAATGCTCCCCTAGCTCACAGCCTGTGGACCCCGAGCACCTCCTCAAGGTCGACTCGGAGGTCAACCGGTTGGCGGCCTCTCCGCCGACCGGCGACCCCCTCTCACCGACCACGGTCGAGGAGGTCGAATCGATTATAAAATCCCTACACGCTAAAAAGGCCCCCGGCCCCGACCTCATTTCAAACAAGGCTATAAAACGCCTCCCTCATCAACTAGTATTACTACTAGTGATGATATTCAACGCCCTACTCGCCGGCTGCTCCTTCCCCGATCAGTGGAAAGAGGCAACAGTCATAGGCATTCGAAAGGTCGGTAAACCCGGCAACCTCCCTACTAGTTATAGACCGATCAGCCTTCTCAACGCTCTCGGTAAAATATACGAGAGAATCATACTCGCCCGCCTCAGAGCTATCGTAGAGGCCAACTCTATTCTCATTAACGAGCAGTTCGGCTTTCGAGCCGGACACTCTTGTGTTCATCAAGTGCACCGCATAACGGAGCACATACTGGCAGGTTTTTCACTTTCAAAGGCCCGCGTCACAGGAGCCCTGTTTTTCGATGTCGCTAAGGCCTTCGATAAGGTCTGGCATAACGGCCTCATTTATAAACTACACAAACTCGGACTGCCAGACAGACTAGTACTCCTCATTCGAGACTATCTGTCAAACCGCACCTTCAGGTACAGAGTCGAAGGTACTCTATCCTCCCCCCGCACCCTCCGCGCCGGGGTCCCTCAAGGCTCATGCCTCTCTCCGTTATTGTACTCACTGTACACTAACGACATTCCGATTAAATTCGCCGAGCGAAAATCAGTCAAAATGGCCCTTTACGCAGATGACACTGCACTATTCACATCCTCCGACCGTCCGGATTTAATCTCGAGTCGACTACAATCCGTTACAGACGCACTAGGCGACTGGTTTCGGACGTGGCGAATCGAAATAAACCCGGATAAGAGCACCGCCGTGTTTTTCACTAAGGTATTGAACTACCGAGGCCGACCGGATGAGATTACTCTCTACGGTACTCCTATCAAATGGTCCGATCAAGTTACCTATCTAGGGGTCACTCTCGATAGACGACTCACGTTTAGAAAACACATCATACGTGTTCGCAATAAGGCCGCCTTCGTGCTGAGCCGACTCCATTACATGATCAACGGCAAAAGCAAAATGTCTCTTAGAAATAAGACGACACTATACAAAACCTGTGTTAGGCCTATACTAACATACGGTTGCCCAGTTTTCGCCCGGTGCGAGCCCGGGCTCCTTCAGAAGCTCCAGGTCATTCAAAATAGATTCTTACGGAAGGCCACGGCTTCCCCGTGGTACATTCGTAATATAGATCTCCACAGGGATTTTGAAATCGATTCGATCGCCAAACATATTAAATCGATCGCCGCTAACTATTTCGAGAAAGCGCGTAACCATCCGAACCCCCTTATAGCCCAGTCATGCGTCTACAATACACTACGCGGTAATTTCAAAAACCGCTGTAGACGCCCCCTTCACGTGCTCACCGACCCAGACGACCCGATCACGCTAGCCAACCCCCCCCCGATAGGTACAGTACTCAACCGCACCACACACCACACTACTCACCTACACCGTCTCCGCCGACGGAGACGACGTAATAGGGTTCAACGGCTCGTACGCGCCTAGGCACGTAGAGCAGTAGTCCGTTCACCTCAGCGCTCCGCATAGCGCCGCCATGCCGGCCAACCGACGCGTATAGTACTTCAGAGCCGCCCATAAGGAGGCTCTACTTTCCAGGCTGGACCTTAAAGTGTCCGCCCCCCTGCCCGGTGTCGCTGTAAAGGCCAGTAAGGCCAACAGCATAAGTCCTTCAGAAAAAAAAAAAAAAAAAAAAAAAAACCACAGAAAGGCACTCTCTACCGAACATCCGCCGCACTCAAGAAAACAAGAAAAACAAGAAAAATTAAGAACAAGAAAATAAATAAGAATAGAGGAACATTGAAGTTTATTGAACCCTTCTATCCTCAACAGTTGCGTGGTCCTTCGAAAAGCCAGATTCAGAACGAAGAAAACCAGCGTGGAATCTTCTACCGGGAATTCAGAAAAGAGAAAAAACCAACGAGGGAATTTTCTAATAGGAATTCAGAAAGAAGAAGAAACCGACGTGGGATTTTCTACTTGGAATCCAGAAATATACGTCATGGCTAACAGCACAAGAAGCCGCAAGAATAGGTCGGAATCCGGGATCGGCGAATTGGAACGCGCCTTACAAGCCAGTTCAACCACGTTTCACCGAATCCACGAAGAACCTCCGAGATCACCGTCAACGGCTATAGGAATGATACCGCCAGGAAGAACCATAGAGAGGTCACCAGTACGGATTCCTATGGCACCCCCCGCACCCCTCGCACCGCTAGAAGAAGATAGCGCACAACCATCGGCGTCACTACGAACGGAGACAACACAGTCGAACAGGCCTCCATCGCCTACAGGAACTGTACGGTCTCGACGATCGACAAGCAGCGCTATAGCTCGCGTCAGGCTGGCCGAGTATGAGGCCGCAAAGCAGCTAGCGGAGCTACAAGAGAGGCGCCTGAACATGCAAGAGGATCTAATCAAAAAGCGATTAGAGGCGGACATCTCAGCTATAGAAGCGGATGAAGCAGCAAGCATTGACGACAATGACAGAGTCTGCGAATGGATCGATAGAAGTCAAGCTACCAACCAACCAAAGGAGATGGACGTACAACCCCCCCTCGCGACTGAAGTACGGGGGGAGGAGCAGAAGCAACAAAGAGGGAAAGGCATCGAACAACTAGCAAACGTGCTAGAGAAGATGATCCAGTCCAGACCGCCGCCGCGACAAACGTCAGACCTCCCACCATTCGACGGTAGCATCATGGAGTGGCTCCCCTTCAAGGCGGCTATGGAAGACTCGACGCGGCTGTACAAGTTCAGCGCAACAGAGAACCTTCTCAGATTAAGGAATAGTCTCCGAGGGGAAGCAAGAGAGGTAGTGATCTCTCAACTATATACGGCAACTCACCCGGATCTTATCATGAAGACACTGGAGATGAAATACGGTCGGCCCGAGTACATCATCAACAAAGCTCTGGAAAACTTGAAGAGACTTCCAAGGGTCGACGGCTCCAGTGGGGAATTGAACGAGCTAGCCGTGAAGTTACAAAACATTGTCTACACAATGAAGAGTGTAGATAAACGAGGTTATCTCCAGAATCCTTTACTAATACGCGACGTCATGGAAAAGCTTAGCCCACACCTTGTGAGCAAATGGGCGGAACACGCGGCGATGAACGAACAGAGAATCGCACAGGACAACGAGATGACGGTGCTCGCCGAGTTTTTAATGTCCGAGGCAGACAAGCTGCTACGCTTCACGCACACTGGAAGAAACGGCGCTTCAGGGTCTCTCAGAAGGGAGCGACCAGTGACGAAGAGGACCGTAGTGAAAGAAAAGGTTTACACTACCAGTGAAGCAACGCGTGAAGAGCAGTCGGTCACGTGCTTCCGGTGCCAGTCGACGAGTCACCATACCCCGTCGTGTCCGCAACTAAAAAAGCTTACCGCAAATGAAGTATGGAACTGGGCTAAGGAGCAAAGGCTATGCTTCAAATGCATGAAGCGGAAGCACAGCCGAGCCTCATGCAAAGCCAAGCCATGCGGCGTAGACGGATGCAAGATGCCTCACCATGCCATTCTACGTAAAAAGAATGAAGAACTTCCAAAGGAGGAAGAACCATGTGCAGAGCAGAGCACACCGGCGACGGTAATGAACGTCGCTGCCAGGTCAACGCCAGGGACCGTCTTACTAAAGACCTGTAAGGTGAAATTAAGCGGTCCACGGGGGGAGGTCATCACGGACGCCCTCCTCGACGAAGGGTCAACAGTTACACTCATCGACGAAGACCTGGCTAACGAGATCGTCGAAGAAGGTACAAAGAAGCCGCTCAAACTCAGAGGCATAAACGAAGATCGGCGAGTGAGCAGCGCTACAGTGAAGATTTACATCCAGGGCGTCAATGAAGATGCGAAGCACGAGATCACAGCAAGAACGGTGAAAGAGCTGCAGTTATGTCGACAACAAGTACCGGACAACCTGACTCGATACAAACATCTACGGGGCGTCGTGAGACACATGGTCAGCGAAGAAGTCAAGCCTCGGTTGTTAATCGGTGCTGATAATTGGCATCTGATTGTATCGAGACAACTGCGCACCGGTAAACGCAACGAACCAGCAGCATCGCGAACCATGCTAGGATGGGTACTCCACGGTTCAGTGCCCGGAAGGATCTTGATGAAGACAGAAGAGTCGGTGCTTCACCTATACACGCCAGCTAGTGATGCGCAGCTGCAAAGACTCGTCGAGAGACACTTCGACGTCGACTCGCTGGGAATAACGAGCAAAACCCGAGTCAGCGAGAACGACAAGAGAGCGGAACGGATCTTAAAGGAAACGATCAAACGAAAAGGAAATCAATACGAGGTCGGGCTACCGTGGAAAACAGACAACCCGGTACTACCCGACAGCTACGAGTACGCGCTCAAGAGGCTTCGCACGCTCGAAAGAAAGATGAACAAAGAGCCCGTATTCAAAAGGGAATACGAGCAGCAAGTAGCGAACCTCATCGCCAAGGGCTACGCAGAGGAATGCGACGGCAGCGAGCAAGGAAGCAGCGTCAAATGGTACCTGCCACACTTCGACGTCGTCAACATCAACAAGCCAGAACGGGTACGAATGGTGTTCGACGCAGCGGCTAGAGTAGACGGCGTAAGCTTGAACGACTGCCTGCTAGAGGGACCGGACTTGCTAGCATCGCTGACCGGCATACTATTCGGGTTCCGCGAGAAGAAGATCGCGGTAACGGCAGACATCGAAGAAATGTTTCTGCGAGTAAAGATCCGCCCCGAAGACCAACCGGCACAGATGTTTCTGTGGCGAGACGGACCCGAAGAGAAACCGCGCGCATACAAAATGACGTCAATGATTTTCGGCGCGTCGTGTTCCCCGTTCCTCGCTCACAGCGTAAGAAACTACAACGCTAGCGAGTATGAAAATGAGTACCCCGAGCCAGCGCGAGCCATCAAAGAAAAGCACTACATGGATGACTACCTAGACAGTTTCGACAACGAAAACAGAGCGATCGAAACAATAAGGGACGTCATGCGAATACATCAAAGGGCTAGCTTCAATCTCCGGGGCTGGAACTCAAACAGCACAAAGGTGCTCGAGAGTATACCGGAGGACAAGCGATCCAAGAACGCAGACGTCAAACTGGCGGCGCGCCAGATGGAGAAGACCCTCGGGCTCAGATGGAACCCGAGAGAAGACACTGTCGGCTTCAATACAGACATAAGAAGAGTCCCGGAAGCCGTCAAGACTCAACACAGAGTGCCGACAAAGAGGGAAGCACTAAGCGCCGTCATGTCGATATACGACCCGCTAGGACTCATCAGTCAGTACACCGTAGTAGGAAAAATAATTTTTTTTTTTATTTTTTTTTTTATGTTAGTCGGATAGGCAAACTGACAGACGTGCCACCTGATGGTAAGTGGTCGACGTCGCCCATGAACATAAACTAGTTTACCTGGAACTAGCCCAGCCAACTCATCTATGTGTTGCCTATCCTGAGACATATGATGTTAAGTCTCGGTGCCAGTAATTACACTGCCTGTCTTGCCCTTCTTTCCGAAACACAGCAAAGCTGTTTCACGGAAGAAATAAGCAAATACTACAAAGGCTGTGGCTGAAGAAGATCGAATGGGACGAAGAGCTCCCGAACGATGAAGCTGAAGAGTTCCAGCAGTGGGTCGCCGGTCTAGAAGACATCTCCGCCCTAGCCCTGCCGCGATGCTACAGTAAGGAGATAGCACCAGGGTCAGAGATACAGCTGCACGTGTTCAACGACGCCAGCGAACAAGCCTACGCAACGACAGCCTACTGGAGGATACGTCACGAGGACGGCACCATAGAGGTAGCGCAAGTGATGGGGAAGGCAAAAGTGGCGCCGTTGAAACTACTGACGATACCGCGACTCGAACTACAGGCGGCGGTCATCGGAGCTCGCATGGCCAGCGTGATACTCAAGGAACACTCATGGAAACCGAGCAAGGTGGTTTACTGGACCGACTCCAGAACGGTACTTCACTGGATCCAGAACGAGGATAAGAAGTACACACCGTTTGTGGCACACAGGCTCGCTGAAATCGCCGAGTTATCACACAGAGACGACTGGCGATGGTTGCCTACGGACGAAAACGTAGCAGACGACACTACACGCATCGGAACCAGACGGGTCAACAGAACGGACCGATGGTTCAAAGGCCCTTCGTTCTTAAGAATGCCCGAGGAAGAGTGGCCCACGACGACATCGGACGGCGAGTATAGCAGCGAAGTAGTGTACAGTGCGTCAGAAGGAAGTACTGTCGACGACGTCACGATACCCGACATCAGCCGGTTCTCGTCGTACAAGAGGCTAATAAGAGCCACGGCCATGGTACGGCTATTCATAGAAAGGCTGAGAGAAAAACGGAGGGACATACCGCTGTCCGTAGCGCACATAAAAGACGCCGAGGCGAGATGGATACGTCAGTCTCAAAAGGACTCGTTCGGCGATGAAATACAACGGTTAAAAGCGAGACAACCGCTTCGTAGAGACAGCAAGCTCACGAAACTGGACCCGGAGCTGGAAGACGGGATTTTAAAAGCAAGAGGACGCGTCGGAGCGTCAACGATAACGACGCACTCCAACCGACCGGTGATACTAGACGGCGGGCACTCCTTCACAAGACTGTTAATAGAAAATGAACTTCGGAACGCCGGGCACGCGAACAACGAGCGCGTAGTGAACGACCTACGCCAAAGGTACATCATACTCCGCCTACGACCGACAGTAAGAAAGATCGCAAGGGGCTGTCAGTTCTGTCGTGTCTACAAGGCGATGCCTACGCGTCCACCGAAGGGAGACTTACCCGAGGAACGGATCGATCCGGGGCACCGCGCCTTTACATATTGCGGTGTAGACTACTTCGGCCCGATGACAGTGACCATAGGAAGGAGGCACGAAAAAAGATGGTGTGCACTGTTCACATGCCTAACAACGCGAGCAGTGCATTTAGAGATCGTGCCGTCTCTATCTACGGACTCCGCGATTATGGCGTTACGACGAATGGCCGCCAGAAGGGGTTGGCCGCGAGTCGTCTATTCCGACAACGCCACAAATTTCCGAGGAGCCGACGTCGAGCTACGCGAGTGTTATAAAAAATGGATCCCCGAGCTCCGAGATTACTGTCTACAGTACGAGACAGAATGGCGATTCATACCACCGGGAGCGCCCCACATGGGAGGCGCATGGGAACGACTGGTACGATCGGTGAAAGCAGCGCTTAGTACGACGCTAAAGGAGAAGTCGCCAAGGGAAGAAGTGCTGCAAACGCTCCTCGCCGAGGCTGAGTACAGCGTCAACGCGAGGCCGCTGACGTACGTTCCAATAGACCATGAAGAAGAAGAAGCCTTAACTCCCAATCACTTCTTAATAGGGTCGTCGACAGGCCTACCCGGAACAGGGCCGTGCACCGAAGCAGATCGCAGCACATGGCGGCGATCACAGGCGATGGCGGACCAGTTCTGGAGACGATGGCTCAGGGAATACCTGCCGACGCTAATACCCAGAGGACAAGCAAGGACGGAGGGACCACAGCTGCGGCAGAACGACGTCGTCGTAATCGTCGACGGCACGCTGCCACGCAACACATGGCCCAGGGGGATCATCGAACGAGTGTTTCCGGGACCAGACGGCGTCGTCAGATCGGCCGACGTGCGAACAAGAGGAGGTGTGTTCCGGAGACCTGCAACGAAGATCGCCGTCCTGCAGAAGGGAGAGGCTGCGAAGAGTCTACGCCGGGGGGAGGATGTTACGGACGGCTTACGTCAAACCTAATTACTTTGTTAAAAATTATATTTTTTGTAAATAATTAATAAAGACAAATCAGTATAAATATATAATACATAGACATAAGTAGGGATTATATATTGTAAATATTGTAAGAGTAGGACGGATGTACGATAGGAGGAGCCAATTGGGCACCTCATTCGGGTAGTAACTATCGCAGTGACGGGGATCGCTATAAGAAAGCGGTCTCCGGCCACAGAAAGGCACTCTCTACCGAACATCCGCCGCACTCAAGAAAACAAGAAAAACAAGAAAAATTAAGAACAAGAAAATAAATAAGAATAGAGGAACATTGAAGTTTATTGAACCCTTCTATCCTCAACAGATTATTAATTATTAAGTATTGGTATTTTATCGTATTAAGGTCGCTAGATATTTTCACAGTAGGTATATTGTTGTATAAGCCTTCATTTGTATTTATATCATTGATTTCATAATCCAGGTATTTTCGTATTATTATTGCTAAGTGTACCTATATATAAGTCCTTGGCTGACACCGGCTCCGAAAATAACAATAATTGTACATTATATTATCGTCATGAGTGTGTAATATCGTGTAAGTCACAGACAAAAGAATACGTAATTATTTTTTACTTTTTAGCGCATTTATTGTTATAGAATTTTTTGTTTGAAGTCGGTTTTTTTTTTTAATTAAAATTATTTTTTTATTATATTTTGTACCTATAAACTGTTATAACAATTTTTAAATTGAAATTGATCTTTTCTTAAAAAAGTTGGCTACAATCAGCGTTTGACAATTGACAATGTCAAACACTGATTTAAATCTTGTTAAAAAATAAAATCCTTTACCGTTTCCTTTATTGACAAGGCGGTAGGTAATCTTACGGTCTAAATATATTATAAAGTAGTATATGTACCTCGTCCAACAGTTTATTATATTTTTGACAGTTCAATAAAAAAAAAAAAAAAAAAATTTAATACTTAAAATCTATAATATATATATATATATATATATATATATATATATATATATATATATATATATATATATATATATATATATATATATATATATCTAAGCAAGTTGTGATAAATGAAAACATATTTTTTAGCAATTGAATTTGCGGTAAAATACTACAATATACATTCACAAACTACGCACGCACGCACGCACGCACGCACGCACGCACGCACGCACGCACGCACGCACGTACGCACGCACGCGCACACACCCACGCACACACACCCACACACACACACACACACACACACACACACACACACACACACACACACACAAGTGTTCCGATGTACTGCCCAGTGCTGTGCTGTCACTGGTGAAAAATTCGTTCCGTTATAGACAGCCAGTACACTGTCGCAGAACCATAGAGAAATATATGACGTCATAAAACGTCACCATTTTTGTACGTTGGCGTGTTCGAGGCAAGGTGCTCTCAGTACTGTGATCACGTGATAATAAAAAATAAAAAAATTAAATTAAAAAAATAAAATAAAAAGAAAAGATAATTACGTTAAAATAATTCGCTTACCCCGCCTCTACAACTAACGATACATAGAGACTATGTGTTTTGTCTCGCTACTCTCTCGTCTCCCTACCCGCTGACGAACGAAACAACCTTAAATACTCGGAATCTCGCCGCACAGTCAGTTGACACACTTGCGCTCGCACTGGACGCGCGTTCGTGTCGAATTGTTACTATTATAGGTATACGAGTTCGTATCGAATTGTCACTATCGATATGTCTGGACGCGGCAAAGGAGGAAAAGTGAAGGGTAAGGCGAAGTCGCGTTCGAATCGCGCCGGTCTACAGTTTCCCGTGGGCCGAATACACAGGCTACTGAGGAAGGGAAACTACGCAGAACGCGTCGGTGCCGGCGCCCCGGTGTACCTGGCCGCGGTCATGGAATATCTGGCCGCCGAAGTTCTCGAGTTGGCCGGCAACGCCGCCCGCGACAACAAGAAGACCAGAATCATACCGAGACATCTTCAGCTGGCGATCCGTAACGACGAAGAATTGAACAAGCTCCTGTCCGGCGTTACCATCGCTCAAGGTGGTGTCCTGCCGAACATCCAGGCGGTCCTCCTACCGAAGAAGACCGAGAAGAAGGCTTAAAAGTTGCCTTGTCACGGTGCCTACGTTTTTTTTTTTTTTTTTAAAGGCCCTTTTCAGGGCCACAAATCTTTTCTATGATGTACGATATAATCATCGTTCATGTTTCTTTCGTAACGACGTCGATAGCTATATCGAGATAGTGAGTGCGCGCACACGTACCAATAATAACGTATTTATTATTATTTTACTCGAACAATAACGACGGAAAAAAAAAATATATATATATATATTTAAGTTATAAACAATTATATTAATCAATCTATACAAATTATAATAAATATAACAATTAATTATAAACAATAAAACCTGTCACATGCGGCGGTCGTTGTATCTTTAATATCTTAAAGATATTATGGTCCTTCATACAAAAACAATTATTAATTGAAAAGTAAACAATTATAAATTAAATATTTATATATATATATATATATATATATATATATATATATATATATATATATAAATATTTAATTTATATTTAATTTATATTTGTATAGATTGATTAATATAATTGTTTATAACTTAAATATATATATATATATTTAAGTTATAAACAATTATATTAATCAATCTATACAAATTATAATAAATATAACAATTAATTATAAACAATAAAACCTGTCACATGCGGCGGTCGTTGTATCTTTAATATCTTAAAGATATTATGGTCCTTCATACAAAAACAATTATTAATTGAAAAGTAAACAATTATAAATTAAATATTTATATATATATATATATATATATATATATATATAAATATTTAATTTATAATTGCAATAATGTATCGTTATAAACGCATCAACTCCCCCCCCCCCCCCAATTCCAATCCTCACCATGACGCGACGCGGAATTTTCATTGGTCCGAATCGTTCGGCAACTACGCGACGACCGTACGAGTTGCGTTACCTCTAAGCAATAAAACCCCGGCGAACGTAGCTCGGATTATACAATTAGACGCGCGCACTCGTACGGTACGCACGTACAATTGAAATTCCGACATCGTCATCACCATGCCCCCCAAGACTAGCGGAAAGGCCGCCAAAAAATCTGGCAAGGCCCAGAAAAATATCTCCAAGTCCGATAAGAAAAAGAAGAAGCACAAGAGGAAGGAGAGCTACGCTATCTACATCTACAAAGTTCTGAAACAGGTCCATCCGGACACCGGTATCTCGAGCAAGGCCATGTCGATCATGAATTCTTTCGTGAACGACATCTTCGAACGCATCGCCGCCGAAGCTTCGCGTCTCGCTCACTACAACAAGAGGTCTACGATCACCTCGAGGGAGGTACAGACCTCCGTGAGACTGCTCCTGCCCGGCGAACTCGCGAAGCACGCCGTCAGCGAAGGAACCAAGGCCGTAACTAAGTATACGAGCTCCAAGTGAAGTGGAGTTCGTATAACGGTCATTTTAATATTATTAAACAAAAGGCCCTTTTCAGGGCCACTATACATTTCATAATAAAACAAAATTTTAAGAAAAAAAAAATAACCGACTTCAAAGTTCAAAGCAAATAAAAAACGGTAAAACAAAAATGCACTAAAAAGTAAAAAAATAATTACGTATTCTTTTGTCTGTAATCAAATTATTATGATAATATAATGTACAATTATTGTTGGTTTTGGAGTCGGTGTCAGCCCAGGAAATATGATGATAATATACCAGTTTTTGTTATATATATAAATATATATATTTGTTTTGAGGTCGTTTATTTATTTATTTAATTTTTTTTTCTTGA
>JAUPFZ010000027.1:167500-325000 GCA_036937285.1 Euphydryas editha
AAAAACCCAGGAGCCTGGACGCACTACTAATAAGAGTAGTGACGTACCAGCCTGGAAGAAGAGAATAGAACGCCGTATCAGCTTGGCCAGGGCCCTCATTGGCAGACTGCAAAGCTTCAGGTCGGGCAACACTAGGCCAAGGATTGTGCGCTCCGTTAGAATAGCTTTCAACGGGCTAGGTGTCAGACTAGACCAGCCTGATATAGCTGAGAAACTGACGGAGCGCATCGACGGCCTGAAGCAGAGAATCGCGGCATGGGGGAAGCGTATTCGTAGGTACTCTGAGAGAGTTGAGCGCTTCCGACAAAATCGCCTCTTTGTGAGTGATCAGAAGAGGTTCTACAGGAAGTTGGAGAACCCGACGCCATGCTCTACTTCCCAAAAACCAAATACGGCTGACCTCGTCGCCTTTTGGCGAAATATATGGTCACGGGAGGTAGAGCATGAGGAGGGCCCTTGGATTGCGGCGGTTCAGGAAGCATGTGCTAGAATCGAACCGATGAACCCGATCGCCATCTCTTCGGAGAACGTAGCTGATGCGGTCCGGCGGGCACCGAACTGGAAGAGCCCGGGGGCCGACGGCCTGCATCACCATTGGCTGAAAGGGTTCTCGGTATGCCATGCGACCTTGGCTCGACAATACCAAGAGGCGATAGAGCGGAAAACGCTTCCGAACCTCTTCACTACTGGGATCACTCACCTAGCTCCTAAGTCCACCAACACCGCGGACCCTACCAACTACCGCCCCATTACGTGTCTGACTTCCATCTATAAGACACTGACATCCGTTCTGAGCTGCAAGATCTCTCGTCATATTGACGAATTTAACATCTTGTCTGCAGCTCAGAACGGATGCCGTGGAGGCGGCCGCGGCACAAAGGAGCTCCTTATCATTGACTCTGTTGCGGGCCAGCTTGTCAAACGCAACCGTCGGAACTTCTCTGCTGCCTGGATCGACTACAAGAAGGCATTCGACTCGGTGCCTCATTCATGGCTTCTGAGGGTCCTCGAGCTGTACAAGATCGACGGTGCAGTTCGAGACTTCCTCGAAGTATGCATGGGGCAATGGAGTACGATCCTTTGTCTCCAGGGCGAGAGACTGACGACGGGTGCCGATGACCGAATCCGGATACGAAGGGGTATTTTCCAGGGTGATTGTCTGAGCCCACTTTGGTTTTGCTTGTCCTTGAACCCTTTAAGCACTCTGCTGGAGCGTTCGGGGACAGGCTTTCAGTTTCGGAGAGGAGGTACTAAAGTCTCCCACCTTCTCTACATGGATGACCTCAAGCTGCTGGCACCTAATCCTGCACGCCTTATGGAGTTGCTGAAAATCACTACTGAGTTCAGCGGCTCCATCAGGATGCAGCTTGGAGTGGATAAGTGTGCGGTCGTACATGTGGACAGGGGACAGGTGACACAATCGGCTGAAATTAGCCTAGAGCTTTCGAACTTCAAGACCCTTTCCGAAGCTGAATCTTACCGGTATCTGGGCATGTCACAATGCATAGGGGTGCAGGAGGTGGATATGAAACAGGCGGTTTGCGAGGTCTTTTTTGGACGGCTGACAAAAGTTCTTCGGAGCTACTTGTCGGGCGCCAACAAGGTCCGAGCTTATAACGGCTGGGTCATGCCCACTCTCTTGTACACATTTGGCGTGCTCAGATGGACTCAGACCGAACTCGACGCCCTGGACAGAAGAGTCCGCACGACTATGACTTGCCATCGCATGCATCACCCGAAATCGTCGGTCATGAGACTGTACATCCCACGGAAGTGTGGTGGCCGAGGCCTTTTAAGCGCCAAGTCCATGCATAACCGTGAGGTGTGCAGCCTCAGGGCCTACTTTGAGACGAGGAGGGAGAGCGCTATGCATGGTGAAGTTATAGTATGTGACAAAGGTCTCACCCCGTTATCCCTGGCCAAAGAGGAATGGCGAAGACCGGTTGTACTTAGCACCTCTAACCGGGAGACCGTATGGATGGAGAAGGAGCTGCATGGACGGTTTTACAAGGCGCTCCACGCACCTCACGTGGATGTTAAGGCCTCCGTGCAGTGGCTGCGATTCGGGGACCTCTTTGGGGAAACCGAAGGTTTTGTCTGTGCAATACAGGATCAGGTGGTTAAGACGAACAACTACCGGAAGCACATTCTGAAGGATGGCACTCCCGACTTCTGTCGAGCTTGTCGTCATCCCGGCGAGTCACTCAGACATGTGCTTTCGGGGTGTTCAGCGCTTGCCAACACTGAGTACTTGCACAGACATAATCAAGTGGCCAAAATTCTTCATCAAGAGCTTGCTCTAATGTATTGTCTTCTGGAACAGAGGGTGCCGTACTACCAGTACACACCGGCGCCAGTACTCGAACGCGACGGAGTCCGGCTCTACTGGGACCGGCCTATCACCACGGACAGGACGATACTGGCGAACAAGCCTGATATCGTGGTGATGGATAGGGCACAGTCGAGGGTGTTTTTAGTGGACATTACCATCCCGCATGACGAGAATCTCGTGAAAGCCGAAACAGAGAAAAAACGTAAATATCTGGATCTGGCGCACGAGATTGTCGACATGTGGGGTGTTGATTCCACTGAAATCATCCCTATCGTTATATCTGCCAACGGTTTGATCCCGGTTAGCCTCGCTCACCATCTGAGGCAGCTGGGTATCCGTGACGGTTCGCTCGCAGCCAGGATGCAGAAGGCGGTATTACTCGACTCGGCTAGGATTGTCCGCCGATTTGTCAGCCTACAGCCCTAACCCCCGGCCGTTTGATCTCCCTGCCGGGGCGTAATCCTCCACCCGCTTATATTTATCTAAGTAAGTTTATGTAAATTTATTATACTCCTTATATAAGTATTGTATTATATTTATTTATATGTGTATATGTATATCTTGAACGGGTGGAGTGTAGCAATTAATAATAATAATAATAACTCTTTATTGTACACACAAACAGAAGCTTACAATTCATAAGACAATGCACAAAATACTATACTAACATACGGTTGCCCAGTCTTCGCCCGGTGCGAGCCCGGGCTCCTTCAGAAGCTCCAGGTCATACAAAATAGATTCTTACGGAGGGCCACGGCTTCCCCGTGGTACATTCGTAACATAGATCTCCATAGGGATTTTAAAATCGATTCGATCGCCAAGCATATTAAAACGATCGCCGCTAACTATTTCGAGAAAGCGCGCAACCATCCGAACCCCCTTATAGCCCAGTCATGCGTCTACAATACACTACGCGGTAATTTCAAAAACCGCTGTAGACGCCCCCTTCACGTGCTCACCGACCCAGACGACCCGATTACGCTAGCCAACCCCCCCCCCGATAGGTACAGTACACAACCGCACCACACACCACACTACTCACCTACACCGTCTCCGCCGACGGAGACGAAGTAATAGGGTTCAACGGCTCGTACGCGCCTAGGCGCGTAGAGCAGTAGTCCGTTCACCTCAGCGCTCCGCATAGCGCCGCCATGCCGGCCAACCGACGCGTATAGTACTTCAGAGCGGCCCATAAGGAGGCTCTACTTTCTAGGCTGGACCTTAAAGTGTCCGGCCCCCCCGCCCGGTGTCGCTGTAAAGGCCAGTAAGGCCAACAGCATAAGTCCTTCCGAAAAAAAGAAAAAAAAAAAAAAAAAAAAAGCAGTCGCCTCATTCGCTCTCCGACGCTCTCGCATCGCGCACGAGTCCACTACTCGTTATAATTATTTTTTTTCTCTTTTAAAAGTTTCTCTCGCGATTTACTGTCAACGAAAATAAACAATGGCTCGTACGAAGCAGACCGCTCGCAAATCGACCGGCGGCAAGGCGCCGCGCAAGCAGCTCGCCACGAAGGCCGCCCGCAAGAGCGCCCCCGCCACCGGAGGGGTCAAGAAGCCGCATCGTTACAGACCCGGCACGGTCGCCCTTCGTGAGATCCGTCGCTACCAGAAGAGCACGGAACTTCTGATTCGTAAGTTGCCATTCCAACGTCTCGTCCGCGAGATCGCTCAAGACTTCAAGACCGATCTACGTTTCCAGAGTTCGGCCGTCATGGCGCTGCAGGAAGCCAGCGAAGCTTACCTAGTCGGTCTATTCGAAGACACGAACCTGTGCGCTATTCACGCCAAACGCGTTACGATCATGCCCAAAGATATCCAACTGGCGCGTAGAATCCGTGGAGAACGTGCATAAATTCACTCGCAGTAAATCCGTTCTCAAACGGATTATATATAATAGGTATATATAAAAAAAAGGCCCTTTTCAGGGCCAAACATATATTTCGATACAAATATTTATTTGGTTCGTTTCATGCGTGCAGACGTCAAACTCGAATCTCTTCTACATACATAGATACAAAACACAAATGTACACGCATTATACATTGACACACGCACACACTATGTATGTAACCTACTCTCCTAACTTAATCCATCGTGTACCGGACCCTAGTCGATAGAAATACGAAGTGGACTGTATAATATGCGATGTGACGATGAGACGTCTGTTTCTAGGGCCGGTATCAAACGAATGCGAAGGGTGAGCTGGTTCTAGTTCGCCGTGTGTTCAGTGAGGGTGTACGTCAGTGAAACGCCAATTAAATGTTGAAGATTTTCCCGCTTGTGAGGATCAGAATTGCTGGCTAGCTTCTATAAGCAATCTCTTCTATACTATGGTCTCTTGCTGTTCTTTATCTTTACTATTCGCTGGTCGATCGAGGACTGGCATGTGGTGCCCGAAATGGCACCGCAATTTATACTTCTCTGATTGGCTGGCCAGCGATCCCTTACCTCACCCCCGGGAATTTACTTTATTCAAAAAACATACTTTTTACAATATTCGAGCTTATCTCTATACTTACTCTATTTTAATTATTCATTCTCTATTATTTTAACATACAATTGATGCGGCGCGCGCGCTAATTATCAATAAACGGGGTCGGGCCCTCGCCACGGTATTTAAATCTACCTCGTCCCCCACCGCTTGATATAAAAGCCCCCCGCGGATCCTTAATCCGCGTTAGTCTGCCACGTGCGCGCGTCGCTAATCCATCTATGAATTCTCGAATGCTATACTATTAAAATCTATTTTTACATGTAAATTATTATTTTAACATTATAAAACATCTATAAATTAACTATAAATTGACAAATATCCTTAAATCTATGTAAGCTATATCTGAAAACATTCTTAAACTAATATTAACATAATGAAATGTCCTTAATTCTATAATCCTATTTTCACATACGAATTATCAATTTTAAACTATAAAACCCTATAAAATATCTACAATAACATTAATAAATTAATATTAAATGACAAACATCTTTAATCTACGAATCTCTATCTGTAAACATTAAACAATGAAATTATCCTTAATCCTATTGCTTTCTCTATTTTTCTATATAAAATTCTATATCTATCTCTCTTTATACGAAATATTTAAACTTTAATAAATCTACAAGTTAATAAAACAATGTTACGAAATAATATAAGTACCTCTCTAAGTACCTAACTACGTGAATGATTACTATAAATGTGGTCGATATTTTTCGACATCATTATGTTGTCTCGCTTGCACACGTGCGAGGGAGACCGTCTATCTCTATCTCTTTCGATTGTCTATTACACATATTCTAACGAAGTAATTCTATGAAACGATGCGAAATACCTCTTTAAGGTCCTAACTATACGAGTGATTACTATAAGTACGCGCGATATGGACGATAACATTATGCTATCTCGCTTACACACGCGTGAAGGAGACCGTCTGTTGCTGTCCTTCTCGGTTGTCTCGTACATTCTCCCGCCGTGCAGTCTCGGGGCTCGACACGATGCTGCATTCTTCCGTGCTGGGAGAGACGACCGATGCGGATGTCAGCTGCACCAGCCGCTTCGTAGGTCTTCTCAGGATGCCTCCGGATGTCCTCACGTCCACTACTCGTACGGTTCCGTCTTGACCGGGATACGTAGCTATCACGACGCCTCGTGGCCAGGTGTTGCGAGGTAGATTCCCGTCGACTATGAGTACCACGTCGCCGACTGCTATCGCTGGTCCGGACCCTCGGGGCTCCCGCCGGTGTTGAAGCTCGGGAAGGTACTCACGAACCCATCGGGCCCAGAACTGATCTGCTAGGCGCTGTGCTGTTCTCCAGTACGGACGTCCTATCAGATCCCTATCTTCAAACTTGCCGGGCAACGGTACTCGGGCTGACCCTCCGAGCAGTATGTGATTCGGAGTCAGCGCTTCGGGATCTTCGATGCCGACTGAGACGTGTGTAAGGGGCCGACTATTTACTGTGTATTCGGCCTCTGCGAGTAGTGTAGCGAGGACCTCTTCTTGTGGACTTCGTTCTTGCAGTACTGCTGTGAGAGCGGTCTTCACAGACCTCACTAGCCGCTCCCATGCTCCGCCCATGAACGGTGCGCCCGGTGGTATGTACCTCCATGTGATCGATCCGATGTTGGCCTCCTCACTCGTGGCCTGCAGCGCCGCCTTCTTCAGCTCGGCGTCCGCGCCGTGGAAGTTCGTTCCGTTGTCCGACCAGATTTCGGTGGGACAACCACGGCGCGCTATCATTCGACGAAGTGCCAGGATAGCTGAGTCGGTCGATAGCGATGCGGCGACCTCTAGATGCACAGCCCGAGTGGTGAGACACGTGAAGAGGGCCACGTAGCGCTTTTCATGACGTCTTCCTACGGTGACCGTGAACGGTCCGAAGTAATCGATGCCGGTGTACGTAAACGGCTTTTGATGATGAGCGAGTCGAGTCGGTGGTAAGTCGCCCGTTGGTGGCGACGGTGGTGCTGCTCTTCGAATCCGACATGGTAGGCAGCTGCGAACGATGACTCTGGTCACAGGGCGGAGTCGGAGCACCCAATAGTGCTGTCTGCACTCGTTCACGACTGTCTCTACGCCGGCGTGCTGCAGGCTTCTATGTGTATATTCTATATACAGTCGTGTTGCTCGATGGTCACCATCTATCACGGCTGGTGACTTTTGTGACTCCGTGACTCCCGCCGCTGCGTTGACCCGGCTCTTGACACGAATAATTCCGTCTACGAACGTTGTCGATAATAATCGTAGTCTACTATTATTCGATGGCGATTTGCCGCTCCTTAGGGCGTATACTTCGTCAGAGAAGGAATCCTGCTGTATCGATTTCACTATTAAGGATTCCGCCTGTCTTAGTAGTGCGGCTTCTATAGGCAGGTATTTATTTTCTTCTTTATAATGCCTCGACTGTTTCGATTTCGTACCTATGTGTTTCTTATTATCTTTATTGTTCCAGTCGGGGTCCGCGTACTGTTTTTTCTTTCTATAATTAACACGCTCGGTTCGTTGACCTCTACACAGTTGTATAAATTGTAACACTCTCGCAGTCACTCGCACCAGTCGTTCCCACTTAGAAAATCGAGTGCTATCGGGTACGGACTGGCTGACGGATGTCGATGTTTTCGTAGTGATGTGATGCGTACGTTCTTCTCCGGTGTCTTCGACTTTCGACGGGACTTCGGATGGCCACTCCGATGGATGCTTTCGTAAAAATGGTGGCCCCGTGAACCATCTATGTGCCTTGCCGAACTCACAAGGCACGTCCCTGGTGGCGTCGTCGGCGTTGTTGAGTTTCGTAGGCACCCATCTCCACTCGCTGTTGCTGGTGGTCTCCTCTATTGCGGCGATGCGATGAGCGACGAACGGTTTGTATGATCTCGCCCCTGTCTTCAACCATGTTAACACCGTCTTGCTGTCGGTCCAGAAGGTCTTCGATTCCGGTTTTCTACTGTGCTCGTTCAGGACTGTCGCTGCCATCCTAGCTCCTAGTACCGCGGCTTGTAACTCGAGGCGCGGTATGGACACTAGCTTGAGCGGCGCGACGCGGGCTTTGGCGGTGATGAGGGTGAGATTTACTTCTCCGTCTTTATTTTCCGTTCTCCAGTATAGAGCTACGGCGTATGCGGTCGTACTGGCGTCAACGAACACGTGTAATTGTAATGACGTCGCTTCACTGTATTCTATATAAGCACGTGGCACGGTGACGTCACGTAATTTCTTTATGTGTTGTAGCCACGTGGTCCATTGTTCTGCGAGGTCGGCGTCGATCTTATTATCCCATCCTATTCCGCGCCGCCACACTTCTTGCATAATTTGTTTACCACGCACTATCACAGGTGAAGCGAGGCCGAGCGGATCGTAGATCGACATAATTATCTTTAGTATCTCTCGCTTTGTCGGAGCCGCGTTGTCTAGGAGCGCTGGCGGTACGCGGGCTAGGTTTAAGTTGAAACCTAGGCTATCGGTCTGTGGGTTCCACATGAGGCCTAGCACGCGCTCTGTCTTCGTTCCGTCGTCCAGCTGTTTAACTTCTTGAGATGACTCCGATTCTTCGTTTAATATTTTCTGTACGTATAGCGAGTTCGATGTCCAGCTTCGCAGATTGAAGTTGCCCGCCGCGTGTATATCTCGAACTTGCGTAGCTATTTCTATAGTTCGTTGCTCTGTCGTGAAGCTGTCGAGATAGTCGTCCATATAGTGAGCTTGCACGATGGCGGCGGTGGCTTCTGGATATTCTTTTTCGTACTTGCGGGCGTTCGCGTTCTTTACATATATCGCTATGGCCGGTGAACATGTCGCTCCGAATATGAGCGACTTCATTCTATATTCGTCGGGAGGTCCGTCCCGTCTGTCCCCGCGCCATAGGTATCGTAGTGCGTCTCTGTCCTCACTCCTTACTCCTATCTTCATGAACATCTCTGCTATATCTGCGGTCACTGCATATCGATGTTGCCGGAATCTCATTAACACGCCGGTTAGCGAGCGTAGTAAGTCCGGACCGGTGAGCAGGTGATCGTTAAGTGATGTTCCAGCTGTTCTCGCCGCCGCGTCGTGAACTAAACTGACGTTGACGACGGGGAAGTGAGGTAGGTACCACGTTCTATGCGATGTTTTTTCGATTGGTGCTCGTTCCGCGTAGCCCTTTTCTATTAATGCGTTCATTTGTTCCGTATATTTTTCTTTTAATAACGGATCTTTATCTATTTTCTTTTCCGTTGTATAGAGCCGTTTGAGTGCGTTTTCGTAGTTATACGGCATTTTCGAATCGCTATTTTTCCACGGTAAAGCCGTTTCATACTGTCCGCTTTCTGTCTGTACGGTGTTCGCTTCCAGTATGTCGAGTACCTTTTGTTCCGGATCGGAACGCGGCTTTTTCACTGCTATATCGATGGAGTCCAGAGCGAAGTGGTGTCGTAGCATCTCGTCCATACGAACTTCGTCGCTTTCTATATCTGTGTCGGCGAGGTTGTATACGAAGTGAACCCGCTGACCTACGGTGCGAGAGCCAGACCCGTGGAGGACCCATCCTAAGGGCGTCTTCGATGCGACTAGTTGACTTCTATTGCCCTTCTTCGTTTCAGATGCTATTAGGAGGTGCCAGTTGTCCTGACCGATGAGTATAGTAGGGCGAGCGTCCTTGTACGAAATGTCGTTAGCGATGTCTTTAAGGTGTTCGCAGGCCCGTACTTGTTCTTTGTTTATCGATTGCGGCGATATTTTCATTTTCTTTATAGTTCTCGCCTGTAGTTTGAACTCTTTTTCTTGCCCCTTTATGTTGAACGTGACACGACGAGACGAGTGCGTAGCTAACTTCGTGTCGATTGTTTCGATGTTCAACGGATCCTTAGGTCCCTTCGCGCCGATCTTCGAAGCTATGCTTTCTTCTATTAAGGTCACGGTGGAGCCGTCGTCCAGCAGCGCGTACGTGTCTATGCTTTTCTTAGGGCCGCTGATCCTGACCGGAATGTATTTCAGGTAGGCGTGCAACTCCTTGTGGCTATGTGTAGTGGTGACCTTCTCTGTTTCTTCTCTTCTATCTTCTTTGTTGGTCGGCGTGAAGTGAAGCAGCGGATGATGTGTTCGTTCGCAACCGTTCTTACCGCAGACACGTGTCTTACACTTGTGTTTTTGACTTCTGTAGCGAAGACATCTATAGCAGAGGTTCGCGTCCTTAGCTATTTCCCAACGCCTATGTTGCTCCGCTGTCTTTATTTTCGAACAGTCCGACGGCTCGTGTTCCTTCTCCTTGCATATAGGACAAGGGAATTTCCTATCGTCTTCGTACAGGTGTCGTGGTCTCTTCATTGTTGATCTGTTCCGGAGGTGCGTACTTCGCACACCTGTCCGCTTCTCGTTCTATAAATTCGCAGAACAGTACTAACTCCGGTTCAGTCTTCGGTTTTTCTATATCGTTGTTTGTTGCGTAGTCGAACCATCTGAATCTCGTTGTTGGTGTTAGCTTTTCGACCAGCTGTTTTATGATTTCCGGGCTATACAGGTACTGGTCTTTAGCTAGCAGTCGTAGAGTGGCGACACAGTTCTTAATCTTGTTAGCGTAGGCACATATGTCCCTCGGAGAGTCGGTAAGGCGAGGCAGGTTGCGCAGCTTCTCTAGCTCGGTAATGGCGATGGCGTCCGGTCTTCCGAAGCGAGTTTCTAGTGTCTTCATAATATCTATCGCCGGCGCGTTTGCGATGAGAAGGCTGGCGACCGCTTCCTTCGCTTTTCCTTTCAGGGCTCTTCGTATCCTTGCTGAGTTCTCCGCCGCGCTGAGTTGAGTCGATGATTCATAATAAGCAGCGCGGAAGGCGAGCCACTCTGTGTGTGACCCGTTGAAGTACGGTAACTCCCCTATGTATCTCGATGTGCCCGCAGATCTTGCCGCTGTGGTGATGGCTGCCGCTAATTGCGTCAGGTCTATACTATTCGATGCGACAGTCGCTATCTCTGGGGCTTCTTTTTCTATAATGACCGAGTTGTTCTTTTCTGTATGTGTGGTGGGCTTCGCTATAGGTTCCTCGGGGTCTTGAGCTATCGGTTTCGTGGTGACCTCCGGGTTTCTGTCCAACCACTCTATGACTCGGTCGTCGCCGTCGTGCGATGAATCCTCGCTATCGTCGTCATCGGATTCGAGCGCGGCGGCTTCAGCTCTTGCAATGGCGAGTTCCAGCTTGCGTTGAGCTATCTCTTCTCTTAGCTTGAGAAGCTTCTTCTGTTTTGATGCCTTCTTCGAGGACGGTTTCGAAAGCTTTCTTTGACCTGGATCCGCCGACGGAGACCTAGGCGGTTCTTCATGTCGAACAGGTACATTCGAAGGCTTCGACTGTGTCGCGATGTTCGAGGTGTCTTCTGGAGACCTTTCTTGGATCGCTTCTATTTCTTGTTCCATCTTCTCGGCTTGCGATCTTGTAAGCGGCATTATAAACGATGTCTTCAACTTCGCTATATCTGTATGACGAACACGACGTACACGATGACCACGATGAGACACGACGAAAGGCAGATCCGGCGCTCGGAGGACCAAATGTACCACGACGAGACACGAAGGGTATATCCGGCTCGAAGGACCAAATGTACCGGACCCTAGTAGACCCTTCAAACTTGCCGGGCAACGGTACTCGGGCTGACCCTCCGAGCAGTATGTGATTCGGAGTCAGCGCTTCGGGATCTTCGATGTCGACTGAGACGTGTGTAAGGGGCCGACTATTTACTGTGTATTCGGCCTCTGCGAGTAGTGTAGCGAGGACCTCTTCTTGTGGACTTCGTTCTTGCAGTACTGCTGTGAGAGCGGTCTTCACAGACCTCACTAGCCGCTCCCATGCTCCGCCCATGAACGGTGCGCCCGGTGGTATGTACCTCCATGTGATCGATCCGATGTTGGCCTCCTCACTCGTGGCCTGCAGCGCCGCCTTCTTCAGCTCGGCGTCCGCGCCGTGGAAGTTCGTTCCGTTGTCCGACCAGATTTCGGTGGGACAACCACGGCGCGCTATCATTCGACGAAGTGCCAGGATAGCTGAGTCGGTCGATAGCGATGCGGCGACCTCTAGATGCACAGCCCGAGTGGTGAGACACGTGAAGAGGGCCACGTAGCGCTTTTCATGACGTCTTCCTACGGTGACCGTGAACGGTCCGAAGTAATCGATGCCGGTGTACGTAAACGGCTTTTGATGATGAGCGAGTCGAGTCGGTGGTAAGTCGCCCGTTGGTGGCGACGGTGGTGCTGCTCTTCGAATCCGACATGGTAGGCAGCTGCGAACGATGACTCTGGTCACAGGGCGGAGTCGGAGCACCCAATAGTGCTGTCTGCACTCGTTCACGACTGTCTCTACGCCGGCGTGCTGCAGGCTTCTATGTGTATATTCTATATACAGTCGTGTTGCTCGATGGTCACCATCTATCACGGCTGGTGACTTTTGTGACTCCGTGACTCCCGCCGCTGCGTTGACCCGGCTCTTGACACGAATAATTCCGTCTACGAACGTTGTCGATAATAATCGTAGTCTACTATTATTCGATGGCGATTTGCCGCTCCTTAGGGCGTATACTTCGTCAGAGAAGGAATCCTGCTGTATCGATTTCACTATTAAGGATTCCGCCTGTCTTAGTAGTGCGGCTTCTATAGGCAGGTATTTATTTTCTTCTTTATAATGCCTCGACTGTTTCGATTTCGTACCTATGTGTTTCTTATTATCTTTATTGTTCCAGTCGGGGTCCGCGTACTGTTTTTTCTTTCTATAATTAACACGCTCGGTTCGTTGACCTCTACACAGTTGTATAAATTGTAACACTCTCGCAGTCGCTCGCACCAGTCGTTCCCACTTAGAAAATCGAGTGCTATCGGGTACGGACTGGCTGACGGATGTCGATGTTTTCGTAGTGATGTGATGCGTACGTTCTTCTCCGGTGTCTTCGACTTTCGACGGGACTTCGGATGGCCACTCCGATGGATGCTTTCGTAAAAATGGTGGCCCCGTGAACCATCTATGTGCCTTGCCGAACTCACAAGGCACGTCCCTGGTGGCGTCGTCGGCGTTGTTGAGTTTCGTAGGCACCCATCTCCACTCGCTGTTGCTGGTGGTCTCCTCTATTGCGGCGATGCGATGAGCGACGAACGGTTTGTATGATCTCGCCCCTGTCTTCAACCATGTTAACACCGTCTTGCTGTCGGTCCAGAAGGTCTTCGATTCCGGTTTTCTACTGTGCTCGTTCAGGACTGTCGCTGCCATCCTAGCTCCTAGTACCGCGGCTTGTAACTCGAGGCGCGGTATGGACACTAGCTTGAGCGGCGCGACGCGGGCTTTGGCGGTGATGAGGGTGAGATTTACTTCTCCGTCTTTATTTTCCGTTCTCCAGTATAGAGCTACGGCGTATGCGGTCGTACTGGCGTCAACGAACACGTGTAATTGTAATGACGTCGCTTCACTGTATTCTATATAAGCACGTGGCACGGTGACGTCACGTAATTTCTTTATGTGTTGTAGCCACGTGGTCCATTGTTCTGCGAGGTCGGCGTCGATCTTATTATCCCATCCTATTCCGCGCCGCCACACTTCTTGCATAATTTGTTTACCACGCACTATCACAGGTGAAGCGAGGCCGAGCGGATCGTAGATCGACATAATTATCTTTAGTATCTCTCGCTTTGTCGGAGCCGCGTTGTCTAGGAGCGCTGGCGGTACGCGGGCTAGGTTTAAGTTGAAACCTAGGCTATCGGTCTGTGGGTTCCACATGAGGCCTAGCACGCGCTCTGTCTTCGTTCCGTCGTCCAGCTGTTTAACTTCTTGAGATGACTCCGATTCTTCGTTTAATATTTTCTGTACGTATAGCGAGTTCGATGTCCAGCTTCGCAGATTGAAGTTGCCCGCCGCGTGTATATCTCGAACTTGCGTAGCTATTTCTATAGTTCGTTGCTCTGTCGTGAAGCTGTCGAGATAGTCGTCCATATAGTGAGCTTGCACGATGGCGGCGGTGGCTTCTGGATATTCTTTTTCGTACTTGCGGGCGTTCGCGTTCTTTACATATATCGCTATGGCCGGTGAACATGTCGCTCCGAATATGAGCGACTTCATTCTATATTCGTCGGGAGGTCCGTCCCGTCTGTCCCCGCGCCATAGGTATCGTAGTGCGTCTCTGTCCTCACTCCTTACTCCTATCTTCATGAACATCTCTGCTATATCTGCGGTCACTGCATATCGATGTTGCCGGAATCTCATTAACACGCCGGTTAGCGAGCGTAGTAAGTCCGGTCCGGTGAGCAGGTGATCGTTAAGTGATGTTCCAGCTGTTCTCGCCGCCGCGTCGTGAACTATACGGACTTTACCCGGCTTCATGACGTTGACGACGGGGAAGTGAGGTAGGTACCACGTTCTATGCGATGTTTTTTCGATTGGTGCTCGTTCCGCGTAGCCCTTTTCTATTAATGCGTTCATTTGTTCCGTATATTTTTCTTTTAATAACGGATCTTTATCTATTTTCTTTTCCGTTGTATAGAGCCGTTTGAGTGCGTTTTCGTAGTTATACGGCATTTTCGAATCGCTATTTTTCCACGGTAAAGCCGTTTCATACTGTCCGCTTTCTGTCTGTACGGTGTTCGCTTCCAGTATGTCGAGTACCTTTTGTTCCGGATCGGAACGCGGCTTTTTCACTGCTATATCGATGGAGTCCAGAGCGAAGTGGTGTCGTAGCATCTTGTCCATACGAACTTCGTCGCTTTCTATATCTGTGTCGGCGAGGTTGTATACGAAGTGAACCCGCTGACCTACGGTGCGAGAGCCAGACCCGTGGAGGACCCATCCTAAGGGCGTCTTCGATGCGACTAGTTGACTTCTATTGCCCTTCTTCGTTTCAGATGCTATTAGGAGGTGGCAGTTGCCCTGACCGATGAGTATAGTAGGGCGAGCGTCCTTGTACGAAATGTCGTTAGCGATGTCTTTAAGGTGTTCGCAGGCCCGTACTTGTTCTTTGTTTATCGATTGCGGCGATATTTTCATTTTCTTTATAGTTCTCGCCTGTAGTTTGAACTCTTTTTCTTGCCCCTTTATTTTGAACGTGACACGACGAGACGAGTGCGTAGCTAACTTCGTGTCGATTGTTTCGATGTTCAACGGATCCTTAGGTCCCTTCGCGCCGATCTTCGAAGCTATGCTTTCTTCTATTAAGGTCACGGTGGAGCCGTCGTCCAGCAGCGCGTACGTGTCTATGGTTTTCTTAGGGCCGCTGATCCTGACCGGAATGTATTTCAGGTAGGCGTGCAACTCCTTGTGGCTATGTGTAGTGGTGACCTTCTCTGTTTCTTCTCTTCTATCTTCTTTGTTGGTCGGCGTGAAGTGAAGCAGCGGATGATGTGTTCGTTCGCAACCGTTCTTACCGCAGACACGTGTCTTACACTTGTGTTTTTGACTTCTGTAGCGAAGACATCTATAGCAGAGGTTCGCGTCCTTAGCTATTTCCCAACGCCTATGTTGCTCCGCTGTCTTTATTTTCGAACAGTCCGACGGCTCGTGTTCCTTCTCCTTGCATATAGGACAAGGGAATTTCCTATCGTTCGTTACGAGCGCTCGTTCGTTCGTTCGTACGTAATCGTACGTTCTTTCGCCCCAGTCGTGCTCGTGCGTTGTCTATCCGACCGTGTGTGTTGTTAGTGTGTTAAATAAATAAATATAAATAATATGGCCGATACCGCAGTAGCGACCGAAGCTCCAGCACCGGCGACACCGGCGAAGAAACCGAAAGCATCGGCCGCCGCGGGCGCCGCCGCCAAGAAGCCCAAAGCGAAACCCACCCATCCTAAGACATCCGAAATGGTTAACAGCGCGATAAAAGAGTTGAAAGAGCGCAGCGGTTCCTCGTTGCAAGCGATCAAAAAATATATCGCCGCCCAATACAAAGTCGATTCGGAAAAGCTAGCTCCGTTCATCAGGAAGTATCTGAAGAGCGCAGTAGAATCGGGAGCTCTCATACAGACGAAGGGCAAGGGCGCGTCCGGTTCGTTCAAGCTCGAATCTAAATCGTCCGCATCGAAGAAACCGGCCGGCGGCAGCGGCGGAATCTCGGGCGGCAAGGGCGCCTCGTCTTCCGCCGCGTCCGGTAAATCGAAGAAGGCTTCGTCCGGTTCGGCCGCAGGTAAGGGAGGCGCCAAGAAGGCGGCATCGGCCGCCGCCGCCGGCGGTGCCTCGGCGGGTGCGGCGTCCTCGCCGTCGAAGTCAAAACCGAGGGCCGCGATTAAAGACAAGAAATCGGCCGCCGCTAAGAAGAAACCGGCGCCGAAAAAGCCAGCCGCCGCCGCGGCACCTTCGAAGGCGAAAAGCGGTGCCGCCTCTAAGGCGAAAAAGAGTGCGAAACCGCCTACAAAGAAACCGAAAGCTCCCAAGCCGAAAAAAGCAGCCACTGCGACGCCCAAGTCGAAAGCGGCAGCCAAAAAAGCGACCGCCGCCAAGAAGTAAATCGGTGACATATATATTAAAAGTGTTAACAACAACAACAACAGACAACTTCACGCGTCGCTCGACGCCCTCGCGTTGTCGCTGTCGTGTGTCGTCGTTTCGTTGCCATCAATCGACTACGACGAAGACTATTACGACGGTGACGCTGCCGATGGAAGCGTGTGCGGCGCGTAAATCGCACATTAAAAAGCCCTTTTCAGGGCTAACATAAGGTTCCAAAACGTATCCGTACTTACGTAATGTTTCTAACGATGCGACGACGTCCGTGAATAATTTCACAATTGAACAACAATAATAACAAATAAGCAAACAAACACATACCTACACTAAAATAAATTAATTAAAAAGAGAAATTCGATTTGCGTTATAATACATTACAACATAAAAACAAAATATAACAAACACTAAAACCTGTGACATGCGGCAAAATGCGGTGGTCGTTGTATCTTTAATATTTTAAAGATATTATGGTTCTTCATACAAAAACTATTACTCCCATGTGGTCGATTCTCATGCCCGCCGCCTCAACCGTTTAACTTAACTTTTATTATATTTTGTACCTATAAACTGTTATAACAATTTTTAAATTGAAATTGATCTTTTCTTAAAAAAGTTGGCTACAATCAGCGTTTGACAATTGACAATGTCAAACACTGATTTAAATCTTGTTAAAAAATAAAATCCTTTACCGTTTCCTTTATTGACAAGGCGGTAGGTAATCTTACGGTCTAAATATATTATAAAGTAGTATATGTACCTCGTCCAACAGTTTATTATATTTTTGACAGTTCAATAAAAAAAAAAAAAAAAAAAAAAAAAAAAATACTTAAAATCTATAATATATATATATATATATATATATATATATATATATATATATATATATATATATATATATATATATATATATATCTAAGCAAGTTGTGATAAATGAAAACATATTTTTTAGCAATTGAATTTGCGGTAAAATACTACAATATACATTCACAAACTACGCACGCACGCACGCACGCACGCACGCACGCACGCACGCACGCACGCACGCACGCACGCACGCACGCACGCACGCGCACACACCCACGCACACACACCCACACACACACACACACACACACACACACACACACACACACACACACACACACCCACACACACACACACACCCCCACACACACACACACACCCCCACACACACACACACACCCACACACACACACACCCACCCACACACCCACACACACACCCACACACACACACACACACACACACACACAAGTGTTGCGATGTACTGCCCAGTGCTGTGCTGTCACTGGTGAAAAATTCGTTCCGTTATAGACAGCCAGTACACTGTCGCAGAACCATAGAGAAATATATGACGTCATAAAACGTCACCATTTTTGTACGTTGGCGTGTTCGAGGCAAGGTACTCTCAGTACTGTGATCACGTGATAATAAAAAATAAAAAAATAAAATTAAAAAAATAAAATAAAAAGAAAAGATAATTACGTTAAAATAATTCGCTTACCCCGCCTCTACAACTAACGATACATACAGACTATGTGTTTTGTCTCGCTACTCTCTCGTCTCCCCTACCCGCTGACGAACGAAACAACCTTAAATACTCGGAATCTCGCCGCACAGTCAGTTGACACACTTGCGCTCGCACTGGACGCGCGTTCGTGTCGAATTGTTACTATTATAGGTATACGAGTTCGTATCGAATTGTCACTATCGATATGTCTGGACGCGGCAAAGGAGGAAAAGTGAAGGGTAAGGCGAAGTCGCGTTCGAATCGCGCCGGTCTACAGTTTCCCGTGGGCCGAATACACAGGCTACTGAGGAAGGGAAACTACGCAGAACGCGTCGGCGCCGGCGCCCCGGTGTACCTGGCCGCGGTCATGGAATATCTGGCCGCCGAAGTTCTCGAGTTGGCCGGCAACGCCGCCCGCGACAACAAGAAGACCAGAATCATACCGAGACATCTTCAGCTGGCGATCCGTAACGACGAAGAATTGAACAAGCTCCTGTCCGGCGTTACCATCGCTCAAGGTGGTGTCCTGCCGAACATCCAGGCGGTCCTCCTACCGAAGAAGACCGAGAAGAAGGCTTAAAAGTTGCCTTGTCACGGTGCCTACGTTTTTCTTTTTTTTTAAAAGGCCCTTTTCAGGGCCACAAATCTTTTCTATGATGTACGATATAATCATCGTTCATGTTTCTTTCGTAACGACGTCGATAGCTATATCGAGATAGTGAGTGCGCGCACACGTACCAATAATAACGTATTTATTATTATTTTACTCGAACAATAACGACGGAAAAAAAAAAAATATATATATATATATATATATATATATATATATATATATATATATATATATATATATATATATATATATATATATATATATATATTTAAGTTATAAATAAAAGGATAATGAATTTATAGATACCCATATGTAAACAATTATATTAATCAATCTATACAAATTATAATAAATATAACAATTAATTATTACACTTGTCAAATTTTTGCTCGAAGACAAGGACTACAAGGAGTGAACTGTGAAAGTTTCAAAAGACTATAATTTTTTTTACATAAAAGACCAAAAAATACTTATATTCATATAAACATTTATCAACTAATCTGTTTAAGTAAACAGACAGTTTCTGAGCAAAATCTGCTCAAACATGGCCCAGTTTAACTACCTTAATGAACTAAACAGTTTAGCTACAATCGACGGACCCATAACTCGTGGGCCACTTCAACGATGGGCGAAAAAAAAGTAATAGTGAAAACATAAATCCCTCGTTAAGTACATCGTTAAAAAATACATCAAATCTAAATATAAGTTCGTGTAATCAGTCTATGCAGAAGTTGTCTATATCTAGTAATCAAAGTTATAACGCTAATGTATTGTCCAGTAACAAAACCCCGCCTAGAAATGAAAATAAAAAGGGTAAGAAGACTCCATCTAAAAATAAATCTCCTGGCCGGTCAACAACACCAACACCAACACCAAATAAAGCTACAAAAACTCCTAATAAAGCAGATAGATTCATTCCATCAAGAAGTAACTCTAACTTTGATTTGTGCCATTATATGTTAAGCAGAGATGATGATAAAGGTGAAGAAATAGTAGCTCAAAAAGCAGCCAGCGAAGCCATTGGTCGCGCTCTAACAGACACGGAACCTGGGCGACTTTTACAATATACATGCAAAGCCCCAGCTGCTCCAGAGGGCTATCAAAACAGACTCAGAGTTGTTTACTCACAGGCCAAAGTACCCTCTTCAGTTAAAAATACGACGAGATATATTCCACAAGCACCGGACAGAATTTTGGATGCTCCGGATATTCTAGATGATTATTATCTTAATTTAGTCGACTGGAGTGCATCCAATATACTAGCTGTAGCTTTAGGTAACTCAGTATATTTGTGGAATGCTGGCACAGGACAGATAGAACAATTACTATCATTAGAAGGATCGGAAACGGTTTGCTCAGTCGCATGGGTTCAAGGAGGTGGCTCTCATTTAGCTGTTGGTACATCTTCAGCCACTGTAGAATTATGGGATTGCGAGAGAATAAAAAGGTTAAGGATAATGGACGGGCACAGCGGGCGCGTGGGCTCGCTCGCGTGGAACCTGTACGTGGTGTCAAGCGGCGCGCGCGACGGCGCCATCGTGCACCACGACGTGCGCCAGCGCGACCACGCCGTCGCCTCGCTCGCGGCGCACACGCAGGAGATCTGTGGTCTAAAATGGTCTCCTGATGGTAAATATTTAGCATCAGGTGGTAATGACAATCTGCTGAACATCTGGCCAATTGCACAAGGACAACACTATTCTCAACCGCAGTATTTATACTCATTCAATCAACACTTGGCAGCAGTGAAAGGTCTAGCATGGTGCCCATGGAGTTCAGGTGTCCTGGCCTCGGGCGGCGGTACCGCTGACAGAACTATACGCATCTGGAATGTCAACACTGGCACTAATATTAACACAGTCGATACAAATTCACAGGTGTGCTCGATCGTGTGGAGCACGCACTACCGCGAGCTGGTGTCGGGGCACGGCTACGCGCAGAACCAGCTCGTGATATGGAAGTACCCGGCGCTGGCGCGCGTGGCCGAGCTCACGGGCCACGTGGCGCGCGTGCTGCACCTCGCGCTCTCGCCCGACGGCACCACCGTGCTCTCGGCCGGCGCCGACGAGACGCTGCGACTGTGGAAATGCTTCATGCTGGATCCATCAAAGAAAAAGGAACCAACGGATACGAAGGCAGCAAAATCTCTACTTAACATGAATACTTTAATTAGATAACAGATGTTAGGTAGTTCTAATTTTAATGTGTGTAATTGAATAAATGTGATTTTTTAAGTATTAAAAAAAGATTTAAATGTATGAACTTGTAAACTTGGGATGTTAAAAATAATAAAAATAAATAGTACACTAATTCTACTTGCTATACAGTGACGTGGATGGATGGAGAAACGTTCTTTTGGATCTAAGTAGGTATATAATATTTGTAGCTTAAATTACTAAAGGATTTCATAAAATACTATGACTGATGACTGCCATTGTGCATTCCATTTATTCAACACTGTGTTGTCTTATTTTTATGTTTTTAGTGAATATTATCTCATTCGAGTGACTGCTTATTAAAACATTAACTCGCGTCGCCTTTTGTCCAGCGATTTTACCTGCCTAAATACTGATCCCGTTGGAACTTCGAGAAAAAAAAAATAGCCTATGTGTTAACAAATTTCAGTAGTTTTAGTTTCAGTAACAAAAAAAGTACGTAATGTCTTTTCATTTATCCCCAGAAACTTTCACTTTTATATTAATATTTAATTACTGGACGTGACTGCTATTATATAATTTTAATATTTTGACATGTTTTTCTTTGAAGTTGGCAACTTCATTTTAAATATTTTCCTTAACTTACCAATATTCCTTTTTCACACAACCTATCCTCCCCTGTTTTTCCTATTTCTACCCCCTCCGCCAATCCAACGTCTGCCGCGCGGATGGATGCATGGCTAGGGGCAAGCCTAGTCGTTAGCGTGCCATACTGCCCTGGGACCAGGCGACCCCAGAATTAGGCTAGCCTTACCCTGGCATGCGGGGCTCTGCTGGGGTGGACAAACCTTTCCCTTGCTACTCGTGGGAACGCAATGGGAAATTGTAAAAATAATTTTATGAACCAAAATGGCGGCGATGTGGTTCGCCACCCATCACGTCTCGTTTCTCGCGGGGGCGAAAAGTGGCCCACGGAGAGCCGCTTTGCTACGTTGAATGTAAGAGGAGGAATGGATGGTAAGATAGATGAAGTATGTCAGATGATGGATGAACGATGCATAGACATTTTGTGCGTGAACGAAACCAAGAGGAAAGGATGTGACACCACGGTTCATGGTCCTTTCACGGCATATTGGTCGGGAGTCCCTCGAACCAGCCGAGGCTGTCAGGGAGTTGGTGTGATTCTTTCCTCTCGAATAGTTGAATGTGTGAGGGAGTATGAATGTGTAAGCCCAAGACTCCTCTGGGTAAGGTTAAAAATTGGACTCACCCGCTTGTTTGTCCTTGGGGTCTATGCACCGACGGATATGCGCGGAGGTGGGTCACTAAAAGCCCAAAAAGAGAGAGAGGAATTCTGGGATAGCATGAGAGAGATCTTGAATAAATGCGGAGAAAATGAACGGATCGTGATGTTAGGGGACTTTAATGGATGGGTTGGAGTGAAGCGTGATGGGTATGAAGGAGTTCTGGGTATGTTTGGGGATGAGAGAGTGAATGACAATGGGAGAAGTCTGCTTGAAATATGCTTGGAATGGAATCTTTGCGTGGCCAACACAATGTTTGACCACAAAAAGATCCATTTGTATACAAGAGATGAGGGTGAGTCTAGAAGTATGATCGATTTTGTGATTGTGGATGAAAGACTGAGGAAGAAAGTGCTAGACACTCGGGCATACCGCGGTGTAGGCCTCGACACAGACCACTTCCTGGTCATAGCCCGAATGCGTGGCCTCTTTAAACGGTGGCGACACCGAGGGGCCGAGCCTACGAGTGTTTTAGAGAGAGTAAAAGTAGAAAATCTAGAAGAAAAAGAAAAGAAAGACGAGTATGTAGAGAAACTTAAAGAAAGTTTTAAAGGCATAGAAGAGATAGGTGTGATTGAAGATTTGTGGGAGACATTTAAGAAAGGGGTCGTGAATGTTGCTATTGAGGTATGCGGAGTAGCTAAAAGAAGGAAAGGAAGAAAGGACTATAATGTATGGATGGATAAAGATGTACAAAGGGCTGTAAAAGAAAAGAAGAAAGCGTGGTTGGATTGGTTAGCAACAAAAGCTAACCAAAAAGTTCAAAAGGCAACGGATGACGAGGTAAAGGAAGCAAGAATGAAGTATAAAAGACTGAAATCAGCAGCGAAAGAAGTTGTGTCTAGAAAGAAAGAAGAACGAAAGGATGATTTCGATAGGAGGCTCACTGAAGATTTCCAGTCAAACATCAAGTTTTTCTGGAAATCCATCAAAACAGCCAGAGGAAAAACTTCTACTTTGGAGCTGAGTACAATCAGGAGTCAAGATGGGAGCATTATAAAAGGAGAAGAATGTGTGTTAAAGAGATGGAAAGAGTATTTTGAAAGTCTGTTTGAAAGAGAGGAAGTGCAGGTACATCATTCGGCACCTTCCATGGAAATTAACATAAATGTTCATGAAAGTGAGATAAGCATGGATGAAATAGTGAAAGCGTTGAAAAGTATGAGATTAGGTAAGGCCGCAGGGTATGACAGGATTACCGTCGAGATGCTGAGGGCTGGACAAAGCATAGTGGCTAGACAGCTGTACTGCCTTTTCAATTTGTGCTGGCGAAATGGCCAAGTACCGGGGGACTGGTGCAAAGCCGTAATTGTGCCGTTATATAAGGGAAAAGGGTCACGGCAGGACTGCATAAATTACCGCGGTATAAGCCTACTCAGCGCCGTCGGTAAATTGTATGCGAAAGTGTTGATTCAAAGGGTTGTGAATGAAACAGAGGAAAAAATATGGGATGCACAAGCGGGATTTAGAAAGGGAATGGGATGTACGGATCAGGTCTTTTCTTTGCGGTGCATAGCCGAAAAGTGTTTGGCTAAAAACAAGAGGGTCTATTGCGCATTCGTGGATCTAGAAAAGGCCTATGATAGAGTGGTGAGGAATGAATTGTGGTCAGCATTGTCCGTGTACGGTGTGAGTAGTGTCCTCATACAAGCATTACAATCTCTTTATAGGGATTCTAGTGCTTGTGTAAGGATAAACGGGACATACACTGAATGGTTCAATATCGAAAAAGGTGTTAGACAGGGATGTGTAGCGTCACCGTGGCTGTTTAATCTGTTCATGGACAATTGCTTGACAGATTTAAAAGCGAATGAAAGGGGGTTGAGAATGAATGAGTTACTCGTCAAATGTTTTCTCTATGCTGATGACCAAGTATTACTTGCGTCTTCGGCCGAGGAGTTGCAGGAGATGGTAACTGCTATGAGTGAAGCTTTTGTTAGAAAGGGAATGAAGATGAATGTAAAGAAGACGAAAGTGATGGTGTTTGAAAGAAAGGAGGCAGTGACAGACTGCAATATCATGATTGGAGATGAACAAATTGAACAGGTGAATGAGTTTGTGTATCTGGGTTCAAAGTTTACAAGAGATGGTAAGTGTGACAGTGATATTGAAAGAAGAGTGAATGCAGGAAACATGGTGAATGGTGCTTTGCATTCCTTTATGAGGAGTCGAAAGTTGTCTAACAAGGCTCGTTTGGCTGTTCATGAGGGGGTGTTGGTGCCGACACTCATGTACGGAAGTGAAAGTTGGGTATGGCAGAAGAAACATGAAAGCAGAATAAATGCAGTTGAGATGAGAGCGTTAAGAAGTATGATAGGAGTTAAATTGAGTGAAAGGATAAGAAATAGTGAGATAAGGAAACGTTGTGGTCTGAAAGAAGAGGTAGTGACAAAAATTGAGAAAGGTATGCTAAGATGGTTTGGCCATGTCGAGAGAATGAATGAAGAACGGTTGACGAAAAAAGTATATAAGGCGAGTGTGAATGAAAGTGCTGGAAGGGGTAGACCTAGGCGGACGTTTCAAGATCAAATTAGAGACGTCTTGAAAAAAGGCCAGGTCAAGAGTACCCTAAACCGAAGAGCATGTATGAAGGGAATAATGAAAGTGGACGAAGCGAAACAAGTATGTAAGGATCGTAGCAAGTGGAAAGAAGTGGTCTCTGCCTACCCCTACGGGAAAGAGGCGTGATTTATATGTATGTATGTATATGTATTAATTATAAACAATAAAACCTGTCACATGCGGCGGTCGTTGTATCTTTAATATCTTAAAGATATTATGGTCCTTCATACAAAAACAATTATTAATTGAAAAGTAAACAATTATAAATTAAATATTTATATGTATATATATATATATAATGTATCGTTATAAACGCATCAACCCCCCCCCCCCCCCCATTCCAATCCTCACCATGACGCGACGCGGAATTTTCATTGGTCCGAATCGTTCGGCAACTACGCGACGACCGTACGAGTTGCGTTACCTCTAAGCAATAAAACCCCGGCGAACGTAGCTCGGATTATACAATTAGACGCGCGCACTCGTACGGTACGCACGTACAATTGAAATTTCGACATCGTCATCACCATGCCCCCCAAGACTAGCGGAAAGGCCGCCAAAAAATCTGGCAAGGCCCAGAAAAATATCTCCAAGTCCGATAAGAAAAAGAAGAAGCACAAGAGGAAGGAGAGCTACGCTATCTACATCTACAAAGTTCTGAAACAGGTCCATCCGGACACCGGTATCTCGAGCAAGGCCATGTCGATCATGAATTCTTTCGTGAACGACATCTTCGAACGCATCGCCGCCGAAGCTTCGCGTCTCGCTCACTACAACAAGAGGTCTACGATCACCTCGAGGGAGGTACAGACCTCCGTGAGACTGCTCCTGCCCGGCGAACTCGCGAAGCACGCCGTCAGCGAAGGAACCAAGGCCGTAACTAAGTATACGAGCTCCAAGTGAAGTGGAGTTCGTATAACGGTCATTTTAATATTATTAAACAAAAGGCCCTTTTCAGGGCCACTATACATTTCATAAAAAGTAACGTTTACGGTTTCTTTCCGAATCGACGACGTCGCCATCATTCGAGGCATCATTTTCGATGCCTCATTTTTTTTTTTTACCCGACTGCGACAGAAGGAGGGTTATGTTTTTCGAGTGTATGTATGTATGTATGTATGTATATATGTATGTATGTATGTATGTATGTATGTATGTATGTATGTCCATTTCTTTGGCACGCCCTACAGCCCAAACGGCTGGACGGTTTTCGACAAATGAGGTGTCGTTGTATTTGTCTAAATTGTAGTAGTGACATAGGCTATATAAATTTTCAAAATGGCGCCCGCAAATAGCGGAATGAGGGAGGGGAGTTGAATTTTTTTTCTTACTGTAGCAATATGGGTATCAAATGAAAGCTAGTAAATTGTTTTATTTAATAAGAGTGTTTTACGCAGTCGGGTTTTTTTTTATACTAATACACAATTACTTGTTTTAAATCTCTTTCTCACTCACTCGCCTTCTCTTCAACAGTATATTATTATTATTATTTTTTTTTTTTTTTTTTTTTTTTTTCCTCTTCTATCTGTCTATACGTATTTTTTGTGTATTAAACAATATAATGTACACCTATACCCTACCACCTACGATAATAAAAAAAAAAAAAAAAAAAAAAAAAAAAAAAAAAAAAAAAAAAAAAAAAAAAAAAAAAAAAAAAAAAAAAAAAAAAAACGAAAATAAACAAATATTTATCATAGAAAATATATCGAGACGATATTAACGTGTCACACACAGACGCATCATTCTAGTTTCTTTAATTTTACACATATATTTTATACAATAATAATTTCACGTAAAGCACGTCTGCCGGTAGGACGCATCGAAAAATAATAAGAGAAATAAAGAGGGAGAAGAAAGAGATGCATATATACCAAACATATACATGTATATAGAACGTTCCAAGTAGCGCGACTAGAAGGCGTGCCTATAAAACGCAGAGTCGGGGCGCAGTCGCCTCTTCCTTCTCTCGTTCTGCCGTCCGACTTGTGCGGACGTCTTACACGAGTTTATATATATATATATATAATCCGATACGATCCGACCGCATCACTTTGATGCTGTTGTCGTTCCTTACCCGTTCTCCTCGAATTCTATTCGTAATTCGTAATTCGATTAGTGTGGACAACTGTGCAGCACAGTGAAGTGACAGTGCACCCGGACTAAGTGTTCTGTGGTAGTGGTAGTGCCAGTGAACGCGCGCCCGGCCCTTTCCCGGTGCCGGAAGGATACTCACCCGATCAGTAAGTAATACACTAGGTACACATACATCTCGCGACACGTAGGCACACACTCCCTGCTGCCAGGCAGGGAGGTCCCCCTGCTTCGTCGCTCAGCGACATGGACCCCCTAGAAGGGATCTCCGTGAAGGACCTCATCGAGGCCCTTCGAGCCACCATGCCTGATGCGCTCAAGCGCATCGAGTCCTACTTCGCGGCGCGTGCCGCAGCCGGCACCGCCCAACCAGCCCCCGCGGCAGGCCCTAGCGCGGCCGCGTGTGATAACATGGAGGTCGAGTCCGCCTCCGCGCCCGCCTCTGAATGCTCGGAATCGGAGGCTGAAGCCGAGACAGGTACAGATTCGGAGTACGAATCTGATTCAACAGTTACTTCGGTAACAACCGCAGCTACGAACGTGGACAACGACGGGTTCAAGCCCGTTGTTCACAAGAAAAGGAAGGCCAAGGACCCTTCCAAGTCCCCGCCCCCGACCAAAAAGCGTCTCGCGCCTACGGCGCGAAGGAGTTGCATTGCTCCACCCCCCGCGATTCTTGATTCCCCCGCGTCGCCCGACCCCCCCGCGGCCTCCGTGCCGACTCTCGCTACTCCCCTGTCCCCCGCGGCACAGCAGAGCACGCCCCTGACCCCCGCGGCCGACTCTCAGCCGCGCGTAAAAGCTCCGCCGCCAGTATTCATACAGGATAAAACCTGTTGGGACCGCGTTTCCCGGCTGCTGTCCGAAAAGCGCATCCACTTCACCCACGCGCGATCGACAGCGCAGGGTATTAGAGTCCTAGTACAGGACTCTACAACTCACCGCCGGCTTACATCATTCCTTCGTATGGAAAATATCTCTTTCCATACCTACGCCCTTGAAGACGAAAAGCAACTACGTGTTGTTCTCCGTGGGATCCCGAAAGAGATTCCGATCTCCTCCATCATGGAGGACCTCAAGCTTCAAAATCTGCCGGTTCGCGAGGTACACAGGATGTACCATCCACGTACTAAACTCCCGTACGACCTCGTCCTAGTCGTACTAGACCTTTCGCCCGAAGGAAAGGGCATTTTCGCCATTAATAAAGTCTGCCAGCTCTCTGGCATTCAAGTCGAGGTTCCGAAGAACCGAGGAGCCCCGGGGCAGTGCCATCGCTGCCAGCTGTACGGGCACTCGGCCCGTCATTGTCATGCCAAGCCGCGATGCGTTAAATGCACCGGCGACCACGGCACTTCCGACTGCCCTCGCAAAACACGCGACCCGGAGATCCCGCCGAGCTGCGTGCTTTGCAACACGCAGGGCCACCCCGCGAACTATCGCGGCTGCTCTAAAGCCCCCAAACGGAGCTCTAAAAAAGCTCAGCCAAGCCGGTCCGCTTCACGGCCCAGGCAACAGACCGCGCAGGCGGCTAAGGAGGCCCCCAAGGCTCCTACCAATGCCCCTCAGCCCGCTCAACAGGCCCAGCCCTCTCAGCCACCTAAGGCCCCCAGTACGGCCCCTCAGGCCAAGCCGCTAGGCGCCTGGGCAAAGCCACTGCCGATGGTTCGTAAACCCACGGCAAAGAGCGCGCCTAAGGCGCCCGCTCCACCTCAGCCCCAACCCGGCTCTGTCTCCGCTTCCGAGCTTTCGACATTCCTTAACGGAATGATGGAATTTATTTCTGGGTTTAAGACCCTCGTCGAGCGCAATACAGGCGCAATCCACTCCTAAACAGTCCCAATGGCTAGCTACAGTAGGAATAAACCTCACTCGCTAAGCGTCGTTACGTTCAACGCAAACGGCCTTATCAAACAAATCGACGAGATCCGCCTCTTTTTACGCGATCACCCGGTCGATGTCATGCTGGTGCAGGAGACCCTCCTTAAGCCGAGTCACAGTAACCCTAATATTCAAAACTATCGAATTATTCGAAACGACAGGGCCACCGCTCGCGGAGGTGGCACTGTAATCTATTATAAAAGGTCACTGCACTGCGTGCCACTCGATCCCCCTCCGCTCGAGGGCATCGAAGCGTCGATGTGTCAGGTCAGTCTAACGGGCCATCAGCCAATCACGATCGCCTCAGTCTATCTCTCTCCTAATAAACCGTTAGTAGAGAGCGACGTGAGGTCACTGCTCACCATGAGCAACTCGGTCATCCTCGCCGGTGACCTTAATGCTAAGTACCCCCATTGGAACTCTCGGGTCTCCAATAGGCATGGTATTCAATTAGATCTGATGACCTCACTTCCCTCTCTAGGTTTTGACGTCATTGCTCCCGCGACCCCTACTCGGTTTCCAGCTAGGATGACAAATGACATAGCTGACGTGCTCGACATAGCGATTTTGAAAGGCGTAACACTCGTGTTACGTTCTATCGAGACGCTACCAGAGCTAGACTCCGACCATAGGCCAGTCTTAATTCAGTTAGGACCGAACCCCCAGCTTGCCCTCCCTACTAAAGTCGTCACCGACTGGAGGAGACTCGACGAGCTTCTACAGTCGGTCGACGCTCCCACGCTGAGCGACATACCTGACAGAATCGACACCGTCGAGGCCGCCGAGACGGCCGCGAACGGTCTCACTAGTCACATTAAGTCACTTATAAACGAGTGCTCCCGAGAGGTTCCAATCCGCCCTCACGAGCGAATGGACCTACCGGACGACCTCAAAGCACTCATCAGACGTAAAAACGCCGCGATTAGAGCCCATGACAGATACCCGACTGACGCTAACCACAGGCTGCGCTGGGCCCTGCTGAGGGAGGTTAAAGCACGCTTTGCCGAACTCAGGGAGGACAGAGACAGCAAACGCTTCGGAGAGCTCGCGCCATCGCACGTCGCGTACTGGGCGCTGGCGAGGGCCCTCCGGAGAGGAGCTACAGACCCGATACCTCCGCTAGTGAGACCGAACTTACCACCCGCGCTAGACGATCTCGATAAGGCCGAGTGCCTTGCCGACAGCTTGGAGAGTCAATGCTCCCCCAGCTCACAGCCCGTGGACCCCGAGCACCTCCTCAAGGTCGACTCGGAAGTCGACCGGCTGGCGGCCTCTCCGCCGACCGGCGACCCCCTCTCACCGACCACGGTCGAGGAGGTCGAATCGATTATAAAGTCCCTACACGCTAAAAAGGCCCCCGGCCCCGACCTCATTTCAAATAAGGCTATAAAACGCCTCCCCCATCAACTAGTATTACTACTAGTGATGATATTCAACGCCCTACTCGCAGGCTGCTCCTTCCCCGATCAGTGGAAAGAGGCAACAGTCATAGGCATTCGAAAGGTCGGTAAACCCGGCAACCTCCCTACTAGTTATAGACCGATCAGCCTTCTCAACGCTCTCGGTAAAATTTACGAGAGAATCATACTCGCCCGCCTCAAAGCTATCGTAGAGGCCAACTCCATCCTCATAAACGAGCAGTTCGGCTTTCGAGCCGGACACTCTTGTGTTCATCAAGTGCACCGCATAACGGAGCATATACTGGCAGGATTTTCATATTCAAAGACCCGCGGCACAGGAGCCCTATTTTTCGATGTCGCTAAGGCCTTCGATAAGGTCTGGCATAACGGCCTGATTTATAAACTTCACAAACTCGGACTGCCAGACAGACTAGTACTCCTGATTCGAGACTATCTGTCAAACCGCACCTTCAGATACAGAGTCGAAGGTACTCTATCCTCCCCCCGCACCCTCCGTGCCGGAGTCCCTCAAGGCTCATGCCTCTCTCCATTATTGTACTCACTGTACACTAACGACATTCCGATACAATTCGCCGAGCGAAAATCAGTAAAAATCGCCCTTTTCGCAGATGACACTGCTCTATTCACATCCTCCGACCGTCCGGAATTAATCTCGAGTCGACTACAATCCGTTACAGACGCACTAGGCGACTGGTTTCGGACGTGGCGAATCGAAATAAACCCGGATAAGAGCACCGCCGTGTTTTTCGTTAAGGTTAAGGTAACGAAATACCTAGGCCGGCCGGATGAGATTACTCTCTACGGTACTCCTATCAAATGGTCCGATCAAGTTACCTATCTAGGGGTCACTCTCGATAAACGACTCACGTTTAAAAAACACATTAAACGTGTCAGTAACAAGGCCGCCTTCGTGCTGAGCCGACTCTATTACATGATCAACGGCAAAAGTAAAATGTCTCTTAGAAATAAGACGACACTATATAAAACCTGTGTTAGACCTATACTAACATACGGTTGCCCAGTTTTCGCCCGGTGCGAGCCCGGGCTCCTTCAGAAGCTCCAGGTCATACAAAATAGATTCTTACGGAGGGCCACGGCTTCCCCGTGGTACATTCGTAATATAGATCTCCATAAGGATTTTAAAATCGATTCGATCGCCAAGCATATCAAATCGATCGCCGCTAACTATTTCGAGAAAGCGCGCAACCATCCGAACCCCCTTATAGCCCAGTCATGCGTCTACAATACACTACGCGGTAATTTCAAAAACCGCTGTAGACGCCCCCTTCACGTGCTCACCGACCCAGACGACCCGATTACGCTAGCCAACCCCCCCCCGATAGGTACAGTACACAACCGCACCACACACCACACTACTCACCTACACCGTCTCCGCCGACGGAGACGAAGTAATAGGGTTCAACGGCTCGTACGCGCCTAGGCACGTAGAGCAGTAGTCCGTTCACCTCAGCGCTCCGCATAGCGCCGCCATGCCGGCCAACCGACGCGTATAGTACTTCAGAGCCGCCCATAAGGAGGCTCTACTTTCTAGGCTGGACCTTAAGTGTCCGCCCCCCCGCCCGGTGTCGCTGTAAAGGCCAGTAAGGCCAACAGCATAAGTCCTTCCGAAAAAAAAAAAAAAAAAAAAAAAAAGCAGTCGCCTCACTCTCGTTCTGCCGTCCGACTTGTGCGGACGTCTTACACGAGTTTATATATATTTATATATATAATCCGATACGATCTGACCGCATCACTTTGATGCTGTTGTCGCTCCTAAACCGTTCTCCTCGGATTCTATTCGATACGATTAGTGTGGACAACTGTGCAGCACAGTGCAGTGACAGTGCACCCGGACTAAGTGTTCTGTGCTAGTGATAGTGTTAGTGAACACGCGCCCGGCCCCTTCCCGGTGCCGGAAGGATTCACACCCGATCAGTAAGTACATACTAGGCACACACACATCTCGCGACACGTAGGCACTCACTCCCTGCTGCCAGGCAGGGAGGTCCCCCTGCTTCGTCGCTTCCAGCGACATGGACCCCTTCGAAGGGATTACCGTAAAGGACCTCATCGAGGCCCTTCGAGCCACCATGCCCGAAGCGCTTAAGCGCGTCGAGAGCTTTTTCGTGGCGCGCGCCGCTGCCGGCGCCGCCCATCCGACCCCCGCGGCAGGCCCTAGCGCGGCCGCGTGCGGTAATATGGAGGTCGAGTCCGCCTCCGCGCCCGCCTCTGAATGCTCGGAATCGGAGGCTGAAGCCGAGACAGGTACAGATTCGGAATACGAATCTGATTCAACAGTTACTTCGGTAACAACCGCAGCCATGAACGAGGATGACGGGTTCAAGCCCGTTGTTCACAAAAAGAGGAAGGCCAAGGATCCTTCCAAGTCCCCGCCCCCGACCAAAAAGCGTCTCGCGCCTACGGCGCGAAGGAGTTGCATTGCTCCACCCCCCGCGATTCTCGACTCTCCCGCGTCGCCCGACCCCCCCGCGGCCTCCGCGCCGATTCTCGCTGCTCCCCTGTCCCCCGCGACACAGCAGAGCACCCCCCTGACCCCCGCGGCTAACTCTCAGCCGCGTGTAAAAGCTCCGCCGCCAATTTTCATACAGGATAAAACCTGTTGGGACCGCGTTTCCCGACTTCTGTCCGAAAAGCGCATCCACTTCACCCACGCGCGATCGACTGCGCAGGGTATCAGGGTCCTAGTACAGGACTCGACTACTCACCGCCGGCTAACGGCGTTCCTTCGTCTGGAAGGCATCAGCTTCCACACCTATGCTCTGGAAGATGAGAAACAACTTCGAGTTGTAATTCGAGGGGTCCCGAAAGAGATCCCGGTCTCCTCCATCACGGAGGACCTCAATCGACAAAAGCTTCCGGTTCGCGAGGTACACAGGATGTACCATCCTAAAACTAAACTCCCGTACGACCTCGTCCTAGTCGTACTAGACCTTTCGCCCGAAGGAAAGGGCATTTTCGCCATCACCAAAGTCTGCCAGCTCTCAGGCATTCAAGTTGAGGTTCCGAAGAACCGAGGAGCCCCGGGGCAGTGCCACCGCTGCCAGCTCTACGGGCACTCGGCCCGTCATTGTCATGCCAAGCCGCGATGCGTTAAATGCACCGGCGACCACGGCACTTCCGACTGCCCTCGCAAAACACGCGACCCGGAGATCCCGCCGAGCTGCGTGCTTTGCAATACGCAGGGCCACCCCGCAAACTATCGCGGCTGCTCTATAGCCCCCAAACGGAGCTCTAAAAAAGCTCAGCCAAGCCGGTCCGCTTCACGGCCCAGGCAACAGCCCGCGCAGGCGGCTAAGGAGGCCCCCAAGGCCCCTACCAATGCCCCTCAGCCCGCTCAACAGGCCCAGCCCTCTCAGCCACCTAAGGCCCCCAGCACGGCCCCTCAGGCCAAGCCGCTAGGCGCCTGGGCAAAGCCACTGCCGATGGTTCGCAAACCCACGGCAAAGAGCGCGCCTAAGGCGCCCGCTCCACCTCAGCCCCAACCCGGCTCTGTCTCCGCTTCCGAGCTTTCGACATTCCTTAACGGAATGATGGAATTTATTTCTGGGTTTAAGACCCTCGTCGAGCGCAATACAGGCGCAAACCACTCCTAAACAGTCCCAATGGCTAGCTACAGTAGGAATAAACCTCACTCGCTAAGCGTCGTTACGTTCAACGCAAACGGCCTTATCAAACAAATCGACGAGATCCGCCTCTTTTTACGCGATCACCCGGTCGATGTCATGCTGGTGCAGGAGACCCTCCTTAAGCCGAGTCACAGTAACCCTAATATTCAAAACTATCGAATTATTCGAAACGACAGGGCCACCGCTCGCGGAGGTGGCACTGTAATCTATTATAAAAGGTCACTGCACTGCGTGCCACTCGATCCCCCTCCGCTCGAGGGCATCGAAGCGTCGATGTGTCAGGTCAGTCTAACGGGCCATCAGCCAATCACGATCGCCTCAGTCTATCTCTCTCCTAATAAACCGTTAGTAGAGAGCGACGTGAGGTCACTGCTCGCTATAAGCAACTCGGTCATCCTCGCCGGTGACCTTAACGCTAAACACCCCCATTGGAACTCTCGGGTCTCCAATAGGCATGGTATTCAATTAGATCTGATGACCTCACTTCCCTCTCTAGGTTTTGACGTCATTGCTCCCGCGACCCCTACTCGGTTTCCAGTTAAGATGACAAATGACATAGCTGACGTGCTCGACATAGCGATTTTGAAAGGCGTAACACTCGTGTTACGTTCTATCGAGACGCTACCAGAGCTAGACTCCGACCATAGGCCAGTTTTAATTCAGTTAGGACCGGACCCCCAGCTTGCCCTCCCTACGAAAGTCGTCACCGACTGGAGGAGACTCGACGAGCTTCTACAGTCGGTCGACGCTCCCACGCTGAGCGATATACCTGACAGAATCGACACCGTCGAGGCCGCCGAGACGGCCGCGAACGGTCTCACTAGTCACATTAAGTCACTTATAAATGAGTGCTCCCGAGAGGTTCCAATCCGCCCTCACGAGCGAATGGACCTACCGGACGACCTCAAAGCACTCATCAGACGTAAAAACGCCGCGATTAGAGCCCATGACAGATATCCGACTGACGCTAACCGCAGGCTGCGCTGGGCTCTACTGAGGGAGGTTAAAGCGCGCTTTGCCAAACTCAGGGAGGACAGAGACAGCAAACGCTTCGGAGAGCTCGCGCCATCGCACGTCGCGTACTGGGCGCTGGCGAGGGCCCTCCGGAGAGGCGCTACAGACCCGATACCTCCGCTAGTGAGACCGAACTTACCACCCGCGCTAGACGATCTCGATAAGGCCGAGTGCCTTGCCGACAGCTTGGAGAGTCAATGCTCCCCTAGCTCACAGCCCGTGGACCCCGAGCACCTCCTCAAGGTCGACTCGGAAGTCGACCGGCTGGCAGCCTCTCCGCCGACCGGCGACCCCCTCTCACCGACCACGGTCGAGGAGGTCGAATCGATTATAAAGTCCCTACACGCTAAAAAGGCCCCCGGCCCCGACCTCATTTCAAATAAGGCTATAAAACGCCTCCCCCATCAACTAGTATTACTACTAGTGATGATATTCAACGCCCTACTCGCCGGCTGCTCCTTCCCCGATCAGTGGAAAGAGGCAACAGTCATAGGCATTCGAAAGGTCGATAAACCCGGCAACCTCCCTACTAGTTATAGACCGATCAGCCTTCTCAACGCTCTCGGTAAAATTTACGAGAGAATCATACTCGCCCGCCTCAAAGCTATCGTAGAGGCCAACTCCATCCTCATAAACGAGCAGTTCGGCTTTCGAGCCGGACACTCTTGTGTTCATCAAGTGCACCGCATAACGGAGCATATACTGGCAGGATTTTCATATTCAAAGACCCGCGCCACAGGAGCCCTATTTTTCGATGTCGCTAAGGCCTTCGATAAGGTCTGGCATAACGGCCTGATCTATAAACTACACAAACTCGGACTGCCAGACAGACTAGTACTCCTGATTCGAGACTATCTGTCAAACCGCACATTCAGATACAGAGTCGAAGGTACTCTATCCTCCCCCCGCACCCTCCGTGCCGGTGTCCCTCAAGGCTCATGCCTCTCTCCGTTATTGTACTCACTGTACACTAACGACATTCCGATTCGATTCGCCGAGCGAAAATCAGTCAAAATTGCCCTTTTCGCAGATGACACTGCACTATTCACATCCTCCGACCGTCCGGAATTAATCTCGAGTCGACTACAATCCGTTACAGACGCACTAAGCGACTGGTTTCGGACGTGGCGAATCGAAATAAACCCGGACAAGAGCACCGCCGTGTTTTTCTTTAAGGTAATGAAATACCGAGGCCGACCGGACGAGATTACTCTCCACGGTACTCCTATCAAATGGTCCGATCAAGTTACCTATCTAGGGGTCACTCTCGATAAACGACTTACGTTTAAAAAACACATTAAACGTGTCCGTAACAAGGCCGCCTTCGTGCTGAGCCGACTCTATTACATGATCAACGGCAAAAGTAAAATGTCTCTTAGAAATAAGACGACACTATATAAAACCTGTGTTAGACCTATACTAACATACGGTTGCCCAGTCTTCGCCCGGTGCGAGCCCGGGCTCCTTCAGAAGCTCCAGGTCATACAAAACAGATTCTTACGGAGGGCCACGGCTTCCCCGTGGTACATTCGTAATACAGATCTCCATAGGGATTTTGAAATCGATTCGATCGCCAAACATATTAAATCGATCGCCGCTAACTATTTTGAGAAAGCGCGCAACCATCCGAACCCCCTTATAGCTCAGTCATGCGTCTACAATACACTACGCGGTAATTTCAAAAACCGCTGTAGACGCCCCCTTCATGTACTCACCGACCCAGACGACCCGATAACGCTAGCCAACCCCCCCCCGATAGGTACAGTACACAACCGCACCACACACCACACTACTCACCTACACCGTCTCCGCCGACGGAGACGAAGTAATAGGGTTCAACGGCTCGTACGCGCCTAGGCGCGTAGAGCAGTAGTCCGTTCACCTCAGCGCTCCGCATAGCGCCGCCATGCCGGCCAACCGACGCGTATAGTACTTCAGAGCCGCCCATAAGGAAGCTCTACTTTCTAGGCTGGACCTTAAGAGTCCGCCCCCCCGCCCGGTGTCGCTGTAAAGGCCAGTAAGGCCAACAGCATAAGCAAAGAAACGCATCATCGAATTACGATGAAATGTCGACGACGACGCTGTTGAATGCTTTGGATGCAAACATTGAAGAACCGCCGCCGCCGCCGCAGTCGTCGTCTCAAAGTACTACTACAATAAATATGATTGTAAAATTTGACGATAAAACTGTCGTCGATACCGTTTCAGATTTAGCAAAAAATTATAGAAAAAAAAAATTGTAGCGTTGGAATTTAAAACGGAATCGGCGTTTTTAAAAATAAATAGTTTTGCAAAAGAGTTTCCTACCATATATGCTCCGTTGAGAGCTGTACGATCGTTGACCGTACGAGATGCGACTTTTAATATTGCCAATAAATGTTGGCAAGTCTATATGGCTATGGAATTGGCCAAGTCGAAAAGAGAGGTTATTAAAAGTCACGAAACCATTATTAATTTTATAACACGATTTATTATATTAGACGATATGACAGTAGTATTACAGGTTATAAAACAAATACAAAAAATCGTTAAAAGGACGAGACGTGCCGAGGTAGAGGCCCTCTTTGATTTTCTACAATTTATACACACGTACAAACTCTACCAATACTTGAACGCCAAACAGTCGATACATTTATTGATATTAATGCATAGCGTTCCGTACGAATGGTGGCTAAGTTTGCCGGAATAATTTCTTAGGCCACGTACAACTTTTTCGTGCGCAAGCATTTGTAAATGAGATTTTCGACGTCGAACGCGTTGTTTCCCCGCTCGACCGTATTTTCGTACTATTTTCGAAACGTATCGAGCTGCAAATATTTTTGTATCGCGACACCGGCACTCTCTTCCGGCATCGCCACCACGCCCGCATACTTGAGCTGATCGATCCAGACCTTGATGTAGTTGCGCACAAAAAATCCATAATGCAAATGGTACTTTGACGGGTCGAAGCAGTAATCGTCGAAGAGCAGTAGCTCTTCTTTCGTTTTATCGTGTGCGTTCACGACGAATACGGCATTGACGGAACCCTGATAGTTGGTGGCATACTTTTCGATAAACATTTTTCTCACCGAATTCGGTTTCAATCGCTTCAACGGTATATTGATATATTTGATCTCCCTATACATGTACGTGTATATACCCTCGATGCACCGGTCCAGAGACACGACGCCGCCCAAACGTTCGCCGGTGAAATTGAGAAACGTCAGTCCGGCGACGACGTTACAGATGTACTTGATCGGTTCGAGAGCGTTGCGCTCGTAGCCGTTGTGGGAAATGTGCAAATTGCCGACGTCGATCCAAGAGTTGCGATAATATTCCATCGTTTCGGGCGTCGTTACCAGCGGACCGCTCTGGAGTATCGTGTACTTTTTTCGAGCGACGATCAGCAAAACTTTATTGATCTTCTCCTCGAAGCCCAAATTGGGCATGCCAAAGATCGTTTGCATCTGCCGTATAAACTGTCGATACAGATACACGGTATCGAGCTGGAACGAGTTTGCTATTTGAAAGCCGTCAGTGTCGAAATCGATAACGGTTCGATTCACCGATATATCCCGAGCGTCGAGGAGACGATTGAATCGATCGATCGCGCCGGCAAAGTCGTCTACGCGCCGCTCTATGCGCATCATCGTATTTGTGTTTTTTTTTTATTCTCGCCACGTCGTCCAGACCGTGCAATTGACAAGCGTTTTCCACGTATTCCAATATATCGTCGATATGCTCGATATTCGATAGAGAAATTTGTTGTTCGCTCAACAGGCGTCTCGTGTTTTCGCGCATAATCGGGCAGTAATCGTAATCGGCCGCGATTCGATCGTCGTCTCTCTGTATCGCCAGTATGAGTTTCAGCATCAACGTGTGCATGACGGTCATGCCGCAGACGATAATTTTTCTACCGAACAGAGTGGTCGCGGCGGAAACGGGAGGAAACGGATTGCCAAACGTACCGTACAGACTGTTGATGTCGATCTTTTTCGACAGTTGATTTCCGTGCAAGAATCGCTCTCGATCGTAATCTCGAGTGGCCAATTTCTTGATCGACTCCAATTCCTTCTTGTCGTTTCGTCGACTATTCAAAGAGTACGGTATGAAATTTTGTATAAACGAGTTCGAGTCGGACGTGACTAGAATTAAATTTGACGTCACCATTTGAGCGACGTACACGTTGTCGCCGCCGCTCGCCATATCGTAGCGAAGATGATCGATCGTCGGCTGAACTAAAAAATTCATATAGTCGGTGGGAATTTTACGGGCGCCTTCCTCGGGTACGGCCGTCGTGCGAACGTTGCAGTCTTCCGCCAAAAATATCTTGAGCACATTCGACTCTATCAAATGGGTCAATACTGCCTCGCGTTCTCAAAGTTTTGCGTCAAGAGCGCGAGCAACTGTCGCACCGTGCAGCACGAGCACGAATCGTTGTACAATCGCTTTTCCCACATTATAGTCGGATACATGGAGGTCACGTCCAACGACCAGACGTTCACGTAGATGCCGCTGCGCGTACCGACCGCGGCGCCGATAAATTTCTTTTGATTCGTCAACAGTTTACTCTTGCACACGACGCCGCGGCCGTTTATCAAATTCTTCAGAGCGTCGACGTACTTGAGGAATTCGCGAAGCGACGTCGTCGCCTCGGTGGTGGTCGTGAGGTTCGTCGTGTTCGGGACGACGGCGAAACCGGAGGTGGTCGTCGACTCTAGCCCGTTGGTCGTGTACAATTGATCCCAGCGCAGGGCCTCGACGGCGAAGAGACTCCGCATGCGATTCGATATATTGTCCTGTATCGAATTTTCGGGATTCGTGCAAAATTTATTCGCGTACTCGTGAAGCAAGTAACGATAGTCGATCTTGTCCAGTATGTTTAAAACGCATTCCGTGTCTCGAATATTGTAATGCAGCATTTCGGCCAGAGTCGGAATTTGCAAACGCGTCATGTTCACGTTTTTGTTCGTCAGTACGTGTTGCAGGTCCCGAGGAAACGTTTCAATGTTCAAATCGACCGGCGTATAGGCGTCGATGGCCTCTCGCTCGGTGTTCTCGTAGCTCAACGCCATAAAATCGCGGATAAAACGTTCAAAGGAACGCTTCAAGACGTTTACGTCGACGGCGGCCGTCGTCGTCGTCGCCTTTTCCAGATAATCGTCGATTATATACGGTATACGAATGGTGACCGAGTTTAGATCCATCTTGGTTTCGTGCTTGATGAAATACTTGGAGATGGCGCGCAGAGACAACGAGCCAAAGTACAGTTTGACCTCTTGGAACAGCACGAGGGTATCGATGACGATCGCGTTCGGATGAAACAGTATAAACGGAACGTTACTGTTGGCGAGCGACTTTAACGTTATCTGATCGATAATCTCTTGGCATTCGTACCACTGCAGCATGGTGTAAATCACTAAAAAGTCGTAGTTGATCAAATTGTGGCCGGTCACCAAGTGAACGGAATCCGTAGGCAATTTAAAGTAGCTGAATACGTGGCCTTTCATGTAGATGGCGTAAAAACCGAATAAAAAGTCGGCCATCGTGTCAAAGCCGCGCACGATGACGCGAACCATGCAATTTTTGTGCTTGTTCATATATATCCTTTGGAACTTGGCGCTCAAATATTGTTCGTACTTTAGCCAGGTCGCTTCCGCCGCCGCCGCCGCGCAATGCTTTACGCCGCAGCGCAGATACAGAACCATGGTGAGAATCGAATCCAAGTGCCGACAAAAGATGACCATCGAAGCCATTTTTTCCTGGCTATTGACGCCAAACGGAATATCGATCATGTTCTCGGCCGTAGTTTCGATATCGATCGATACGATCGGTAACAAGCCGTACAGATTTCGAGTGTCCGAGGCGATCAGAGAGATTTTACCGTTTTTATCGTGCGCGTATACGGCGTCGCTGCTGAAAATCGTTTGCAGATCGAGAGCCGCCACTCCGTTGGTCAGCGTCTCGAGCCGGGTGGCCTCTTTGGCCATACGGCCAATGTCCATATTGACGGATATCAGAGGCACCGACGTCTGGCCGTTGTTGAAGCTCACCGAGCTCGTAGCCGAGCCCGATGCGAACGCGTCAATCATTAGTCGAAGCAACAGCATATAATGCAAATTTTTCACTACGCTCAGATAATAAAAATTGCGATTCAACTGGTTGTCGTATAGGATCTTGTACACCGCGTCGGCGTCGCGTTTCGTAAAGCACTCGATAATCACCAAATTGTAGGCCACTTCCTTTTCGCACACGTTCACGTAAAACAGGACGTTGATCAGCGGGCTGGTCGACGATACCAGCTTCAGATTCGTATATAGAATTTGGGCGATTCGATGCGCGCCGGCGAGGTTGACGAGCGCCGTTAAAAAGGGTTTGATAAAATTCGGTGATACTATAAGGGAAACGTTGAATCGGTAAGTCGTCGGTAAGCGTTTAGTTTGCCAAGTCATCAGGTCGACGCCTTTCAAGTATATCGTATCGTTGTCGTTTTCCACGTTCAGCAGCCACAACAAGCCGGGTCGCCGTAGCCCACTTTTCGCCGATACGATCGCATCCTCCGCCGTTGTCGATAATAAGGTGTAGTGGTTGCGCGCCAAAAACTCGATACGATTCAATTGACGGAGCTTCGGAACGATGACGGGCATAACACCGTCGTTCACCGTGTATGCCATTTTGCAATTGTTGCAAGGCGAAAATGGCAAACTAGCGAATCACGATATCGATTATATAAACAATAATTTCAAGCATCTCTTTAATCTTCTCTACCCCAACATGGGCATGACTCTCGACGAGATGGCATTAAAGGACGAACTGTCCGTTATATGCTTGGGCAACGATATCGACTGCGATATTGCAAAGAGCGTCCCTGAAATATCGTCGACGCAGCTGTCTGAAATTACGCCGCCGCCGCCGAATACGTCTTCTCTGCCCACCGTTTCCGATTCGACTGCACTGGAGCGGGCGACGTTGCGGCAGTTATATAGGCGTTGGCTGGAGACGAAAACGAACATGGACGAGAAAACCATATCGATACTGATGAACTTTGCCAATTTAAACATTAAAAACTACTACTTTGGATTGTCGGACTTTCTAGCGTTGACGGCCCACGTCGAAAACCTGTTCAACATTGACGATTTCATCTACATGAAACAATATTTCAACAATCGATTAGAGCTAATGGAAAACCATAAAAAATACATTCTATCGCTCAACAACGAAAAACAATTTGAATAGACTAACGCCGCGAATTTAATTACATGAATAATTTTAAATATTTTTGTAACGTAACAATTGGATACGCGATCGTAACGTAAATTGGACGGACGGACAAGTTCACCGCGTCATCGGGTTCAAGGTCAACAGGGCGAGACTCGCGCGCGAGAGCGGCTCTATATTTATAGGCGGCTCTATCGCCGTCTCTCTCGCACTCGCGCGAGAGAGCGGGAGGCGAATAATTTTTCGGTGGTGGGGGCTCATTCGCTCTCGGACCGCCGAACGAAGAGGATCGAAAATATAATTTTTGACGTTTTCGACATAGTTCGGTACATGAAATTGCAGTAAGAAACGTATGAAAATCTACGAAATCGTATCATTTGGATTTTTTAAATAGCCTACCGGTGGCGGACGCTCGAACCGTCGAAAAAATGCTCCACGCTGTATTTCGCGATAACAAGATACGTGGAGAATTTTATCGTTTGAACGAGAACGATGTAGAAACGATAAAATCCGTGTGCTCGGAATAGTCTTTGAATGTGCGATAATTTTTTTCTTATGTCTATAAGGACGTGAAGATGACGAAACGCAAATCGGAATTATCTCAAGAGCAACTCGAAGCGGTTCGCGCTAAAAATTCCGACTATAAAAAGCGTCAAAGAACGAAGCATGCCAGAGACCCAGGGAGAAAGCGACGCAAACTCGACACTCTGTTCATGTTCGATTGCGTCGAGGTGGCGATCATCGTGGACGATTCGGGCAACGTGTGGTTCAAGGGTGTGGATCTGGCTCGAGCCTTGGAGATGGAAAATCCAAATACTGCAATTTATGATGTATTGGATTTAAAATATTATACTTCGTACGAGAAACTAACATATGACAATGTCGGATATCCTGACATTCCCAACATGCATCCGAAAACGACGTTCGTCAACGAGGCGGGCATGAATCTATTCGTGATACGTTCGCGCAAACCCAAGGCCGAAGCTTTCGCCGAGTGGGTGTGCGCCGATGTATTGCCGTCTATTCGAAAAACAGGCAAATACGAGATTCAAAATCCGGATAATAATCCGTACAAAGAATTGAACGAATATTTGAAGCGTCAGGTGGAAGAATTAAAATCGGAATTAAAAATGAAAAACAATGAAACTAAAGAATTAAAATCGGAATTGAAAATTAAAAACGATCAAGTGAGCACCGCTCTCTCGGCCGTGGCATGGAGTCGTTTCGATGATAAAACAGGAACTTCAGTTACCGACGATGACTTGGACGGTCCAGCCAACGGGACTAGTTCTATAGAAGACGATGGTTCTGTCGCTGCTGCCGATTTAGACGAGCTTGCTTGAATTTCGCGGCTGTAATACATAAAAAGACTCGTGTTATGTACGCATATTTATCTGTCTAAAAAATTTTAAATGAATACGTATGCTCACTCGTCGTCGACGGCGGCGGCGATACTTTTTCTTTGTCTAATTTTATATGTCGTTTCGAAGGCGTATTTATATTTTTCAAAACCGCCTATCCCTCGCAGCTTTAGAATCTTGTGGACAAAATGAACAAATAAATATCGCGTATAAATTAAATATTACGTAATTATAAAATAAATACTCATCTTTCCATATCCGGTTCGACAATCGCGACTTGATGAAATTTCGGATTCGTCGTGAGCATTGTAGAAATAACGTGATCGGTTTTGAAAAGCACCGGTACGCATTGTCTGAAAAAAATAAAACTATTAGTAATTATTAAAAAAATCGCTTTAAATTATTTTCAAATAGGTAATACTCGCAATGATTCTTTGCCGTCGGCCAAATCCTCAGCTTTCACAGTGTCGTCGTCTTCGAGCTTAAACATGACGACTTTTGCTGGGAAAAAGAGATCCATTCTAAAAGCTGCGGCGCCTTTTCCATAGATTCTGCAAAAATACGTATTTTTCTTAACAAAAAATTAATGACGCGAACGAACAGAACAGACATTACAATACTTACATATCGTAGTCAATCTTTTCTAAAACATAGCCCGGTCGATTTTTGCATTTTTTAACAATTGCCGAAACATTGTCCACGGCGACAACCACTCGCCGCCAACAACCCTTTCGATGACGAGCCGTCGCGATGTTCACGAAACGTTCAAAGAGCGGTCGCCCTATTTCGATCGGCCATTCCCTCGGTACCTGAATATTCGAGTTTAAATATTGATATTTGCTCAATTCACTCATTTTTACTATTCGGTATGGTACAGTTGCTGCTGTGCCCGATGCGCGACTAAATTAATATAATAATCCACTTTATGTGTATAAATAGTATTCCCCTCTATTGCAGAAAAAACAATCATGACCTCGCTTTGATAAAAATTCCCCAATTATATTTACTCGCAAACATTAGTATTATCGCTTTGATAGCGACGAATTATTATCGACCTATGCCCTCCTACAATGTGATATCAATTTAGAAAAACCCAAGACGTTTAATCGTTGACCCATGCCCTATACGAATTGATATTATTTTTATGCAACACGACACGTGTAAAAATTGTGCGTAATAATATAATTTCAAGGATATAACATATTGAAGGTGTTACGAATAATAATTTGAATGTTTTATTGCGGAAGACCTAATAGGATAATTACAATGTGTCGCTCTTAAATAATACAATAAATACCATTTTCGTAGCGAAACGTTCTTTGTTTTGATTAAAATTAAACGAGGAAAAAATCCAAGCACGTATCAAAACAGCTCGATAAATTGACCTTCCTGTCACCGCCGTCGTCGTACACGTGTAACTTTTTTTATAAGAACCTATTTAATTATTATACTATTCTCGTTCTTTTGTTTTGATTAAAATAATGAGAAATAATCCGAGCACGTAGTAAACGGCGGTGAATTTGCACATCGGATGGCAAGGTTACCGCCGTTTTATACGTGCTTACATTATTATTCATATATGTTCATATATAAGATCCTCTCATATATCTTCATATATGAGATCCTCTCATTGTATATTCATATATGAGAGGATCAAAAATATAAAATTTATCGTTTTCGACATCATTAGGTACATGAAATTGCAGTAAGACGGAGAGAAAAGATGATGAAATTGCACGGTTTCTCGCGTTTTTTGAACGTGTAGCGGTGAACTTGTCCGACCACCGGTGTGTCGGGCTCATCGACGACGACGCCGTCGCCGCAATTACACGATAACGACATTTCGATCCGACGACGACGACGCGCATTCATTCGTCGATCGACTACGGAGGCGAAAGGATTGTTTTTCGGGGCTACGAGAGTGTTTGAAGCTGATAATAATGTCGACGTATTTTCAACGTTATATGGAATCTTACAACACTCTAATCGATTATATAGTCAAAGATGAAAAGATTGAATTTTCAATTTGCGAAAAGAGTCTGATATCCGTTCACTTTTATCCGTTGAACGACGTTCGATCGTTTTACAATAATCCATTTTTTACCAAATGCTATTCGACATCTGAATGCTGAACGCTGCCGATCGATTAAATTCCAATTTCTTTTTAGACCCGCAACCGTGGGACTGTTACGCCGAACATCATTATAGTCAAGTTTTCGGTTATTGCGTGATCGGTGGCCGTTTAGCGTGGATACCGAATCGTCGTCGTCGTCGGCGGCGGTGGCTGCTGCCACCCAAAGAAATACCGCTTTGTCGTCGACGACGACTCATCGGGTAATGAAAAAAAACCAAGCGGTGTCTTTGAAAAAGACGACCAATCTCATTAATTTTATGAAATACATTTATACGGCCGACAAAAAGGGACACTTGTTGACGTTGTCGAAAGATATAAACGAGCAGTATACCGTCGTTCATCGTAATCATCTCGGCGCGGAATTTAAAAATTCGCTGCATCCGGACGTCAGCAATATCGACGGCGTCGACGAGCGCCATTTGGATATCGGCGCGAGCGCGGTCGTCGATTCGTTTAAACGAATCATTCCGCACATTGAAAATTTGGATAAATTACAAAATAAAATTATCCAAACGCCCTTAAAAATCGTCAGCAGCGGCAATTGGTACGCCCTGTGCTCGGCCACGACGAATTTCGGCGTCAGCGGCAAGACGTTTCGCAGTCGAACGCTCGATCCTCCCGCGAAATCGAACATAACGAGAAATTATAAACGTTTCGACAGTACGAAGCGCGTCGCCGTCGAAACGGTCACGCTGAAAAACGACTACGTCTCGAACGCCTACAAAAAACCGACGATAAGCAATCTGGGGCTGCGTGAAAAATTCTTGTACGTCGGTCGGGCGTCGACCGCGAATCTATCGACGCACGTGATCCCGACCAACGCCATCGGGTTTCTGTGTCCCCTCGATCGCGGCACCAACTTGGATTCCTTCAACAAGCAATACGTTCTATTGCCGGATATCGAAATTTACTCGCACATCGATCAGCGGCTACTTCTCAAACTCCCCGACCTGGGTCACGTTTTAACGCTGTTATTAAACGAATCGATCATTACGCTTTATAAAAACTGCGAAGCGTCGGCTGCGCGTCGTCGTCGTCGTATCGCGATAAACGGCGGCATTCCGACGAAATACGCGCTCTCCGCGAATACGTCTTTCGAAACGTTGTTTTTTCAAATAAAGAAATTGAACAGATTTATCGAAGTGATCGATTATACGAGCGTGATCGTTTTGAATCATTTGTCGGGCATACCGTTTAAACTGATCACGCCCGAGTCTTTGAAATTTCTCAAATTCCCCCTCGCTTTCTCACCGTACGAATTGGAAAAGTACTTTTCGAAATATAGCTCGTTTTATCAACTGTTCTGTCCCATTTGCCCGTCCAGCCTACTCGATAAATTGTCCTATGTTAAAATTTGCAAAATAATGTATAGCCTAAACTACTTGAAGAATCTCATCGTCGGCGTCCGTTATTATCTGTTGTGCATTTTTACCGACAGCAATTATAGCTGGTTCATATACAACATTGACGGTGGTCGTCGTCGTCGTCGTCGTCGTCGTCGTCGTTGTTATCGTAGTAGCGGCGACACCACCGCCGTCGGCCGCACCAACAACATTGACGATTGTTCTATCGATTTAAATACGCTGATAATGGTCGAACCGCTGTGCACTCAAGATGGCTATTTGATGAATTCTCAAAATACAAACAAACCTATCTACTATTTCAACACGAGATACAGTATTAATATCGAATACACGAAAAACGACAACGTTTTATTGACGTCGACGCATCGCTTGACACCGATAATATCGAAAGAGGACGATTCGATATTTATATATTTGGCGGAAATTCAAAATCGAAAAAAAACACTAGGCGTTATAAAAAATCATAGCGTGAATATCGCTACGTTCGACATGGGAAATTCGAATTATTCGCATTATTTGTATGTACACGTGCAGCAACGTTGCGGTTCCTCGGCGCACAATCGCGTCTCCGTAAACGCCACCATATATCCCGATTGCACGCACGCAAAGAGGTCTCAGTTGCAGCTCGATTGCTATCGACAATTCGCCGTAACCGAATACGATGGGAAAAAAATTACAAACGTGTGCGGGAGCAAAGGCCTCGTAAACGAACAAATTGACTTTACAAAAAAGTACCGTGGGGTTTTACAACAACGGTCGAACGGCAGCAGCAGCAGCAACGTTAATATGCCGGACATTGTAGTTTCGCCGTTCTCCGTGCTCAGCCGTTCGCCGGTACCGCAGATTTACGAACTGTACAAAGACACGATAGCCTCGCGGGGCGACCGCTTGCAGGGCTACAATAGTTATAACGTTTTGAATAATTTGGCGGCCAAGCATCGCAACACTACCTATATGCGTTTCGACAACAATACGATCAACATGCTCGGTGTCAACATGTGCCACAAAACCATCTACCACATTGTACAGCAAAGTTTGGAGCATCGCGATCGGTACAAAGTTTTACCGTCGCGCAATCGGGATATATTGCAATTTACCGCGTGCCTATTGAAATCGATAGAGATCGATTTGCCGGAAATTTGCGAGCGCGTCACGATACCTTGATGCCGATAAATGGATACAATTTAATAATATTTTGTTTATCGAATAGCTGGTATTCCGAGTAACTCGTAGCGTCCAGCCCCATGACGCTGGCCACCCGACGATCCTTCACGTCCAGCAGGCCCAAGCAGTGTCCCAATTCGTGCAGCGTCACCGACAACAGCAGCTCGACGCTCCACGTATTCTCGAGATCGTAACAAATGTGCTTGTCCGGCGGTAGGGCCGAATGCGCCAATATGTTCGAAACTTTGGGTACCGACTGTGAGGGATGTCTTTGGGGAAACGAAAGGGAAAAGGAAGATAGACAAGGAAACATGGTGGTGGAATGAAGAGGTGCGGACGGTTTTAAAAGAAAAGAAGAATGCTTTCAAAGAATGGAAAAGGGTGGAAGATGGAAATGATAGAGAAAAGAAAATAAAAAGATCAGAATATCAAAACAGTAAAAAGAAGGCTAAGAAAACTGTCGCAATTGCAAGGGCTAAGGTGCAAGATAAGTTGTACGACTCTCTGGAGAGCCCACAAGGCCAAAAAGATCTTTTTAGAATATTAAGAGAGAGAGAGATGAATGCAAGAGATATAAATCATATGAAATGTATTAAAGACGAAGCGGGAAAGATCTTGACGGATGATGAGGAAATAAAAGGACGCTGGAAGAGATACTTTAATAAATTAATGAATGAAGAAAATGAATGGAGAGGAGTGTTAGAAAATGTACGTAGTAATGAAGGAAGGGTGAAAGAGGTAAGTATAGAGGAAGTGAGGATGGCAGTGGAGAGTATGAAGAATGGAAAAGCAGTTGGGCCAGATGGTATACCAGCGGAAGTATGGAAGTTTTTGAAGGCGGATGGATGTAAGTGGCTGACTTTATTCTTCAATAAGTTGTTGCAAGAAGAAGTTATACCTGAGGAATGGTGCAACAGTTCACTGGTGCCCATCTTTAAAAATAAAGGTGACATACAGGATTGCAGCAATTATCGGGGAATAAAGCTCATGTCACACAGTATGAAGATATGGGAGAAAGTGATAGCGCGAAGAATGAGAGAAGAAAGTGAGATCACACAGAACCAATTTGGATTTATGCCGGGCCGGGGAACTATGGATGCCATATTCGCACTCCGCCAACTTTGCGAAAAATACCGACTTGCACAAAGAGACTTGCATATGGTGTTCATAGATCTGGAAAAAGCATACGATAGGGTTCCCCGTAAGGTTCTGTGGTGGGCTATGAAAGAGAAAGGTGTGCCAGAGAAGTATGTGCGAATTGTGCAGGCGATGTATGATAGAGCTAGTACCCACGTGCGGTCTGAAGCCGGAGTAACTGGCAAGTTCAATGTGGCTGTAGGCTTGCACCAGGGGTCGGCTTTAAGCCCGTATTTGTTCCTCCTAGTTATGGATGCTGTTAAGGAACGCCTAATATCTTTTGACGGCAATCCAGCGGCAACACCTATCGCCCAGACGCTCCTTATTCTTCAGTGTGAAGCTATATAATTGATGTGAAGTTGGTTGTTTATTTTACTTAAATCCCGCCATATTGTAAAACTACTCTCTCTTATTTCGACATTCGAACTAAAATCTTGCAAAACAGTTAATGATAATTAAATCTTAAAAGTCACAGTTTTGAATTTTATTTAAAATTGCACATCGTCCACTACGAGACGAAACATTGGCGACCGTGACAGGACATACAATAAAATTTAAATCAAGAAAGCAAGTTCGAGACACTGAGGTCAACTTATCCAGCCGGGCAGTGACGCAGCTAAAGCATCACCTCGCAGCAACAAAAGATAAGTGCCCTGTGTTTTCCTATTTCCCTAACTATATTTCCTAAACAACCTAATCCTAAATTCATCAAATCTTATAAAAATAGCATTCCACTTTTGCAAATATTAACTGTCGATCTACCTACATTTAATTTTTATTCGAATTTCTTCATTTATTGCAATATATTATTATGAGATATATTATATTAAGAAAATATTAATTGTAGATCTACCTACATTAAAATATTTTGTTTGAATTTCTTTATTTGTTGCAATATTATATTAAATTAACAAAGTAGTTCTACTGTAAACGCGATACTAATTTTTCGCCCTAGTTATTACGCGATACTTAGACAATTTGGCCGAATATTTCAGCGTTGCGGTACACGAGGCGTTCCGCGTTGGTGATATTTGCTGTTTCCCGAGACTCATCTGATCATCATCGCCTACCGGTCTCCTGGGTGTCGCCGATTGAGGAGCGTCAGATAAGACATTACATTATTATTTTTTCATGAGGTGTCTTGTAATTTTAAGTCCTACTCAAGTTCATATATAGATATATTTTTTATTATTATTATAATTATACATATTACATATATTTTATACAATGTCCGAACCTTCAGTAACGACTGTGTGTAAAGAGCCCGCGATAAAGGGTTTAATTATAAAACGCAGTTCTATAAAAGGACAAATTACTAAATTTAAAAATTATTTAGACAATATTACAAGGCAATCTCAACTGACAAGCATTGAAACAGCTGAACTTTCATTGAAGGTCAGTCGGTTTGAAAGTTTGTCAGCTAAATATGATGAGCTGCAAACTCAAATAGAATTAATAAATGCTGAAAATTTAGATGATGAACTTGATGAACGAGAACGCATTGAGCAAGACTTCATATTATGTACCGCTATGGCAAAAAATATGATTGAAGAACAAAATCAATTAAAGAATTTAGAACAGGATAAGAAACGCCGTGAATCCTTTTTCCAAGATGCACAATATGGTCTCGATCATAACAATGAAAATTGTATAACCTTGCCGCAAATACAAATTGCAAAGTTTGATGGATCGTTTTTCCATTGGTTAGAGTTTCGCGATACTTTTAATAATTTAGTTCATAACAATAAGCGTATACCATTAATACAAAAGTTTCATTATTTGGTATCTTATTTGGAAGGCGATGCAGCTCGTGTCATTTCGAATATCGAGGTGTCAGCTGCTAACTATAACAGCGCTTATCAGTTGCTTTACGATCGTTATAATAATAAAAGGTTGCTCACAAATTACCACATTAAATCATTATTTAACATTGAAAAAATAAATCGTGAATCTGACACTTCATTACGCGTCTTAGTCGATCATGTATCAAAGAATCTTCGCGCTTTAGCCAGTCTAGGCCAACCCACTGATCATTGGGACACGTTGATTATATTCTTAGTTTCATCCAAACTTGATACGCAAACACTTGTCAAATGGGAAGAACAACGTAATAGTTTAGGCGATATTCCGAGTTTAGATGAATTTAATAAGTTTTTGATTGATCGTGCTTATATTCTTGAATGTACGCGTCATAATAAAACTGAGCAAAATTCTAGTTTCCCGAATAATGTTTTGAAAAACAGCAATAGCAGGCTGCAATATTCAAAACCTGCCATTTATCATCATCATCATCATCAACGTGATCGACCAACCTCAAAATCATTTATTACCACTAATCAAAATAATAATAGCAGTTCATATAGGTGCATTGTCTGCGATCAAAATCATAGGATTTATGATTGTCAATTATTTAAATCTAAATCTATAAAGGATAAATTAAATTTTGTTTCACAATATAAATTATGCAATAATTGCTTAAGGCAAGGTCACTCTATAAGGGAATGTCGAATGGGGCCATGTAAAATATGCAAAAAACGACATAACACATTATTGCATCCAGTTGATACACCAAAGGTTAACGATGCCTATGGTGATGTCTTGGAGACCGTAGCAAATTTTTCTAATAAAGATTCAAATCAGGTTATATTGTCTACTGCCCAAATATACGTTTTCAATCCAGTGACTAAAGAGGCGCTTAAAGTACGTGCTTTATTGGATTCAGGCAGTCAGTCATCCTTTATTACAAAATCGCTTCAACAAAAACTTGCAATAAATTCAAATCCTATTTCTATGAATGTCATTGGTATTGGTCACTCAGATAATAAAATCAGAGAAAGCTGTGTGATACAATTGAAATCTATTTACAACAATTATAAGACTAAATTAAATTGTCTTGTTCTTGATAGGCTGACTGGGCATCTGCCTAAGGCACCTATAAATTTACAACAAATAAGTATACCATCACACTTGCAATTGGCTGACCCAGATTTCAATCAGCCCGCTCCTGTGGATATTCTAATAGGAGCCGATCTCTTTTGGCAGCTCATGAAAAATGATCGTGTTTCTTTGGGCTCAAACAAGCCTGTACTTCAAAATTCCAGTTTTGGTTGGCTGATTGGCGGGCCTATTTCGTATCAAACTCAACAGGTGCTTTGTAATAATTCAGTTAGTAATGATAACTTTCCGAATGATAATAAAGTCGAGAAATTACTAGCAAAATTTTGGGAGTTAGAAGAACTTCCTCAAAGAACGATTTTAAGTGAAACAGAATTAGCTTGCGAGAATCATTTCCAGTCTCATACATTACGACTTCCTTCCGGTAGATTTAGTGTAAGGCTTCCATTACGCGATTCACCTGATTGTCTCGGCGATACATATAATCTAGCAAAAAGGCGATTATTAAATTTAGAAAAACGTTTTAGAAAAAATATTTCATTAAAGTCTCAATATATACAATTTATGAGAGAATACCAGAGCTTGGGCCATCTTTCGGAATCTACCATTGTCTTACCAAGTCCTTCTTATTTTCTATGTCATCATGCCGTCTTTAAAACGACCAGCGAATCGACTAAGCTTAGAGTCGTATTTGATGGCTCCGCTTCCTCTTCTTCTGGTTTTTCAATCAATGACCTCCTAATGGTCGGGCCTAACATTCAAGAGTCTCTTTTCTCCATATTAATTCGAGCTAGAACATACAAATACTTGTTAACCGGTGACATTGAAAAAATGTATCGCCAGATAGAAGTTAATCCAGATGACAGAAATCTGCAGCTTATTCTATGGAGAGAAGATGAGTCCTTACCAATCAAAACGATGCAGCTAAATACTGTTACTTACGGTACTGCGAGCGCCAGCTATTTGAGTACACGGTGTTTATGGCAGATAGGAGAGGAATGCGACGATAGCTTTATCAAAGATATTATACAAAGGGACTTTTATGTCGATGATCTCATAACGGGTTCTAATGATAGCGAAGAATTGAATTATATTCGAAATTCAGTTGCACAAGAATTAAACAAGGGCTGTTTTAAACTACGTAAATATAAAAGTAATTCATATTCTATTTTTGAAGATTTTAATTTAAATTTGCAAGAAAATTTAACGCTAAGTGAGGCGTCAAGTACGTTAGGCTTAGGTTGGAATCCAAATAATGACATGTTGAATTTTCCAATTAATATTCCTCCAATGAGAAATACTGTTACAAAAAGAAGCATCATGTCTGACGCATTTAAAATTTTTGATCCACTCGGTCTATTAAGCCCATGCATCATGCAACCAAAGATGATGTTGCAAAAATTATGGAAGCTTAAATCGGACTGGGATCAACCAGTATCAATCGATATCGAAAATGCGTGGAGAAATTTTTCTAAAGGCTTGTCATTAATTTCTGATTTCCAGATTCCTAGATTCGTTCTTAGTGATTCGCCACGGATTATTGATATTCATTGTTTTAGCGATGCTTCGTCGGTTGGATATGGCGCTTGTGTCTACTTTAGGGTTGTATCTTCGAATAATCGCATCGAAGTGAATCTTCTGTGCTCAAAATCGAAGGTAGCTCCTTTAAAACCTATTTCAATTCCTCGATTGGAACTATGTGCCGCTTTACTTGCAAGTCGTTTAAGTAAAGCTGTTATGAATTCTATTAGATTTACTCCTGATTCTGTCACTTATTGGTCTGACTCTAGTGTAGTGTTAGGATGGCTCAATAGTGATCCAACTAGATTAAAAACTTTTGTAGCTAATAGGATAGGAGAAATTCAAGACAATACAAAATCATCTTCTTGGCGTTACGTACCTACAGCTCACAATCCTGCCGACTTGATATCACGAGGTACTACTTTAAGTCACTTACAAAATTCAAATTTATGGTGGCATGGACCATCATTCTTAATTAAAGAGGAGAATGAGTGGCCTGTTTTAAAATCTTGTAATAACGTTGACTTACCTGAAGTAAAAATCACCGCTACAATAACTATCACAGAACCTATAATTCAGTTTGAACGGTTTTCTAATTTTAATAGACTACAGAGAACAATGGCATACGTTATTCGTTTTATAAATAATACAAAAAATTGCAATAATAAATGTTCTGGTATGTTAACTGTTGATGAACTAAATAAATCTTTTAAATCATTATGTTTAATGGCTCAGCAACAAAGCTTTTCTGTAGAATATAAGACTTTACATAATAATAAACAGTTAAATCCTAAATCTAAAATTTTAAATCTTTCACCTTTTATTGACGAGGATAATTTGTTGCGAGTTGGCGGGCGCCTAGATTCTTCATATTATTCCTACGATAAGATTCATCCAATACTTTTAGATTCCTCACATTATATGTGTAAATTGTTGTTTAGATATGAACATGTTCGTAATTTGCATGCCGGTCCTCAGCTACTGTTAGCGACAGTTAGACAAACAGTTTGGCCAATAGGGGGTAGACTGCTTGCACGTACTACAGTTCGCAATTGTGTGCGTTGTCGACGAGTGCAGGGTAATACATTTTTGCCAAAAATGGGTAATTTACCTTCACAACGCATCACTCCTGATTTTCCTTTCAAGTCCGTTGGAATTGATATGGCCGGACCATTTTATATTGTAAATCGTAAAGGACGCGGAGCCAAATTAATAAAGTGCTACTTGTGTTTGTTTATTTGCCTTCGCTTCAAGTGCTTACATTTAGAGGCCGTTAGTGACCTCTCTAAAGATGCCTTCATTATGACCTTGCATAGGTTTGTTTCGCGCCGCGGCAGGCCAACGGAGATTTATTCCGATAACGGACGCAATTTTGTAGGGGCTGCAAAGGAGTTTAACAATTTCACAGTTATACAAAACACTGCGCTAACTGAGTTTGCAGCTCGAGAAAATATTAAATTCATTTTCACTCCGTCTTACGCTCCTCACTTTGGCGGCATATGGGAGGCCGGAGTGAAATCGGCCAAATATCACATTAGGCGGGTCATGGGAAATTGTCATTTAAGTTTTGAAGAAATTTTAACTCTATTTGCACAAGTGGAGGCTATTTTGAATAGTCGCCCTTTATGTCCACTATCCTCGTCCCCTGACGATTTCCTTTTCCTTTCCCCAGGGCACTTCTTAATCGGAAGACCACTAAATGCGCTGCCATCTCGTAGTTCGGAGAATAAAGAAGAACCGCAATTGAAACGCTACGCACGCCTCGAACAGATTAAACAACATTTCTGGTTAAGGTGGCAAAGGGAGTACATCTGCGAACTACAAACACGAACTAAATGGAAGACAAATAAAGCTAAGTTAAAGGTTGGTGATTTAGTACTAATAAGCGAAAATTCCCTTCCACCGTTATGTTGGAGTACTGGACGTGTAGCCAAGCTGTATACTGGGCCAGACGGAATCTCTCGCGTTGCTGATGTTCAGACGATCACGGGATGTTATCGCCGCCCTCTAGTTCGCCTCTGCCCTTTGCTCGACGATGAAGATGTAGAGTTGAAGAATTTGGATTCTTCAACGGGGGGAGTATGTTAAGGAACGCCTAATATCTTTTGACGGCAATCCAGCGGCAACACCTATCGCCCAGACGCTCCTTATTCTTCAGTGTGAAGCTATATAATTGATGTGAAGTTGGTTGTTTATTTTACTTAAATCCCGCCATATTGTAAAACTACTCTCACTCTTATTTCGACATTCGAACTAAAATCTTGCAAAACAGTTAATGATAATTAAATCTTAAAAGTCACAGTTTTGAATTTTATTTAAAATTGCACATCGTCCACTACGAGACGAAACAGATGCTCTAACATCAGACATACAGGAGGAAGCACCCTGGTGTATGCTATTTGCCGACGACGTTGTCCTTGTCGGAGATAATACTCTTGAGGTTCAGAGCAGACTGGGAAAATGGCAGGAAAGACTGGAGAACGTGGGATTAAAAATAAGTAGAATCAAAACGAAGCACTTGTTCTGCGATTTCAGCGGTTTATCCAGTTTTACCCATATTGCCTTAGATGGTGTATCCCTACCAGTCTGTTCCGACTTCCGGTACCTCGGGTCATTGATACAAAATGACGGTAATGTGGACCGTGACGTGCAAAATAGAATAAATGCGGGATGGATGAAATGGCGACAGGTCTCGGGAACAGCTTGTGATCCACGAATGCCTCTTAAACTTAAGGGGAAAATCTACAAAACGATCATAAGACCTGTCGTAATGTATGGATCAGAATGTTGGGCAATGAAAGTGGCGGATGAAAGAAAAGTGCACGCAGCCGAGATGAGAATGCTGAGATGGATGTGTGGAGTGACGAGGAAAGATCGGATTAGAAATGAGTATATAAGGGGAAGTTTGAAAGTAGCACCCGTGACGGAGAAAATGAGAAGCAGTAGGTTAGCATGGTATGGGCATGTAATGAGGAGGGATGAACGATATATTGGCAAAAGAATGTTAAGAATGAATGTCGAAGGACGAAGAGCGATCGGCAGGCCAAAAAAGCGATGGATGGATTGTGTGAAAGAGGACATGAGAAAGAAAGGAGTAAGCGCTGAAGTGACGAATAATAGAGAGGAATGGAAGAAGAAAACATGTTGTGCCGACCCTACATAAGTGGGATAAGGGCAGGGAGATGATGATGATGATGATGGGCCATCAAACGCGCCTGCATGGCCGTGTTCGCCCTTGACAAACGCAAAAGTCAAACGATTATTCTTTTCACCGCCGTCGTCGTCGTCGTCGTCGTCATTGTCAATTTTGTAAAAATTGAAATTAAACTGATCGTTTACGATATGTATCGCTTTCTTTATTGTGGCGTTGACGTTATGTAGATTAAGATTGTTCGGTATTTTATCGGTCGCGGTTAACAATTTTGCGTGAATTGGAAAAAAAATTCGTTTGTAAATGTATTCCGTATGAATATTTTCAGAGGAATCGTCGCCACCGACGTGTCCCGATTTGCCCAAATATCGTATAACGAGATACACTAATAGAAACACGGTCAGAAAGTATAAAATAATAGAAGCGTCCATACTCTTGAAACGCTTACAGTATTATCATCAATCGATAAGTCGCGACGGCGCGCCGTCGCGACTGGCGTCGCGGCGGCGGCAGTGGTACACTCTCGCTCAATGAGAGGCTTTTCTTTATCATTTGTCACCATCTAATGAACAATTACTGAAAATTTAGACGGGACAAAAATCGGTTATCATCTTTATTCTACAGATACCACAATATCAAGTCGCGTCAATCGATTTATCCCAGCAGCCGCAATGCGAAAACGATATGTTCGTCGTCGTCGTCGTCGTCGTTAATCGGAACGCTCGCGCACGTCGAGTTTCACAATTTGCCGTTACGATCGATGCTTAAGAACGCGTATCAATTGCGAGGCGAATGGATTAAAATTCGACTATTGCAAACGATATTAATGTATAAATATAGTGCCGCGTTTGAAAAGTAACTGGAAGGTAGTTAGTCGCGGACAGAATAGAGGGTAGTAGGGTTCGAAACAAGATGCTTTAGGTACCTTGCTTTTAGCCTTATTTTTCGCTAGCTGGCCCACGTTCCGACAGCGTGATTAATAGGGAAGGACACTGGCCTGACTGTTGGCTTCCGATGGTGATGGCTTCTTCCAGTCCGAGCACGCGGGGAGATCTCCACCGGTATTATTCAATCATAGGCCGGCCGGCCTCTGTCTACGTCCTTAGTTTGTTACGTCGACGATGTGTAGGGGTTGATATAAGAAAAAAAAGTAAGGGTAGTGGTAATCCTGGAAGCGTAGAAGGTTCGATGTCAAGCCGTGAACAATTTAAAAGAACCAGTGTCCAAATAAAAAATACGTATGACACTTCGAATAAGAACACCTTACAATTATTTAATTGAATATCAGGAAACTTACCCCAGCGGGATTAAAGTAGTATTAGCTCGAGGTTAGGCCTCGAGGGTCGGCGTCAGTCCACCAAGAGTGACCAGAGGCAAAGAGGGAAAAGAACCTCTTAGAAAGATCGAGGACCTCCCATACCAAAACGTCACATTTGAGAATTTATTACAGATTAAGAATTGACATTTATGATTCAGTAAACTTTCCATAAACATTTCAACGTTATACACTTTCAACAATTTATATTTTAAAAAATTAGATTTAATTATTGGAGTTTACTCCTTAAGAATCGATTTTCATATATAAGGCGCCCGGTATGAAAAAAATATGAGAGGTAAAAACTACTGATGAATGACCTCGTTACTTTTTCGGTGCGCGCGCACCTATGGTGCGGTGCGAAAGTAATGTTGCTCTAATTAATATTGAAAAATAATATTTAAAAAATAAATGATAATTGTCAGATAATAATAAATTAATAATTACATAATTTATCAACATTCCTAATGAAATATTTGTGCACATCTGAAATTGACTATTGTGAAAAGTTTAAGGCCAGTATATTCGAGCGTTGTAGGTATTCAGCGCTACCTCCCTCCCCGCGCGACTAGTTACGCGAAGTCTCCGATCAAATGAACTCTCGATGACCCCGCGCGCGGCGACGGCGCACGGAAATAATTAAATATATAATTTTACAGTAACTTACTAGGTTTTTTTTTTTTACTTTAGGTTATTTCATAATTCAGTTTTGTTTTCGATCCTGAAGGCACAGTATAAAATGCAACATAAACATTTAATACCTAAGAGAAGTAGATAAAAACCATTATTTAATTTTTTATGGGTTTATAGCTAAAAAAAAAAAAATATTTACTATTAATATTTTAATTTATATTAATTATCAGTAATTTTTTTTTTTTTATTTTTTTTTTGTTAATTAATACACTTTACAACATTTAATACCTAAGAGAAGTAGATTTAAGCTTTATTTCTTCTCTTAGGTATTAAATGTTTATGTTCCACCTATTACTGCCACCAGGGCCCTGCGCTGAGGCTCCCAAGCGGCGCATTCCTCCAGGGTGTCACGCGCCGAGTCGATTGGCGCACCACACTCGTGGCAAAATCAGGGGTGGCTTCTCGCCTAGCGATTTGGTGCAGGTACTTACCGAAGCAACCGTGCCCGGTAAGCACCGGCGACAGCCGAAACGTAAGGACCCCATGCCGCCTGTTGACCCAGCGACGAAGGTGAGGACGTCGCTCTGTCCATTGCCTGTCTCAATTCGTTGTCGGCACCTCGCAGGTTAGTCCCATTGTCGGACCAGATTTGAGCAGGTTGACCTCGTCGAGCTTTCATTCTTCCTAAATTCATTATCACTGAGTCTGTGCTCAGTGACGTCGCTATCTCTAGGTGGATCGTTCTTACAGTGAGGCACGTGAATACTGTCACGTAACGTTTCTATTGGCTGCGTCCCACGGTGACTGTTAATGGAATGAAGTAGTCCACCCCTGTGTATGTGAAGGGTCGCTGATGGTGAGCTAGGCGACACGCAGGTAGGTCTCCTGTTCTCGGGTGTGGCGGGATCGCTGCCCTAATCCGGCAGTGTAGACACTGTGGAAAGAGCGTTCTTGTGACGGGCCGCAGGCGTAGTATCCAGTAGTGCTGTCGACATTCGTTCACAGTCGCCTCGACTCCCGTGTGATGCCTCGTTCTATGCATCGCTATGATCCACAACTTCACTGTGTGATGATTTCTATCTAGTATCATCGGGTTTTTAGATCGCGTTGATAGTTGCTCCGCGGCGTTAATACGACTACGGACTCGGAGGGCTCTCTCTGCACACTCGATGCTCAGCTGCTTGAGGCGACTGTTTCGGGTAAACGACTTCCCGTCTTTAATGCTTTCTACTTCATTTGGGAAAGATTCTTCTTGGACTGTTCTCATGAATAGGTCTTCAGCTTTCCTGATAAGTTCCGCGGAGACCGGACTAACCTCCAAAGTTTCTTCGAGCTCTACTCTTATTTTCTGGCGTGTTTTCAGCTTCTTGTTCGTCCTTTTCCAGTCTGGGTCTTTTAACGCGCTTTTCTTAGTCCTTTTATAGTTGACTCGTTGTGTATTGGCTCGACAGAGTTCTATAAACTGTAGCACTCGAGCCGTCGTGTAGCGGAGTCTGTTCCAGCTGGAGTACCGTGTGCAGTCTGGTAACCCTTCTTTGAGTCGCGGCTGTTTACGATCGGTGACGTGATGAGTCCTTTCTTCGCCTGTAGGTTCGGTTGACGACGACAAGGCGGACGTTTCCGTGGGCCAGGTGGACTCCGGATGATAAGGAAATTCAGGACCTGTCTACTATCTGTAACCACTGCTGAATCCCGCTGGTACGTCCCGCGCCGCGTCGTCGGCTACGTTTAGCCTGGTTGGGACCCATCGCCATTCGCTGACCGTCGAAGAATCTTCAATTGCCGCTAGCTGCTAGCTAGCCGCTGTTAGGTGAAAATACTAATATAACTTATTGAAATTTTGGATATGCTAATATATCGGTCTAAGATATCGATGACAATCATTATATTCTAGCTAAAAATAGATTGAGTGTTCATTAAACTTACGAGTACTTACCTGATCGCTTTTCTAAGCTTACGTACAGTACGCGCGCGAGTTCATGTCCATCCTGAGGAATGCGGTAGTTCTGTGACCTATCATAATGTCGATATCGATAATCTCATTTGGTCAACCATAATATCTATTCCATATTTATTGCAACTTTAAGTAAGTAAATATTTATTTATTTATTTATTTTTATTTAATACTTTATTACACACGTTATTAAATAATAGCATTGAAGAAAAAAAAATTACAGTAAATGTGCAATGGCGGCCTTATCATGCTTATGTATTATAAAAGTTTTTTTCTATTTGAAATTGGTGAAGGCGAAGTACTCATGGTTTCGTAAAAAAAAAAACAATACAATAGCGGTCAATAGTTTTTAGTATCGACAAGCACGCGTCACCGTCAACGGACAACACTCGATTTCGGACGAATTCGGCGAGGTGGGTGAAGGCGGGGCGCGCTGCTCCCGCCCTTTACCTCAGGCCCCGATGGACATGAACTCGCGCGCGTACTGTAGTTCACGTCTAGATATTTTCTTTTTATTTCTAGTTTTATTCCCCATTTTATATCTACACTACACTGCTATACAGTAAAAACACTTCCAACGTTGTTAGAGTACTAACTAAACTAATCTAATAAAATAATCAATAATAATCTATACTAATAGATAAAACTGAAGAGTTTGTTTGTTTGAACGCGCTAATCTCATGAACCACTGGTTCAAATTTAAAAATTCTTTTTGCGTTGGATAGTCCATTTACTGAGAAAGAATTTAAGCTATATCACGCTACGACTAATAGGGGCTGAGCAATAATAAGAAATGTTACAAAAACGGGAAAAAAAAATCTTTTTTGAGAGCTTCCGTTGCGTCCTTTATTATTTCTCTTCTCGAGACATTTTTAAATTATAGTTCCACTTTTAAAGTAAATATAACATCACTCTTTTACTGTAAATTTTCGAAAAAAAAAAACTCAGTAATACGTTGAACGACTTAAGAATCAAACCTGAGACCCCTTGCTCGGCAGTAACGCTTGGGACCACTGGACCAACGAGGCGAAAATATTTAAGTACGTTTTTCGGTATACGAATTGATTTCTTTTTTTTTGTTTGTAAAAAGAGTGAAAACTAAGTTATTTATTATTTGATAAAGACGATTATTTAGTAGAAAAATCTATAATAAACATTAAAATGTACATTTGTTTTTTCATGTTTTACTTTTTTTCTTTTTTTTTTATTGAATTTGTAAAATTCTAACGCTTTCTGTTACATAACTTTTCTTTAACTTTGTTTACCAACTAGATAAACTTAACGCACATCAGTTAAAATATCAAAACGTGCGTACGTAAACGTATATAAACGTTGAGGAAACAACCCTCAATCAAGAGGAAATTTGTAATTTAAATTGTCCCGTAAGCGTTACAGAAAAGTTTCGCCGTTGCCGGCAAAAATTGGATTTTAATACTACGGATAAAAACAGGAAATAAAATGTTCGCGTTGTCTTTTGATCATTGTCAAATTTAACAAAGACGATAACATCGAAACGATTCATAATAAATGGTCACCGATATGCTATTTCGTAATTAAATCTTTCGCAAAAGCGACGGCGCCGCCCATTTCGTCTACAAATAAAGAACATAATTTTCGTCTCTATCCACCTTTGCCTCGCGACATCGAAGATATAATCCGTGCGAAGAAACTTTGCCGATGGCCTTGAAACGTCATGCGTCGATAGTCAGTAGGGTTGAAAAAAAAAGGTCACAAAAATGTAGATTATTATTGTATATATTTTACATCAAACTAATAAAAAATAGTCTCGGTCGAATTATAAATTTGATATAAAGTGTAATTATAAATATTAAATAAAAAACGCTGTTGTTATTAGGTAGATTATATATTTTTATGTATTTATATTTAGTGAATGAATGAAACGTAGCCGTAAAATAAAAGTTTAATGGTTCCAAACAACGAAGACAAATAACTAACAAAAATAAAACAAGTAAAACCTAAGAAAACAACAATTAATTAATTCGTAGTAAAAACAAAAAAATTACACGCACGTATCGGCTGCGTTGCTAGCGGTACACCTCAGACGAGCGAGGGACGCAGTCAACTCCGGTGGGAGGGGTGGTCATCGGCAAAGTTTCTGCGCACGGATAGTAACATTATAAATTTTAACGATGATGTAATCTATACATAAATATATTAAAATAGTAGGAAAGTCAAAATTGTACATGGAATATTTTTTTAAAAGAATACTTGGGGTGTGATCTACAATCGATATCGAAGCCAAAAATATAGTTTTTAGAATATTTGTCTGTTTGTCTGTATGTCCGGGATAAACTCAAAAAGTAATGCATGGATTTACTTCGAATTTGGCACGAATATTATTAAGATGTCGGGTCAACATATAGGCTACATATTATAACGCTATCACCTACGGGGAACGAGCAGTGAACCTTTATTTCCTCAACCCATTCTGTAACAACGTGTAATTTAATAGCGTTCACGCAGACGACGTCGCGGGCAGCAGCTAGTAATGTAAAATTATAATAGTAATAATGTAAACTGTATCAATAACACGAAACCTTTTGATAAATACGTTTACGATATCATGACGTGTAAAATATATTTTGAACGCGAACGCCAAATTATTAATTCGACTTATTTTTGTTTCACTGATTTGAAAGTAATTTAGAAACGGCAACTTAAAAAACAAGGATTGTATATTAATTTTTTTATTTAATTATTCAAAATTAATAAGTTTTTGATTAAAACATTTTTTACATGTTAAGAACTTTTCTTCTAATAGAACGCCGTGTATTTGCACAAAAACTATTATAAAATAAAATGAACATTGTGCCGTCGCGCGTCGACTAAATTTTCGTGTCGATCAGGCGTACGGCCCGTGGTGGGACGAACGAAAATGGATTTCGGTTTCGATCGAAATTGAAATCCACTTTCGCGGAGGAGCTGAAATGACTCATCGCCTATCGCGACACCACGCTCCGGTGCCGTCGCGCGTCGACTAAATTTTCGTGTCGATCACGCGTACGGCCCGTGGTGGGACGAACGAAAATGGATTTCGGTTTCGATCGAAATTGAAATCCACTTTCGCGGAGGAGCTGAAATGACTCATCGCCTATCGCGACACCACGCTCCGGTGCCGTCGCGCGTCGACTAAATTTTCGTGTCGATCACGCGTACGGCCCGTGGTGGGACGAACGAAAATGGATTTCGGTTTCGATCGAAATTGAAATCCACTTTCGCGGAGGCGCTGAAATGACTCATCGCCTATCGCGACATCACGCTCCGGTGCCGTCGCGCGTCGACTAAATTTTCTTGTCGATCACGCGTACGGCCCGTGGTGGGACGAACGAAACTGGATTTCTTTTTCGATCGAAATTGAAATCCACTTTTGTGGAAGCGCTGAAACGACTAATCGCCCTTCGCGACACCACGTTCCGTCGCCCGTCGACGAAACTTTCGTGTCGATCACGCGCAAGGCGTGTGGCAGGACGAACGAAACTAGAATTCGCTTAGGATCTTCGATGAATTTCACTTTTGTTTTTCCTAGTGAAAACCTACATTTGTTTTAAATTATCGTTTCAGTTGTAAGAAGAGATTTTGTTAAACAATTTTAATGCATATATATTTTACGTTCGTGATGCTTATTGCACTAGGATTCGTTATTGATAGAAATGAATGGTTTTTTAATCTAATATTGTTTGTCATGTTTATATATTTTTAACCGACTTCAAAAAAGGAGGAGGTTCTCAATTCGTCTGTATTTTTTTTTTGTGTTTGTTACCTCATAACTTTTTACTGGGTGTACCGATTTTAATGATTCTTTTTATAGTCAAAAGCTAGTGCTCGTCATGTGGTCCCATTTAAATTTGAGTGAGATGTGACTATTAGTTTTTGAGTAATCCTTAAATAATGCGTACTTTTTTCCTGATACCGCGCGTCGCTGCGCGGGTCGCGTTGCATACAATCGTTCCTTGTGACTTAATTTGTTTCGGAAGACTATCACATTTTATGTTTTTTATGTTTACTACGAGTTAAACTATACAATATTATATTTTGTTTCTCAGATTACGACTCAGGTGTAGAGTTATGTTGCGCTGAACTTTAAGATTTCAAGCGCGTCCTGTATTTAAAAGATCATATCTCGAAAATAGTTATACAGCAAAGTGTAAAGGAATAACTTTTCATCGGTGATTAACTAGACTAACTGTTTACTAACTGTTACTAATTGTTTTAAAATTTTTAATTTGTTAAAATATTTAACGGACACCATTTTGCGTCATTTGTCATAGACTAAAATCTTAAATGTGACATTGTGTGTGCAACAATAGTGTACCTAAGTATTAGTCTATTAGCAGCGGAATCTTTTATGATGTAATCTCAGGAAAGTAATGACAGTTAGAATCTGGGGTGTCATTGAAATGAAATAAATAAACAACTTAAATTAATTAATAATTCAACTTAAATGTTTATAACATAATATATAATAAGTAATACCTAATGAAAGGCAGAAAGGAAGGCACGTTATGACTTATGCCGTTGTGTCGTTACGTTTCCAAATGCAATTCGATAGGCAGAATATAAACAATATATCCCATCTGTAATAGATTTCAAATAATCTGACGTCTTTCCACTTGAACGTAAACAATAGGGGTAATAAACCAAACACTCTGCGACGGCTCGACACAATACGCAAGCGGTCAACTGTCAATTGTTTTTTTTAACCAACCTTTTTTTGTTTTGACTTTTCGGTTTGGATAATTGAATATAATCAATCAGGTAGAAAATTTTACTTAGAAGCGAGATAAATAATACAAATCGACCTCAACTATAGTTGACATGAACGGTTGAGCGGATATTGATTAAGGGATTTAAAGATCATTAAATACGTATTTAAAAATATGTCATGAATGAAAAATAATAACCTTTGTTTTCAATAAAAAAAATTATATCGATGCTAAATTGACAGCCAAGGAAATACGATAATATACGTAGCAATAACAATAGTGGTGACTGTCACCTCCCAGCTTAGTATAAATAAGATTAGTTATCGCACTACAGATTCACTCATTCACAGATTAAGAAAAAAAAAATTAAATAAATAAATAAACGACCTCAAAACAAATATATATATTTATATATATAACAAAAACTGGTATATTATCATCATATTTCCTGGGCTGACACCGACTCCAAAACCAACAATAATTGTACATTATATTATCATAATAATTTAATTACAGACAAAAGAATACGTAATTATTTTTTTACTTTTTAGTGCATTTTTGTTTTACCGTTTTTTATTTGCTTTGAACTTTGAAGTCGGTTATTTTTTTTTCTTAAAATTTTGTTTTATACTGCAAATATATAACGTCAAACCCGAGTCGACTACGGCCGATTTGCCGACCGGTTAAGGTAAGATTATAAAAAAGAAACGAAACTTCGAAAAAGCGTTCGACGCAATATAAGAACACGAGTTCGTTAGATTGAGACAATTATTTTTTTTAATGATTTCGTGAATCAAGTTTTCAGCACCATGCCCGTCGCTGCTAAAATCTCGACGGTTGGCATGCATCTAAAACAGTATCTCAAAGAATTGGAACAATAAGAACCGTTTTGTGATAAATTTACAATGATATTATCCATGTTCATCAGGAGGGAAATTACCGTCGAACAAATGTGTGACATAATGAACGTCGGGGACGGCATACGATTATCTCAGAACCAAATTTGATACTTTTGCAATCAATTACTGTATTAGAACAGTCTAGTCGTATCATACTAGTCATGCGTAATTTTATTAGTTATCGATATTTGACCGACAGTGAACTGGCGGATTTATCGCAAATGTTAGCCAAGGAAATTGATAATGCAATAATTCATGAATAATAAATCTTTATTGATAATATTTTTATACATTTATTTTTTTACATTATTGTCTTTAACATTCGGCGTCACATTTATCGCATTTACTAAAAGAATATTTGACACTAGTTTTTTTAGGTTTAACTTTATACAATCGAAACTGGTGAGTATAATTTATAATTTCGACATCGTTGACGATTTCTGTGACGCTTTCGTTATTTTCTACAATTTTTTTTTCGTGGTCGACATTGATATATATTGACATTGGGATATTTGACATCGTATAATTGGTCTTTCATATACAAATTACAAATTTTTATAAAATAATATTCGAATTCCGGTTTGTTGCCAAACACTTGAATGAGTTCGTTGAAAAAAGTACACCCGATGGCCACGTGTTTCAGCCAACTGATACGTTTCGTCGAATGTCGATGTCAACTTCGATGGAAACGCTTTTTGTGTCGTGCTTCCTTCGATGTCGAGTAATAGATACGTGTCGTGTCTCTTGATTACTTTTCGATAGCTGGCGGTTATGTTTAGATCGGTTTTGTCAAAAACAAAAGGAACGGGCACATTTTTTTTTTTTTTTTTTAATTATTTTTTTATTATTTTTTATATTTTTTTAATTTCATTTTTTATTTTTCTTTATTTATATATTTTTTTTATTTTTTTTAATATTATTATTTTTTATTTATTTATTTTTTTTTTTTTTTTTTTGTAATAAAACCCCTTGCTTTTGCACAAAAACTATTATAATATTAACACGACAAACGATATTAGAAGAAAAAACAAACGATTAGACAAGCTTTAATTTCTATCAAAAATGAATCCTAGTGCAATAAGCATCACGAACATAAAATATATATGAATTCCAATTTAACAAAACCTCTTATTACAACTGAAACAATAATTTAAAACAAATGTAGGTTTTTACTAGCAAAACAAAAGTCCACGAAAGTGGATTTCAATTTCGATCGAAACCGAAATCCAGTTTCGTTCGTCCCACCACGGGCCGTGCGCGTGATCGACACGAAAATTTCGTCGACGCGCGACGGCACCGGAGCGTCGTGTCGCGATAGGCGATGAGTCATTTCCTCGCCGCCGCGAAAGTTGATTTCAACGAAGATCCAAAACGAAATCCAGTTTCGACGATCGACGAGCGATCGACACGAGAGTTTCGTCGATAAGCGACGGCACCGGATCGAAGTTATCGCGATGGGCGATGCGTCATTAATTTCTGTATAAATGTATTATTAAGTAAATTAGTGAATGCAACAAATATTTTTGTTTCATCAGCGTTTTTTGGTACAGGAGAATTTTGTACAACTTTGTTTTCTCCGGGTCAGGTTTTATACCATCCGTTAAATTAAATGTCCTAAAAATGGCATTTCTTTCCTCAAAAAATCGCATTTATTTAGGTTCAATTTTAAATTAGTTTTTCGAAGTCTTGTTAAGATATTTATTTTTATTATGCATGTCTAAATTTCGTCCAAAACAGATCAAATTATCTAAATATATAAACAATTTGTCATAAGTTAAACCAGACATAGCGATTGTCATTAATCTTGAGAAAGAACTAGGGGTCACTTTGATAGGCAAACGTATTTCCCAGCATCAAAAAAAAAAAAAGCAAATGTCTAATCGAAATGTATAATTTTTACGGAGTAATAATCTGAATCAAATGAGAGGTCGAAACTCGAAGCAATCGCGTGGGGGCAATACTTTTACACAAACGCCTAACCGTGGTGGCGGAAGAAACCGTACATTTAATCGTGGTAATACTTAATCATAATTTACGACTCATATATAGTGATGGAAATATAAGTAACTTTGAGCCGTCATCGAACCAAACACCGACTTCGAATTAACATCATAAATCTAAGTCAACAATCAATGACCAGACTCAGTTTTTTCGATGATAATTATATTTTAGCTTGTGATCATAGTAGTTCAGTGAAACAGTTTTTAAAGATATGAAATATAGTTTTCTAATCGATACGGGAGCATCATTGTCGGCGCTGAAATTTGAAACGGTGTAGAAATGGAATGTTCCACTGTATAAACATCGCATATGCATTAATGGTATAGGGGGCAAAGTTCAATCAATTGGATATGCTTATGTTACGTTTAACATAAAATGGTCAGGAATTTGAAAACAAGTTTTATGTTATCGACTACCGGCCATGTATGCAAAAAGGAATAATAGGTAGAGATTTATTACAAAAATACGGTGCTATTTTAGATTATGATAAAAATACCTTATCATTTAAGTAGCAACGTACAAGCACTCAGACAGGCACAAAAATGTAGAAATTGTTTTCTGACATATAAAGTTCAAAACCATGTTGCCTAGCGTCACCTTAGAATAAGTACAAGCGATCCTTGATCACACATATTCACTGCGCTCAATTTAAGGTTCAACGGATAACACGTCGCGCGTCGTTTCGTTAGAGAGAATTATGTTCTATGTAAATCTATTCATTTTACAAAATTTAATACATCATAATATGGAAGATATGCTTTTAGAACTCAAAGTCCATTTAATATGCCTAAGTGATTGAAATGTTTTGGACAGTTTAAGATTATATATCGATCATCTGAAATAAAAATATTTTTATTGATTTGATTTTTTATTCAGTGTAATGACAAACTGTATGAAAATGTAACAATATATAATTAAACTTATATAAGTTGCTATAAAAGAAGAATCGTCAACAATATCCTTAATGTCTTAACTAGTTCTCAATTATGTGTAGGTATTTTCATGTTTATTCTATTTGTTTTCGAAGTTTCGACGGAGTTGCAGCCGTCGTGGTCACGAGGTGACTGGAGCACCGAGCGCCCACCGACTGTGAGTCCGGATGTTTTCTTTTTCCAGACACGACACTAACACAATCGGAGCGACCGAGCGTTTTTCGAGGCGCTTCACTTTTCTTTAATTTATTTATTAACGGGTCCCACATAGAAGATAAATTTATTCCGCCACAGCGATTGAAAGTTTTATGTTTTTTAATTTCGATCGCTTCCCGTACCAACCGGCGGCAGTCATTTTTATCCTTCGAGAGAACTTTTGGGTTATGAAGTATTATTTATATATATTATTTATTATTTATATAATATATTATAATATATATTATATTAACCAACAATCACACCACGTTAACCTAGCCCTGTGGTAAGTTCGTAAGAACTTGTGTTACAGGTACTAGGAACGGAAATAAATTTAAGATATAAATACATATATATATATATATATATACATAAATACACATCCATGACCCGGTGCAGACATCTATATTCGTCATACAGATTATCTGCACCTGGCGGGATTCGAACCCGCGACCGCTGCGTAGAGTGTCCAGTTGCCTGACCACTCGACCAACCGGCCGTCAAAAAGTTCAACGCGATGGCTTATTCTCGGCTCTAAAATGTGATCAGCCACTGCGGATTTCATTCTTTGTGCATATTTTACTGCGGCTTTGTGTTCTTTTATCCGTACTTCAATGCTGCGCTTCGTTTGACCGATGTAGCAACTACCACAGCTACAGTCTATCTTATATATACCGGGTGTTTGAAAAGGAATAAAATCTTTAGGCGTGCGTAAATATTTACCGACCTTTGTCATCGATATAAATACGGTCTTGATGGAGTAGTTTTTTAATAATGTTTCGATTTTGTCCGTTATTCCTTTGACGTATGGTAGAACGGCTGGTTGACGATCGACCTCTGGACATTTTTCTTTCGTGCTGCGTTTATAAGCATGACAACTTACCTCATATCCACTATGCTTAAGTAACTGCTGAATGTGTGTCAGCTCGTGTTCGAGATGATCCAGGTCACATAGATCTAGAGCTCGATTCGTTAAAGAATTTTTTGCCGAACGAAGATAACGAGGGTGGTGATTCGAAGTGGCGTGAAGGTATGAATGGTATGTATGTGACACTTTTCGGTGTACTTTATGTGCGAAGGAACCATCGTGCCTTACCGTAACCACAGTATCGAGATAAGCTAAAGATCTTCCGGACTCTACTTCGAACGTGAATTTTATTTTCGGGTGAATAGAATTAAGATGACCTAAATATTGTCGAACATCGTGTTCATTTCCCCTCATAATACAGAAAATATCGTCAACGTGTCTCCTCCACAGTTTAATTATAGGAGGACCAGAAGATAAGGCTTTTTCCTCAAAGTACTCCATCCAAATGTTGGCTATGATCGGTGCTACGGGACTACCGCTGGCTACTCCATCGATTTGAAAATAATACTTACCTCGGTACAAGAAATAGTTTCCTTTCACACAGTTTTCAAGTAGGTCAATAATGTGATCCGAAATATTGTGTCGATTGTGTTCCAATAGCTTCTCCCTAATAACACACAAACATTCTTTTATAGGAACACTGGTAAATAAAGATTCGACATTAAAAGTTACCATTATATCGCCGGGTTCCATTCTAAGATTTTTCACGATGTCGATAAAATTTCGAGAGTCTTTTACGTAGGAGGAAATCTTGCCTACGAGTATCTTCAACGTCGAACAAAGGTATTTAGATAAACGATAGGTAGGTGCATTCGTTTGACTTACTATTGGACGTAACGGCACATTGGGCTCGTCTACTCTTGGAAGGCCATATAATTTTGGCGGTTGCACGATTATCTTCTTATTGGATAAATACATGTATTCGTCCTCCTTTTTGAAATAACACTTTTGGTCCCGAATGAGTGTACGTATACGTCGAGTTTCTCTGGAAGTTGGGTCGTATTTTACTAATTTATAGGTATCAGTATCCGCGAGAATATTCCGTATCTTATTGTCATAATCAACGACATCAAGTATGACCGTGGCATTACCTTCGTCCGCTTTTAATACAATCACGTCCTTATTGTTTCTAATCTTGCGAAGTGCTAAGCGTTCTTCACTCGTCACGTTGCTTTTCGGTAATCGTGACTTACACAAAATAGCAGCGACATCTTGTCTCAATGTTTCGGCGTCTTCGGTCGGTATATTGTTTTTAGCTATCGTTGACTCGATGTTACTAATTATGTTTTCGTACGGAATTCGTTTGGGTGTGATCGCGAAATTCATTCCTTTGGCTAAAATAGATCTAGTTGGTTCGTCGATAGTAATACTTGACAAATTAATAACGCCATTTGTCAAATTTAAGTTTACAGACATGTTTTCGTGATCAAATGGTTTTTATTTATGATTGATTTCTTATTAATATCGTTTACTTATATATATATATATATATATATCAGTTCTGAGCTCGTGGAAGCCCTTTTGTCACTAATGATTTTCACGTGTTATTTTTTTACTCTTATAATTTAATCGATACCTCCCCCTTCCCTTTGGATTTCTGTTTTGTACGGACATGGCACTAGAAGAAATGTTGCAAAAGCAGCAAGCATTTAACGGCTTACTTTGTAAGGTAAGCTGCTCTCTCAATCAGTGTCTAATGATCAAACAAAACAGAAACTCGATAAAATCGATGATATATTTTCACCCGTCGATTCGATTTTCGTGTATAAAAAAAAATCAAAGACCTATTTTACTAAATAATTATTATTTAAACTCGAAAGTGATGTTTAACATTTAACGCTTTGAAGAGTGCTAGCTCTGAGCATAAGCTCATCCAGTCCTCTTATCATCGGCTTGAATTTTGAAGATATGCCTTTTTGATTTCTTTTATCTCTACTACTGGAAAATTACTTTCGACGGCAAACGGTAAACCGTTAATATACGAGTATGACGGCAGGGTAATGATAATTTTGAATAGAACTTCAAAATCACGCAGAGAGTATCGTAAACCAAAATCTTGTATTCGTTATAGTATTGATAAAAAATGTAACTATTCTTCGTCAGAATATGATTTCGGCGAGGCGAGATCTCGGGCCATTTCGTGTTTCGTTGAAACATTTGAAAAAGACTGCTGACAATTTAGCGGAGACGACGATATGGAAGTGAATCGCTGTGAGCAGACTCGACTCCAGTAATGACGAGAAGCTATACCAACCTTAAATGCGTAAATAGCAATATTTAATACGTCGTTATTATTAAAATGGACACCTAGGTGATCTACTGTTAATTACTTGTAGATATTACTTGTATTAATCTCTAGAAATTTGTACATCACTAATTAATCCAACGCAATGGATCGAGGTTACCAGGTCGATGACGAGTATACTGACTACTCTAAAGCTTTTCACAAGATATCTCATGCACTAATAATGAAATATTGTAACTGATCGATTCATACGTTGGAGTCGCCGATCTTGTCAAAGACAATTTTGATTTCAGCCATTCATTAATATTGTAATTAATCGCCGTAAACGTATGCGTCGCCGAAATTGTCAAAGACAAGTTCTTTCTCAGACGTCAATTAATAACGTGTCTGATCGCTGTTAACGCAAGCATCATCGACGCGATTAAAGACAAATTAATTTTCGGCCGTTTTTTACATACTGTAATTGATCCCTGATAACAGCTGCGTCGTCAATGTTGTAATATTATATTCTATTATATTTTAAATATTTCTGGGGACACACTTGATATGCTGTTTGTAGTCGCGAGCTGGAAATAGAGAGGGCGCTTTTCGTATGTGCCCACAGACACACAGACGAAAGACGCCGTTTGAGTGCAGATAATAAGAATGAGAGATCTCATCTAAATCATAGACTAGATCGTTCTCGACGGACTGTTGATATCATCTCCGACCGCTGTAGAGTGTAGACGTATGCCTCCTGCTAATATTCTTTTATCGCTGTAAACGTAAATTTTGTTGTAAATGTATGATCAATTAATGTATTGTTCTTTTGTGTATTGGTGTGCAAAAAGAGTTAATAAATAAATAAACGTAAGTTGTCACGGAGGGGTTCGTTCTCGGCCGTCTGTTAGATATAATTTATCTGATCGCTGTACACGTAAGCGTCGTCGAAGTAGTCTAAGGCAAAATCGTTCTCGCCGTTTGTTCCATATTGTCACTGATCGCTATACACATATACTTCATCGAAGTTGTGAAGGAGAAGGTCGTCCACAGCCATCCGATATCTGATATATTTTATCTTATCGCCACACACGTATGCGTCATCGACGTTGCCAAAGTCAAAATCGTTTGCATCGTCGATATTGTCAGAGACAAGTTCGATCTGAGCCATCTATTAATATTTCGACAACGTCGACGACACGTTAACAGCCGACTGATATACTTTTTTTTTGTAATAAATATACATAAATAATACATATATAAATAAATATATATTACACCCAGACTCGGGTGGGAATCGAACCCACAAACCTGGAGCAGAAAGCAGTGTTACTGTCAAGTGCGCCAACATATATCAATATACATCGAATTAATTATTTTAATAATCGCTTCGTATTATGTTTTAATTTGATCGTGGATAATTAATCGATGTTGATACTTTTGCTTGTTCACGGAGCAGTAAAACATTTTTATCATTTGATAGTAATTTCACCTCGTCGGCTTCGATTCAAAGCGAGATACATATATGGACGACTTAAAGCAAATGGAGTACCCCTCGCCCAGGTCGGCTCGACAGCGAGGACTTGCGATATCTTCCTATCGTCTTTGATACACAGAGATAAGTTTTGTGGAATATAAATGAGATAATACAATTAGGTACTGCGATAACAATTAGCTGGTTCGTGGTGTTGTAGGTATAGAAGAATAAAGTTTGTTTTAAATTTCAATCAAATAAAATATTGAGACGGCGGATCGCCGAATAGCGTAGCGACGCATGCCGTTGCGACGAGTCGCTTCGCCAACAGTCGGTCTAACCCGCCTTAGATTATTTCACATCAAAATGTTAATGCTTTCCAGCGCTCTCGTCCAACGTTTGCAACTCATCGATCAGCGCATCCGTTGTCCACGCAGCTTTGCTCTACAGCTACGATCATGTTGAAGCGCGCGCGGACGCTGCGCGGTGACCTCCGCAATGTGTCGATATAATAACATCGTTTATAGTTATTATTTTATATTTATTAGTATTAGTTGTATACGAATTGATTTCTTTTTTTTTGTTTGTAAAAAGAGTGAAAACTAAGTTATTTATTATTTGATAAAGACGATTATTTAGTAGAAAAATCTATAATAAACATTAAAATGTACATTTGTTTTTTCATGTTTTACTTTTTTTCTTTTTTTTTTATTGAATTTGTAAAATTCTAACGCTTTCTGTTACATAACTTTTCTTTAACTTTGTTTACCAACTAGATAAACTTAACGCACATCAGTTAAAATATCAAAACGTGCGTACGTAAACGTATATAAACGTTGAGGAAACAACCCTCAATCAAGAGGAAATTTGTAATTTAAATTGTCCCGTAAGCGTTACAGAAAAGTTTCGCCGTTGCCGGCAAAAATTGGATTTTAATACTACGGATAAAAACAGGAAATAAAATGTTCGCGTTGTCTTTTGATCATTGTCAAATTTAACAAAGACGATAACATCGAAACGATTCATAATAAATGGTCACCGATATGCTATTTCGTAATTAAATCTTTCGCAAAAGCGACGGCGCCGCCCATTTCGTCTACAAATAAAGAACATAATTTTCGTCTCTATCCACCTTTGCCTCGCGACATCGAAGATAACATTATAAATTTTAACGATGATGTAATCTATACATACATATATTAAAATGGTAGGAAAGTCAAAACTGTACATGGAATATTTTTTTAAAAGAATACTTGGGGTGTGATCTACAATCGATATCGAAGCCAAAAATATAGTTTTTAGAATATTTGTCTGTTTGTCTGTATGTATGTCCGGGATAAACTCAAAAAGTAATGCATGGATTTACTTCGAATTTGGCACGAATATTATTAAGATGTCGGGTCAACATATAGGCTACATATTATAACCTACCTACGGGGAACGAGCAGTGAACCTTTATTTCCTCAACCCATTCTGTAACAACGTGTAATTTAATAGCGTTCACGCAGACGACGTCGCGGGCAGCAGCTAGTAATGTAAAATTATAATAGTAATAATGTAAACTGTATCAATAACACGAAACCTTTTGATAAATACGTTTACGATATCATGACGTGTAAAATATATTTTGAACGCGAACGCCAAATTATTAATTCGACTTATTTTTGTTTCACTGATTTGAAAGTAATTTAGAAACGGCAACTTAAAAAACAAGGATTGTATATTAATTTTTTTATTTAATTATTCAAAATTAATAAGTTTTTGATTAAAACATTTTTTACATGTTAAGAACTTTTCTTCTAATAGAACGCCGTGTATTTGCACAAAAACTATTATAAAATAAAATGAACATTGTGCCGTCGCGCGTCGACTAAATTTTCGTGTCGATCACGCGTACGGCCCGTGGTGGGACGAACGAAAATGGATTTCGGTTTCGATCGAAATTGAAATCCACTTTCGCGGAGGAGCTGAAATGACTCATCGCCTATCGCGACACCACGCTCCGGTGCTGTCGCGCGTCGACTAAAGAACAATGGCAGAATTTTGTTTCGTTTTTTGTTGACGACCATAGATATCAAATAAAGGAAACAAATTGAACTATTTTTCTATGATTTTTCAATATTTTACCTCTTTTCTTAAGAGCCGGAGTTAAATTATGAAAATAAAAGTACATCAACAGATTCAAACATAGATAATAGATAGTAGACACGAATAAACAGTATGGAATACTATTAATTCGAATCGATTAAAAATCGATCGTTAGAATCTTTCCTACTGGGATGTGCTTTGTTTCGAAAATAATTATTTAATGAAATTATTTTATGTATATAATTAATATTATTATAAAGATGAATATAATTTTTAACTCCAAAACAAAATAGAAAATTGTATCATGAGAATGATTTAATAATGTATCGATTTGACAATAAATCGACTCTAACTATGCAACTCTAGTTTTGTCTTTAACTGTGACAGATCGACAATTGTAAATGATGCTACAATTCTAAAAACTATATTTTATTATTTTTGGCTTCGATTTTGATTGTAGATCACACCCCAAGTATTCTTTTTAAAAATATTCAATGTACAGTTTTGACTTTCCTACGATTTTATTATATGTATAGATAATGTGTCTTGGCTTGTCTACATTTTCGTCGACTTACGTTGTATTATACTTTATATCAATAAATAGGCATGCATAATAACATACAAATCATTTTATCCAACTGTTCAGTCCCAATTAATAACGAGATAGGTAGTTAACTAATGTTCACGGTTCGTTCATAACCTAAAAATCCAAACTCTGATATGTTTTTTTTTTTCGGTTTTCCGGCTTTCCCGAATAAAAATAAACTCACTTGGAGACTCTACGTTTAACGCCGAATCTTTACACATATTTTTTATTATGGGACGCTTCAATTTGATTCCAGACAATTTGATGTATGGAGATCTGCCATTGTTCTTTCGTGTCGATCACGCGTACGGCCCGTGGTGGGACGAACGAAAATGGATTTCGGTTTCGATCGAAATTGAAATCCACTTTCGCGGAGGCGCTGAAATGACTCATCGCCTATCGCGACACCACGCTCCGGTGCCGTCGCGCGTCGACTAAATTTTCGTGTCGATCACGCGTACGGCCCGTGGTGGGACGAACGAAACTGGATTTCTTTTTCGATCGAAATTGAAATCCACTTTTGTGGAAGCGCTGAAACGACTAATCGCCCTTGGCGACACCACTTTCCGTCGCCCGTCGACGAAACTTTCGTGTCGATCACGCGCAAGGCGTGTGGCAGGACGAACGAAACTAGAATTCGCTTAGGATCTTCGATGAATTTCACTTTTGTTTTTCCTAGTGAAAACCTACATTTGTTTTAAATTATCGTTTCAGTTGTAAGAAGAGATTTTGTTAAACAATTTTAATGCATATATATTTTACGTTCGTGGTGCTTATTGCACTAGGATTCGTTATTGATAGAAATGAAGGGTTTTTTAATGTAATATTGTTTGTCATGTTTATATATTTTACTGCAAATATATAACGTCAAACCCGAGTCGACTACGGCCGATTTGCCGACCGGTTAAGGTAAGATTATAAAAAAGAAACGAAACTTCGAAAAAGCGTTCGACGCAATATTAAATAAGAACACGAGTTCGTTACATTGAGACAATTATTTTTTTTAATGATTTCGTGAATCAAGTTTTCAGCACCATGCCCGTCGCTGCTAAAATCTCGACGGTTGGCATGCATCTAAAACAGTATCTCAAAGAATTGGAACAATAAGAACCGTTTTGTGATAAATTTACAATGATATTATCCATGTTCATCAGGAGGGAAATTACCGTCGAACAAATGTGTGACATAATGAACGTCGGGGACGGCATACGAATCCAAGTCGGATAGTTTGATGACACTTGTAAAATTTTACAAAAAATTTGTTGCAAATAAACTTTCAAGCTAATCGTTTTGAATCCAACTTGGTTAATTTATATACACAAATTATTTCCTTTTTTTAGTTAACCCGTTAAAAATCATTACACGCTTTTTATTAGCTTCACCTGTATGTTTGTATGTTTGTATATTTGTATGTTTGTATGTATGTAAACGACTCCTTTGGACTTCATTTTGACCCACTTCCTACGTTCAGATTTCATTGAAACTTGGTAGCCTTATCGAGGACCGATGACAATGCAATAATTTAAACAGTAAGTCCTGTTATCCTTACCAGGATCTTCAGGATTAGCGATTTGTTTTTCATTACTCGATCACCTATTTCTCGCATATGCAACCGAATTCAGGACCGATAACATTGCAATAATTTAAATAGTAAGTCCTGTTAGCCATACCAAGATCTGAAGATGGTGAATGGTAACCAGGGTCTGATTATGGAGCTGCAAAGTGGTCATAGGAATTCTGTAATGAAACGACGCAATCTCATCGAGTTTCGGCTCGTTTCATTCATCTTGACGAGTACTTTGGTTTTAGATGGTTAGCAGGGTCTGATCTGATGATGAAGCTGGAAGGTGGCCATAGGAACTTCGCAATGAAACGACATAACCTCATCGAGTTTCGGCTCGTTTGATTCGTCTTGAAGAATACTTTGTTTTTAGATGGTTAGCAGGGTTTGATCTGATGATGGAGCTGGAAGGTGGCCATAGGAACTTCGCAATGAAACGACATAATCTCATCGAGTTTCGGCTCGTTTGATTCATCTTGACGAGTACTTTGTTTTTAGATGGTTAACAGGGTCTGATCTAATGATGGAGCTGGAAGGTGGCCATAGGAATTTTGCAATAAAACGACATAATCTCATCGAGTTTCAGCTCGTTTGATTCGTCTTGACGAGTACTTTGTTTTTAGATAGTTAGCTGCAGGGTCTGATCTGATGATAAAGCTGGAACGTGACAATAGGAACTTTGCAATGAAAAACACCTGAGCCTTGAGAAACACCTGGACGCAGAGCTACAGCACGTCAAGCAGGTACTGCGAGACAACAACCTCCGAGCACCGCGTCAGCGTCACAGATCCCGGAGAAAGAAGACAGCCACAGTTGAGCGCCAGCCTGCCGTACTACCATATGTCAAAGGAGTCACTGACAAGATTGGCTACATCTTGAAGCGAGCTTCAATCAAAACTTACTACAAGCCGCCAACGAAGATAAGTCAATTATTACCATCTGTCAAGTGCCAAATACCTTTACAAGATGCAGGGGTCTACAAATTAGACTGTGAATGTGGTCTCTCATATATAGGGCAAACTAAGCGGAGTATAGAGACACGGGTCAAAGAACACATAGCTGACATGAAACACCAACGGTCGACAAAGTCTGCTGTGTATCAACATACTCAACAAGGTACCAACCACTATATCAGATTTGATAAACCACAAATTCTCGCTAAAGAACACCGATTCCTACCAAGGATGATACGCGAGGCTATTGAAATCAAAAAACATCCTAATTTCAATAGAGAGGATGGTTGGAACATACCACCAGCTTGGGAGCCAGTACTAAAATTAATTGAACCCAAGGAAAATAAGAACACAGCACGACTTCAAGACACAATAAGCTCATTCTGCATGAATAGGAACGGTTTATAGTAATAATTTAAAATTGTATAAAAAGCGGGGTATGTAACAATTAATTCATTATTCGGACACCCACCACCTCAGTCCCCCGAGATCATGGACGCTGTAAAGGGTCCGAAACGTCGGGAAATAATTTAAAATATTGTTAAACTGTAAAGTTTGAAATAAACGCGATAAAATCCGGTGTAGACTTTTAATCAAATGAGTAAAATTCGCGTAAATATAAGAGAACAGGATTTAAAATTATTTTCGGGGGACTCCCGAGACCATGGACGCTGTAAAGGGTCCGTAACGTCAGAAGATAATTTTAAATCGTTAAACTGTAAAGTTTTTTAAATAAACGCGATAAAATCCATGGTAGACTCTTAATTAAATTTCATTCCTATTGCCTGAAAAGTTTCGCGTAAAACAAAACCAGTTGGACTCATTGCAGAGTACCATGCAAAAAGAAATGGTCTTACCGGATTAGAACGCTGACGTTGTTAATTAATTGAACGGAGCACTCGAGAGAGCCAAACAACAAAATGATGAAATTGTAGAAAAATTAACGCAGGCGCAAGAAGAACGTTTACAATTGGATACAAAACAGCGTCAGTATGAGTTTGATTTTGAATTATTCAATAAAGTAATTGATAGTACACAGAGTCTCATGAATCTTTACGACGAATGCGACAAGATGATTAACGATTAAAACATCGCCTTGGCCCTCTATCAGTCAATTATGTAACTCAGTTCTAAATAATTGTATTTAGAACTGACTTTGATAGTTACCCAGTACGGCCGAATCGACTATCGACTATCAAACTTTCAAAGATAAAGTGGACTCTCGAACCCAGCAACTAGTCATGAAAACGTCGCTATTGGCACACTATAGAACCGAAGTGGCTTGTCTACAGGATACGCGTAAAATTCTAATTTCCAATTTGAATACGCTCTACAAAAAGTACCAACTCTTGGATGCAATCGTGACCGGATTAGTTGGCGTGAGAGCATTTTTGACGAATCTTATCAACATTTGCAGTCTCTAATAGCACAAGCGACCTTGACAATTCGTCGTCGACTTGTAAAGCGGGTGACGCTTCATCTTTGGGTGCTAATGTTACGTATAATTTGATGCGAACACTTGAACTGCTATATACGTGCTCCGCTACCGAAACACGGCTCAACAACTTGACTCATAACATTCTGTCCGCGGTCCGGACGATGATCGATCTAAATCAACGTTTAAATACACACACTATCAAAATGAGTCATAATGTACCGCTGGCGCGAGATATTGCAGCCCTCGACCTAAAGGTGATTTTGTAATGGATAGTGTCCCCTCTCGTCTCATAGTCTCGCCTCCGCTTCAATGTATACCACTGAACGAAATTCTGTTGGTTGTTAAAACACATCTCCGCACGTCTCCGTTCTGGTGGAGTCTCGGCCTTACGGCGAACTATCGGCCGACTACACCGCTAATGGAATACGAACCTATGGATATATATACCGTACCAAACTTATGCGGCCCCACAAGCGCCTACTCCCGCGTTATGCGCCTATAATCCAGTATTTGCATTTTGCAGTACTGCCGTCGCTCGGCGTCGTCGGTCGTCTCTATTCGCATGGGCCACAGAAACTCTTGCCACCCTCGACTATACCCACACGAGTTACGTAAATTCGTATACTAAACGTCTAGAGCAAGTACGCCGCCCGAAATGGTTTCGAAATCGTTTTGGACCGCAAAGCAATAATATATAGTATATTATAAAATAAATAAATAAATATATATATATATATATATATATATATATATATATATATATATATAATAAATCTGTTAAAACCTCCGTTTTATTAATACACTATATATCATCAAGAATAAATTTTAATAGCGCGATTTAATTTCAGTCATCGCTATCTCTTATAATTTTTTGTCTGTGCACGTATCACGTAAAAAGTACAAAACCAATGTAAAACTTTAATACATAAAAATTATACATAATTCACAGTAACATTTAGTTTTTGTTTCATTGTAATTAAATTTAAAAATAAATATTTAAGAAAATAGAAATAGGTACCTAATGTGACGCCATATATTAACAGCTGGTCTAACGAATCGTAACAAGATAGATGGCGCAGTATACAAAATATAATTTTTTGAATCGCGCTGTCCAAAACTTCGGCCGAAAGAATGAGTCGCACCCATATTTTAAGAAACACTTTTTATTGCATTTAATACCTTAGTGTACTAAGGTCTTGGTTGTTTGTTTGTTGTTAAAATATTTGGTCGTTATTTTTTTATTGATTGTACAAAGTTGGATGGTTATAGCTATTTAAGTTGTAATCTTAATATATAAAAGCGAAAGGTCACTCACGCACTCACTCATCACGATATCTCTAGAATTTTATGACCTAGAGACTTAAAATTTGATATATTCCTTTTGCCGAGTAGAGATCAGCTAAGAACGAATTTTACGAAATTCTACCCCTAAGACGGTAAAAAGGGAGGCAAAGTTTGCATGGGATAACGTGATTCCTTAGTCCAATCTACTTCAAATTTTGCATAAATATTCTTTAACGGAATTGATTGAAGACGTGTTTCGTATTTTATCAAAATACATCCCCTAACGGTGTTAAAAGGTGTTAAAATTTTCCAGTATTGATGCAGGTGTAGGTGATAAAAAATATAAATTTATAATTTTTGAAATTTTAGTTAAATACCCGTGCGAAGCCAGGGCGGGCCGCTAGTATATAATATTTATTTTTATGCGCGTATTTATGCGCGTTATTCCACAGCTCTATTTTACTACTGAACAAGCATAAATGTACTAGTAAATAAGCTCGCGCGCGAGGAAGCATCGCAATTTATAGCCGCGAGCGCGTGCTCCATACAAAATGCAAAAAAATTGTGGGGAGGAACGATATTCTCTTAGTCAATTTGTATCGGTAGAGACGGACAAACGTCCAAGTGTTAATAATTAAATTATTATTCATGAGATCATGTATTTAGAACAAATACCGATTATCACAGTTGACATTGATAATTAACCTTTGATAAATATTGTCTATTGGAAATTAATGTACATCATACTCATGTAATACAAATGCCTTTGGAGATTTGATTTCTATATTAGCGTAGTCGGATAATATCTTTCATTGATATATATTTTTTTTGTAATTTTATTGTAAAAAAATTTTTTTAATGTGATTTTAATTGTTTATTTGTATTATTTACAGATGATTTAACTTATCACACTCACTTTAATAATTGTTAAAGTGGCAATGGTGACGTCAACTGTTGACGATGAATACATTTCTCACGGAAAATAGATACTACGATGCTTGTTATCCTTGTTGTTCTACCGAATATATATACGTACACTGATAGAAAAAACGATTTGATTTAAGAAAACTTTTTTCTTCGAAACGTCATTCTTGTTTCAGATTATTCTATTCTCTTAACTTAAGAAATTGACTCTCGAATCAAGAAACTTGTTTGTTTCCAAGTAAGATGTCCACAACTTCGCCCAAGAATTTCTTTCTCTTGAATTTAGACAGACGGTGATGTTGATTCAAGATATTATTCGACTTGTCCCAAGAATGGCGCATATTTTGAATTATGATAAGTGTTCAATACTCCCAAAACCACACCTGCACTACGGGACATACAATATAAATACCCCTTCTAAGGTGAAACGACTTTGATTTAATAAAAAACCATAAGTGAATTAATGTTGTTTGGAGACCTATATAATATTATAGATTTTGCAGAACCAAACGTGAGCCCGATTTAGCGGCTTACGTACGCTACTCGCGCCGTTGTATACATACATAGACTCGCGTGAATTTTAATACAATTTGTTATTTCTCTGTATCACTGTAAAGTAAAGCATAAATATTTTTCGGAATATAATAAGTTTTTTTTTTTTAAATTTAAACTTAATATATTCTAAATAATAAAATTTGTTCTTGGATCAACAATAAATAATTCGTAAAATGAATATTCTTGATTGGAGAATTCACTTGTATCGATCGCAGATAATATAGTCTTGAACCAAGTAAAAATATTATCGATCGAAGTAATTAAATAAAATAAAAAATAAATAAAATAAATTAGACTTGATGTGACCCAAGAAACAACAATTCAAGACAAAAATTTCTTAAAGTAATAAAAACTAGTTTTCTTCAAAATAATTTTCTCGGATCAATAATATTTTTCTTGAATGAAGGTAATTTTTTTATCTGTGCAGAAGACCGTCTCTCGAAGTTTTACGAAGAAGCGACATGTGACTATTTTGGGTCTAGAAAATGTTTGCGTTCTCTTAACTGGCATATCCTGGTATCAACGAACAATATAACAAACTGTATAAGGAACGAGAAAAGGCAATACCTGATTTTTCGGCGTGTAAATATCCCAATGTTTTCGAACCGTCGTTTATCTATATTGAACCACGTTAAAAAGTACCTATAAAATTTTTAATTTATTCGTAGATACCTACCGAATGTAGTAATTTAAGTAATTTAAGCGAATGTGTCGCTGCCAGCCACTCGGACCCGAGTATCTCGCACGTTCATTTTCCTTAGGCCAGATAAAAATTGGCGTCCGTGGATAAAAAAAATCTCATTTCAATGTGCACATTGAGTGCCATAGAAATAAGAATTTTGATTTGAGATTTTGAAAAGAGAAAAGAGAAAAGGAAAATGAACGTGCGAGATACTCTGATCTGAGTGGACGGCACGGCACCTAGCTAATGCACCTAGCCCTACTCGGATCCGAGTGGCCGGCAGCGAAAGTGTTAATATTTTTCAAATAATAAACGAGCTATTAAATTTTTTTGCTGTTATTTGTGTATTCGAAAAGATCAATTTGTATTCAATTATGAAACTAGCATGTAGTACAATTAAAAATAACAATTATTTAACTGTTTTTATTTGATGCATAAGGATAAATTTTCTTTACATTTTTGTATATATCCCATGATCGGGAAAAAGCTAAAATATACAACTTGTTCAACACTTCTATACCTAAATCCGTCAGACACCCAGCGCGTCAGAATGATCGTCGGTACATCTTGAGCGAGCATACGTTCGGCCAGATTGGCTTGAGCAGATAGATATTCCTTCGGTAATTGTATAGTGTGTTCAATGTTTCATCAGAAATACAACCAGATGCCATTCTCGAGTCAAACTCTCGCCACAATTGGTAAAGTAGTTCCCGTTTCAGAATGGTCGTCAAAATCGTTGCTTCCAAGGGTAAAAATAATAAATAAAATAAACGTCTCACACTCAACGTCCTTCTGTAGGATGTTTATCCTGTGTCGAGGTTTCGGAAACACACACACAATACACAGGCACAAACGCCTAGACCACGACAAACATCTGTATGGCCTATACAAATATTTGTCATGTGCGGGGATCGAACCCGCGACCGCTAGCGCATCAGCCAGTTGCTGTGACTGCGCCGACGCGTCGTCGAAGTGGGTGGTTGGTGGTGTTGCGGTGTAATCTTTCGAGTTGACTTCGCGGCTGTTTGCCGTAAACTTTATCGTAAAGTCTCGTCATATCCTCGGCGCTAGCCATATTGGCGTGCATCACGTAACACAGGTGGAGAGCGGTCATTTGATGCGAAACGCTTGCCCTGAAAGTAAGAATAATAATATGAATATACAAGTCAGTACCGTAAACGTACTGTTGCATTGCATCGTTTTGCTCAGGTGTTGAACGTTCCGCGATTAGAATGCGCCTTCAAAGAAATTATAGCACATTCTGAAATAAATCGAGATGCTAGTACTTTGCTATCGAAATATGCTTATGTTCTCGGTAACATGAACGATTTCAAGCTCTTTGTCGCCTTTTTACGAAGCCTAAAGTCTGATTGATGATGATTAATAAGTTTTAATAAAAACAGCAACCTATTAGAAATAGAGAGAAGGGTACAATTAATATGGAACAAATATTGGTCACTAAAAGAAATTTTCAATAATTTTTTTCTAATCCACGCACGAAAACTAAAATGGAAATGGGCTGGACACGTCGTGAGATCTACGGACCAGAGGTGGGCCACGCGAGTGACATCGTGGAGCGGACCGCCGGGTAGAAGAAGCCGGGGGAGACCACTGACGCGCTGGGAAGACGACCTAAGGCGAACAGCCGGCCCAGACTGGAGAGACGTAGCGCAAGATAGAGATACATGGGCATCTTTAGAGGAGGCCTTTACCCAAACCGGGGTTCCTGCTGAATGAATATTATCTACAATATATCCTTTTTATTAAAAAAAAAAAAACTAACAAACCTAAAATTTTTTAAATTAAAAATAAACTACTAACCAAAGAAACTAAACATATATAGATTTAATACTTTCATTATATACTTGAACATTTGTAGAAGCAAGAAATAAAGAGGCTTATTATTATTATTATTATATCACAATAGCTACACTCCACCCGTTCAATATATACATATACACATATCTTATATATATATATATAGGAGACTTTCTATAGATATAGTCACTCATCACGATATCTCTGGAACTATGAGACCTAAAAACTTTATATTTCGTAGGAATATTCCTTTTGCCAAGTAGAGGTCAGCTAAGAACGGATTTTACGAAATTTTAACTCTAAGGGGATGAAAAAGGGAGGCAAAGTTTGTATGGGACAACGTGATTCCTTGGTCCAATCTACTTCAAATTTTGCATAATTATTCTTTAACAGAATTGATTGAAGACGTGTTTCGTATTTTATCGAAATTCATTCCCTAACGGGGTTAAAAGGGGGTAAAAAGATGTTTTGATATAAATACTCCTTAGTGCTTTTGATTTAAATTACATTTTATTTTGACACATGTTTGACAATCAATCCGTCTGACGTGTAGGTGATATCTTTTTTTGGGTGCTCCTGATGGAATAGGCAAGACTTTATATTAAACATAACAAAATTGTGTTGTAAATATACCGTGTGATTGCTTTATTGTAAAATAATGTCTTATATAATATTTTTTACTTCAATGTTGGTGTTGTGTTAAGTAGGGGTAGGGATTAAGTAAGGGTTTTAAACAAAATGACTCATCAGCAAGGCATCTGTAGTTCACAATGATACAGATATAGCAGACACCGAAGTGAACTTGCAAACATTTTTGAATTATACGGCATTAACACCCCAATTAGTACAAATTGGCACCGTGGTGCCAATTGGAAGTGGACTAATGTCGGAATAAGATCAGAAAACATTATAAATCATGTACCAAAACTAAGAAGGAGAAGATAAAAGCTGTCTTGGATTATTATTAAATATAAATATATGTTTGACATACACACACGATCGTCTGTTCCTAAGGTAATACTTATACCGGTATAATTTAATACCTGTGTTTTAGGTAATAGCCGACTGATATACATCATTTTTTTATAAATATACATATAGAAATAAATACATATTACATCAGAATCGGGTGGAACCCACGATCCTGGAGCAGAAAGCAGGGTCACTACCAACTGTGCCGAGTCGATCAAATTTAAAAAATAATTACTTGCGGGTTTATTCAAATCTAAGAGACAAAATCGTATTGACTTGTGGTGTAATTATACCAACGATACAACGAAAGAAGCATTGACCGTTCTGGTGTAGTGGTGCGAGTAGTCGCCTCAACGCCTCGCCTCAATTCTGGTGGTCGCGGGCTCGATTCCCGCTCGGGGCAGATATTTGTATTTGCGCCAATATTTGTTTCAGGTCTGGATGTATGTCCTTGTGGGATTCCCCACCGTGCCCCGGAGAGCACGTAAAGCCGTCGGTCCCGTTTGTTATCATGGATACCTTATAATAATCGTTACTTATGGTAGGGATATTATCCGCCAACCTGCAGTGGAGCAGCGTGGTGGATTAAGCTCCAACCCATTTTTCCATATGGAAAAAAGGCCTTCACTCAGCAGTGGATTGTTTACAGGCTGATACAATACAGTACAGTACAGAATCATTTGTGGCCTTCAGTGACGAAACTGAGCCTTACCATAAATATTAGTCTATCTAAGGGGAGATGTTACTGCCGCCTGCCGGATAGTTCTCAAATCTGTTGCTTAAAATAGGAAATGGCGATTTCCGGGAACTGGACAATAATAATAATGTATGAGTGTATATGAGTATGTATTTACCATAAACAAAGCTTAAGGTCAAACTCCTTATGTAGCGGGAGTATACTTATGCGAAAGTTGCTTCTCTCACAGCCAGCAGTTGTATGTGGCATGTTCCAGAGTAGCCTGCTGATTCTAGCACCCCAAAGGAAAAACAAAAAATATTGTTTATAAAGAAATACTACGGAAGGTGTAGTATTTCGATTTCGTTGTAAAAAGATAATACCTCCGTTCGTAACTTTTTCCAGATCAAAAGCCGAGCTTCGTGTTCATAAAATATATAAATTTATAATTTTTGAAATTTTAGTTAAGTACCCGTGCGAAGCCGGGGCGGGCCGCTAGTATAATATAATATAATACAATATATAAGGAATATAATAAATTTACATAGATAAATATAAGCGGGTGGAGGATTACGCCCCGGCAGGGAGATCAAACGGCCGGGGGTTAGGGTTGTAGGCTGAGAAATCGGCGGACAATCCTAGCCGAGTCGAGTAATACCGCCTTCTGCATCCTGGCTGCGAGCGAACCGTCACAGATACCCAGCTGCCTCAGATGGTGAGCGAGGCTAACCGGGATCAAACCGTTGGCAGATATCACGATAGGGATGATTTCAGTGGACTCAACACCCCACATGTCGACAATCTCGTGTGCCAAATCCAGATATTTACGCTTTTTCTCTGTTTCGGCTTTCACGAGGTTCTCGTCATGAGGGATGGTAATGTCCACTAAAAACACCCTCGACAATGCCCTATCCATCACCACGATATCAGGCTTGTTCGCCAGTATCGTCCTGTCCGTGGCAATAGGCAGGTCCCAGTAGAGCCGGACTCCGTCGCGTTCGAGTACTGGCACCGGTGTGTACTGGTAATACAGCATCCTCTGTTCCAAGAAACAATACATAAGAGCAAGCTCTTGATGAAGAATTTTGGCCACTTGGTTATGTCTGTGCAAGTACTCAGTGTTGGCAAGCGCTGAACACCCCGAAAGCACATGTCTGAGTGACTCGCCGGGATGACGACAAGCTCGACAGAAGTCGGGAGTGCCATCCTTCAGAATGTGCTTTCGGTAGTTGTTCGTCCTGACCACCTGATCCTGTATTGCACAGACAAAACCTTCGGTTTCCCCAAAGAGGTCCCCGAATCGCAGCCACTGCACGGAGGCCTTAACATCCACGTGAGGTGCGTGGAGCGCCTTGTAAAACCGTCCATGCAGCTCCTTCTCCATCCATACGGTCTCCCGGTCAGAGGTGCTAAGTACAACCGGTCTTCGCCATTCCTCTTTGGCCAGGGATAAGGGGGTGAGACCTTTGTCACATACTACAACATCACCATGCATAGCGCTCTCCCTCCTCGTTTCAAAATAGGCCCTGAGGCTGCACACCTCCCGGTTATGCATGGACTTGGCGCTTAATAGGCCTCGGCCACCACACTTCCGTGGGATGTACAGTCTCATGACCGACGATTTCGGGTGAATAAGTCATAGTCGTGCGGACTCTTCTGTCCAGGGCGTCGAGTTCGGTCTGAGTCCATCTGAGCACGCCAAATGTGTACAAAAGAGTGGGCATGACCCAGCCGTTATAAGCTCGGACCTTGTTGGGGCCCGACAAGTAGCTCCGAAGAACTTTTGTCAGCCGTCCAAAAAAGACCTAGCAAACCGCCTGTTTCATATCCACCTCCTGCACCCCTATGCATTGTGACATGCCCAGATACCGGTATGATTCAGCTTCGGAGAGGGTCTTGAAGTTAGACCGCACACTTATCCACTCCAAGCTGCATCCTGATGGAGCCGCTGAACTCAGTAGTGATTTTCAGCAACTCCATAAGCCGTGCAGGATTAGGTGCCAGCAGCTTGAGATCATCCATGTAGAGAAGGTGGGAGACTTTAGTACCTCCTTTCCGAAACTGAAAGCCTGTCCCCGAACGCTCCAGCAGAGTGCTTAAAGGGTTCAAGGACAAGCAAAACCAAAGTGGGCTCAGACAATCACCCTTGAAAATACCTCTTCGTATCCGGATTCGGTCATCGGCACCCGTCGTCAGTCTCTCGCCCTGGAGACAAAGGATCGTACACCATTGACCCATGCATACTTCGAGGAAGTCTGGAACTGCACCGTCGATCTTGTACAGCTCGAGGACCCTCAGAAGTCATGAATGAGGCACCGAGTCGAATGCCTTCTTGTAGTCGATCCAGGCAGCAGAGAAGTTCCGACGGTTGCGTTTGACAAGCTGGCCCGCAACAGAGTCAATGATAAGGAGCTCCTTTGTGCCGCGGCCGCCTCCACGGCATCCGTTCTGAGCTGCAGACAAGATGTTAAATTCGTCAATATGACGAGAGATCGTGCAGCTCAGAACGGATGTCAGTGTCTTGTAGATGGAAGTCAGACACGTTATGGGGCGGTAGTTGGTAGGATCCGCGGTGTTGGTGGACTTAGGAGCTAGGTGAGTGATCCCAGTAGTGAAGAGGTTCGGAAGCGTCTTCCGCTCTATCGCCTCTTGGTATTGTCGAGCCAAGGTCGCATGGCATACCGATAACCCTTTCAGCCAATAGTGATGCAGGCCGTCGGCCCCCGGACTCTTCCAGTTCGGTGCCCGCCGGACCGCATTAGCTACGTTCTCCGAAGAGATGGCGATTGGGTTCATCGGTTTGATTCTAGCACATGCTTCCTGAACCGCCGCAATCCAAGGGCCCTCCTCATGCTCTACCTCCCGTGACCATATATTTCGCCAAAAGGCGACGAGGTCAACCGTATTCGGTTTTTGGGAAGTAGAGCATGGCGTCGGGTTCTCCAACTTCCTGTAGAACCTCTTCTGATCACTCACGAAGAGGCGATTTTGTCGGAAGCGCTCAACTCTCTCAGAGTACCTACGAATACGCTTCCCCCATGCCGCGATTCTCTGCTTCAGGCCGTCGATGCGCTCCGTCAGTTTCTCAGCTATATCAGGCTGGTCAAGCCTGACACCTAGCCCGTTGAAAGCTATTCTAACGGAGCGCACAATCCTTGGCCTAGTGTTGCCCGACCTGAAGCTTTGCAGTCTGCCAATGAGGGCCTTGGCCAGGCTGATACGGCGTTATATTCTCTTCTTCCAGGCTGGTACGTCACTACTCTTATTAGTAGTGCGTCCAGGCTCCTGGGTTTTGGCTCCAATGAAGCGGTGTACCGCTAGAGCAGCACCGAAGAGAATAGAACCCGTATCATCCAAGCCCAGACTGCCATCCAAATATGGAGGTAGCAGCCTGTTAGCTGCCTCAATGGCACCCCGAGTCGCAGCATTAAGAGGAAGACGAGAAAGTCGTGGTCTCTGTTCTAGAGGAGTGCTCCGGATCTCGGAAATCGCCTCCTCCAAAATCCCTCTCATCTGCTCTACTTTTTGGAAGACTGCTCCTTCATCGATCGCATCCACAGGCACTTCGCTACGAACGCTTTCCTGTTGCGATACAAGTGCGTTATGCTCTGTCGACACGGGTTCGACTTCAGGAGCAGCCTCACGTCGTAATCGTTCGAGCTCGGCGGCGTTGAATACGCCCTTTTGTTGGATGTACCGAGCTCTATCTGCCAGGTTTTGCTCCGTGACAGTAAGATTTGGCTCGAGCAGCAGGAACTCGCAGTGCATTACCGCTCGGTAGCCAGTCCGTCCGGTTTCCCCTCCTACAGCCCTATAATACGCGCGCATGACATTTCTATTCATGTCTTGTGTCCATCGCATGCGGCGTACTCTACCAGCGGCGGGCGCCGAATGCTGAGTCCCTTGAGACTCTGTCGGCGCCAAGCCAACTGGTGGGGATGGTGGATACGCAGACCGGCTAGGTGGTGGTACCGGTCGGCGGGGGTTGCTGGCGGCCCGCATGCTGCCACGTCCAGCGCCAGCTCCAGACGCGCCCTGGCGCCCCCCAGGTAGCGGCCCTAGTCTTACTCTGTTTTCTTGTGTATCCATCATCAGAATTTTTTTTTGAGCAGTAAAATACTCACTCGGGGAGTCGCTCACGCTCTCTGAGGAGGCTGCGTCGGTGTTATACAGCTTTGATTGCCTTTAGTCGCCTTTTACGACACCCTAGGCTGAGGATAGGTTGGTCCTATTCTACTCTGCCGGGAACCACACGGCGTTTATTATTATTATTATTATTAAAGTCTGATATTATGGTTCGCGAGACTCTACCGAATATAGACTTTTTTTCATTTGACTCCAACGATGCCCCTAAATCGATTCAATATTGTTATAAATCGTTCAATCGATAACGGCTCAAAGCCAGTCAAAGCCGCTTTTTAACCGAGTCGAAGATATTCAAAAGCTGACCATTCGATCGAGTGAATATCATCGCAAAGTGTTCACTCGAGAACCGAAACACGATTAGATTATAGAAGCAGTCCATCGACAGGAGAATACCATCAAAAGTCCGCTTGTACCTATTGGAATTTGAGATGTGACACGAGCGCTGGAAAACATATAGTAGTAACACACGTTCGAATTTGGATAGAACGGACCACCGATTTGGTTCTGGTTCGCTTCCGAACCATATCTGACCGTCTGTAAACATGTAAAGTAGTCCAGCGAATAGAATGGAGTCCGGTGTTTACAGAATGGAGTCAAATCCGCGAGGGAAGTAATAAGCTGTAGATCACCTAGGTGTCCATTTTAATAAGAACGACGTTAGTAAATATCGCTATTAACGCATTTATTTGTCCAAGCGTCTCGTCACTTCTGGAGACGAGTCTGCACACAGTGCTTCACTTCCATATCGTCGTCTCCGCTATTGTTAGTCTTTTTAAAATGTTTCAACGAAACACGAAATTGACACAAAATCTTGCCCCGTCGAAATCGTATTCCAACGTAGAATAGTAAAAATTTTTTTACGATACTCTCGGCCTGATCCTGAAATTCTACTCAAAATTGTCACTACCCTGCTGTTATACTCTTATGTTGTGTTGTTTGCCGTCGAAAGTAACTTTGCAGGAATAAAGACAAACGAATTCAAAAAGGCATAGCTCTAAAATTCAAGCCGATGATAAGAGGGCTGCCGGCTGGTTGAGCTCACACTCGGAGCTAACATTCTTGCCACCGTTAAATGTGAGACATTGCTTCCATCTGTTCATAATTATTTAGTAAAATAATTCTTTGATTTATTTAAAACACGAAAATTGACTCGACGAGTGAAAATATATCATCCATTTAATTTTCTGTTTGATATTTGATCATTAGACACTGATTGAGGGAACAGCTTACCTTTCAAAGTAAACCGTTAAATGCTTGTTGCGCTTGTAACATATCTTCTAGCGCCATGTCTGTACAAAACAAATATCCAAAGGGAAGGGGGAGGTATCGATTAAATTATAGAATATATAAGAGAAAAAAAATAACACGTGAAAAATATTTGTGACAATAGCGCTTCCACGAGCTCAGAACTGATATATTTATATGCCGTAGCATCATTAATTTTCACTATTGATTTCCATTGCTTTAATGTGGTTCATATAGTGGGTGGTGTACGGGAAGCGTTGTTTCAAATGGAGAAAAGCAAAATTAGCAATAGTTTACTTCACAATCACTATGTACAGTCAATAAGGAACGCAAGACAGTTCCTAGTAGTGTACCGTGCGACCGATCAAGCAGTAACTGAACATCCACTGAGCCTGGCTGACTGCCATGACGTAGACTCTGTCAAGCACCAGTAGATGACACTGGCGTTCCAATCAGTTGTGATTATGACGCGTTTCCGACATAATATATATATACCGGGTGTATTTGGACCGCTTGAAAAAACGAAGAGGTATGATAGTGTTGGCATGACCTGACATGATGCAAGTGAAAAAAACGCGAAAGGAATTTTTTTTTTCTTGCCTCTTTTCATAACTTTTTTCGGCATAATCCGGTTTGGGAAAAATAATGAAACAGAAATTTGAAGTAATGCTTTAAAATAATCGTGTTTTAAGAAAATCTGCATTGTATTTAATTGAATACTACATCGTTACGTACGCTACGATTACGTAATCAAGCGCGCCAACGGCTGACAGAGTTCATTGTTCAACGCGGCGGCGCGAGGTTAACGTACTCCCGCACCACTCGCGCGCTTGCGTCTCCGGTGCGATTTATCGCTTTAGTCGTTCATCGTTTTAGTTTTTACAAATAAATTCAATAACAACCAACAATAATTATTCTTATTTGTTATGAGTGTACATGTTACACCAAAAAACCCGAAAACGCTCATTGAGCGAAAAATAAAGCCCCAACGCGTTGTGGACACTATAAAACACACGAAACACAGAACATACAAATTATGCAAACAACCACAACGAGTTGTGGACTTTCTGTATGGTGGTTTGTTTTTTTCGCTCAATAAGTCTTTTTGGTGTTTGAGCGTAACATACAAACTGCACGCTGAACAATAAACACTGGTAGGTTCTTATACATTTTCATACGAACTTTATTAACATTCATAAAAAATATCTTTACGTAGTACTACAAAAATAATAAATAAATACAAACACTGTTTTCTAATATTTACGCGAATTTCACTGATTATAATGAAACAACTTTTACCGATTTTACTTAGTAGGTACATACTGATAGTAATAATAAGTTTACCTATTCGCGCGGCCGCGGCGACCTTTTGTAAAGACATATGCCGCCATTTTCGAATGGCGACTTCCACGAATTCCATTATTCCACTGCCCGCGCGCCCTCGCTCTGCGCGTAAAGGCCGGTTTACGTTTGCTATTTTTTATACGTTTTAGCATGCTCATTTAAAGCATACTAAATAAGCACGTATTTAGCAAACGTGAATGTGCTATGCTTTTTAGCACGCTATGTGTGTCGTCGTTATGTGTGTTTTTGAAAAAGTATCTAATAAAAATGGCGTCGCAAGTTAAGTGGACACGGGAACAAATAAATTACTAACAGAATACGAAAAACATGCGTGCTTGTGGGATTCATACAGTGAAACTTATAAAAACAAAATCCTTAAAGATAATGCATATGCAAACATTGAAAATAATAAATTTAATGTAATTTTCGACTTGCGATGCGAATGATTTCGTCGCTTTTTTTGAGACAACTTGTGATGAAAATAGGATAGCAAATGTACATCGACTTTATTTAGCACTCTTTTAGTTTAGAAACCAAAAATAACAAAAAAATAAATAATGCTAAATAGCACTGAATGCCTAAGCAAGTGTAAACTAAGCCCTATAATATTCGCAAATCACGTGTCGCACACGCAGTCGGTGGCAAATGGCAATCGGTGGCAGTCGGTACGAGGTTTCGTGAGTGTCTGTGTCGGATGTGGTTTGACCAAAAATTTAATTCACGTATTATTGTTTCGTATTTGTTATTATTATTTTATTTGTACTTTTGAAGGTGTGAAGGACGTTTTGTGTTTATTTATGTGAATAGGCGGAACCTTCATTTGTGGTCAGATGAAAATCCACACGCCTACCAGGTAATAGGGCATCAAACCAGATGGTCTGTGAACGTGTGGGCTGGAATATTTAATAACCAGGTACTGGCACCAGTATCTTGCCGGAGCGATTAAATGGACCACGTTATCTCGAGTTTATAAATGACCATACTGAAACAATTTTAGACAATATTCCACTGTCAGAGTATCGGATAACGTGGTTCCAGCATGATGGTGCACCGCCACACGTCGTTAGATCAGTAAGACAGCGTCTAACGGAGTTATTAGGCGATTGCTGGATTGGCAGACTAGGGTCTCACGCCTGGCCGCCTCGTTCACTTGATCTAACCCCATTAGATTTTTTTTGTGTGTGTGTGTGTGTGTGTGTGTAAAGAAAAGGATGTTCGATCGGGAGTGTGATACCTTCATCGAAATGCGTGATCGGATTTGCAGTGTTTTTGCGAAGTTGCGAGAAGATTGTGTAGTGGATCCCTCTTTAATGACCCGACCCAGATTTACATCCATAGTAATGGAGCATAAATTGAACCAGGTGAGGTTTTTATTTCACCCGAAGGCTGTAAACAGGTAAGTGGTTCTGTACTTTACCTCCGCCCGCGGCGCCGCCTGCTAGTCGGCAGTCGCCCGTCTCGCGGTGAACGAGAGTTCACAGCGTGTATGCATACATGGCGGGTGCGCAAAATAGATAAGTCCTAAAATGTTCGTAAAAAACCATTTCTGAGATAAATGGTTATATGCATTATATAGTATATAAATAGTATATTATTAGGTTTAAATCTTTTCAAGCGTTCCAAATACACCCGGTATATATATATATATATATATATATATATATATATATATATATATATTTAAAGATTGATACTAATAATAAAGCAAAAAAAAAAACAAAAAAAATTGATAAATAACAAAAAATAAATAAATAATACAGTCTCTAAAATCATAATTCATTTTGTAAGACTAGTTTGATTAAGAGAAAAAAACTGTTTAAAATGAAATTAACTTAATTACAAAAAATATATTTTAGTCTACAAGGCTACTCCACGGCTCACTATAGTCGTTTCATTACAATCTATTTCGCAAAGAACTACCTGTGTGCATAGTGATCGGTCAATTTTATTTCAATAGTACCGTCTCACTCGTTGTACATAATATTAATTTTTTAGATGTTTATATAGTAAAGTTATTGTTTAGTATATTTTATATCTTTATGCAGCTGCGCTGCGCCATATTAATATTTTTTGATATTGTAAATCTGTTTATCTCATTGTAAGTGAACACCCGTTCTTATGAGAATAAATGTCTTAAACCGAAACCGAGTGGGAAATGAATATCCGCAAACTAAAAAATCTAGAAGTTAATTAAAAAAGACGATTTTTTTTTTATTTTTGAATTGCAATACCTTTTGAATAAATCAACTTATTTTAATTAGGTTTTCGTTAGTCGGCACATTTTTTTTATTACAGATTGCCTTATTACCAAAATTCGATCTGACTAAACTTTTAGAAATTATTTAGAAAAAATACTTTTCAGTGACACACACATACACGCGCGCACACGCATAGAGACATACAGGCATCAAAAAATCGGTATGAAAACAATAACTTTGCAATGTTCCAAAATTTGTCTTAGTAGCAAGTTCTAAATAATAACTAGAATAATATTTAGTTCCGATAACATCGATAATATAGAAAGAGAAATTTTTGGCACTCACAACCGTTTTAACATTGTTTATTTATCGAACATTTAAAATATTTTTTCGTTATTTTTAACTTCCCGCTAAGAAAATTTAAAATTTTCAACAGTTGGAAAATTTTTGGCTTTACCCCGTTTTTCGAAAAAAAAAATTCTATTGGTTATACGTGTACTTCCTGTCATTTATAATTGTAGATACATCTTGGACAAGTTTGTAAAAAATATTGCTGTGTCGGTCTTCGGAACAGATTACCTTAAAAAACATAGCGTAAAAGGAAAAGGGTGCAACAAAACTAAAAGTGTGCCGAGACCGGCTATAGATTCTACGAAGGCTCTTGCTATTCGAGGTAATGTTAATGCATTTTTAAATATAAGAGACTACAGACTATCTCGAATACTATCGAACTATTTTCAAACTCAATGTGCTTGAATATATCCCTGTGAGTCAATTATTCTGCTTTACGAGCGGAAAGTAATGCTTTTGATGTTTTTTCAAGCTCAAAGATATACTTTTTTTTTTATACATTTTCAGCATTTTTATGTAAAAATCTGCAAACGCAATAAAAATATTATCTGTTGTAGACATTTACGAATATTATTTAAAAACCGAGAAGAATATGCAAGGATCAGAGTTACAGGACGAAGTGGATAACTATGAAGATTACATCCGGCAAAAAATTTCGGATCTGATCCGACCAAAAAGAGAGTCTAAAACTGTTGAAATAAGTAAGAACAACTTTTTTTTAATGTATATTTCGTTAATATATTTGAAAGTGTCGATATTTTTTCAATAATAGGTCATTTTTTCAAAATAATAATTCTCGTCTACGTGATATGAAATAATATTATGTATACGTTGGAAATTTGTATATTAAATTTTTTAATTTAGAGATGATATAATGTATGAATGCATAAACAAAACGCTTAGCTTGTTGGTACAATAGTGCCCACAATTTTTAACAAATAAACAAATACACTTTTTTCTTAGGCGATTACCTTGCATGAGCTTGAAGATAAACAAAATTGTTAGATTTGCTTAGAAATGGTAGCTATTAGAAATGTTTGAAATCATGAGAACTGCGATTTTTGTAATTTCGTTTATAAAAAATTACTGACTGAGGCTTGTTTCTAAAAAAAAAATCATGCTTGAGATGATAAAATTATTTTCAATTTAATTCTTGGAACTTTCACATAATAATAATTGTTAGCAATTTTATGAGTGAAAAACAATCATAATATGATTATGCATCATGATATTAGATAATCGTGTAAAATCATATTAATTTATTGCTATGAAAATTCCAAAAATGAAGGTGATAAAGTTATGTTTCTAATAATCACATCTTTTCGTTTTTTAATTTCATCAGAAATAAATTATGCATAAAAACATATTTGTTTCTATTTTAAAAGAAAGTTTTGTAGAAGCCACAAACAAGTCATCGACAATTTGTTATGCTCATAGATTTTTTTTTCGGAGTCAGATTTCAAATAAAGTTAGACGAACAAAATTATGCTTTTGTTCGAGCAAAGTCTTACTATGAAATCGGCACTTTATTGTTGCAGAAGATGCAGTGATAAATGAAAAGGATTCAAGTAATGATTCTCAAAAAAATGGTCCTAACATTGATGGAACTGTCGTGCCTGCAGATATCTACTCCACTCAATTTCCAAAAAAGGGACTCTTCGGCTGATCGATCCTCCAAGCTTAAGACAAAAAATCGAAATAAAAAGGAATCGAAGGCCAAGGATGCGACCTCCTGATCAGACTCAAAATTATCGAAAAATACTTATCGATAATTATCGATAATTATCGAATGAAAAATGATCGAGTAATTACGAATTATCGATAATTATCGCACACCCCTAGCAGCAGGTTTTCAAGGCATGCGATTATATAGCGGCGCACGGCGAAATAATAGCGTACAAGGGTGGCCACGTGGAGGCAGACTTGTTTTCGCGATACACGGGACCGACGATGGGAGGCAAAAAATTATTAAACCTGGAGGATCTCGATTGCCCCACCTACGAGAGGCTGTACAAAAAGTGGTGGCTAGAAAAATCTTCGAACGAGTCTGCTTCCGCCGCCGCCGCCACCATAATGCCGTGCGATCGTCACGACCGCGTCATCGACGAAACGCGTCGTTGCCGCCGCCGCCGCCGCTGCCGAGGTGACCGTGCCGACGACGATACGACACCGCCGCCGCCGCATTGTCCGGGCGTCGAAGTGTTATTCTTTAAAAACTGGCTAGTCTACTACTAGTAGTTTGTGGTCAGTGCAAGGACTCGCGATAGATAGAGATCCTAAGCTTAGCTTAAGTTTCGTTGTCTAATTAAGTACGCATGAAACATAACAATAACAATATAAAAATGTAAATAAAAAAAGGCATGGGCAAATAAAGCCTGTGGAAGTATAGTAAAAAAAAAAAAAAAAAAAAAAAACTGGCTAGTCGATAAAATCGCGTCTGCCGCAAGCGAATCATAGTAACGACCGCACGATCTCTGACGCGACAACGCATTTATTTATTAATTTTAAAATTAAGTTATCTAGAATATTTTTAAATTAAGTTATCAACATATAAAGAAAAAAAATTTAATAAATTATTGTTATTCGTCAATATGTAGTATAGAGTATGGATATTTAGCTTTTAATCATTTTTTATATTTTTTTAAAAAATAAAACTAAAAATAACATTTATTTATATAGTTTTATTTTTCCATCGTATTGTGCGTGGGTTATATATACGCGTCCCCGAATTAAACAAACAATTTTAGGCATTTGCAAGCCGCTAAAGCATTGGTCACGACGTAATTCGATTTCCGTTCGAGAGGAACATTTTTTATTTTTTTTTTTTTTTTTTTTTTTTAACGTTAAGTGAATAGGCAAACTGACAGACGTTCCACCTGATGGTAAGTGGTTAACGTCGCCCATGAACATAAACTAGTTTACCTGGAACTAGCCCAGGCAACTCATCTATGTGTTGCCTATCCAGAGACATAAGGTGTTAGTCTCGGTGCCAGTAATTACACTGCCTGTCTTGCCCTTCTCTCCGAAACACAGCAAAGCTGTTTCACGGGAGAAATAAGCAAGATGGTGGTACCCATGCAGCCGGGAGATTGCAAAACGACATTCGTCCCGTACGCGAAATCGGCAACTTTACGATTCATCCCCAAAAGGCTTTTCCCTATGGTACGAATCGGACCGAAGGGCCCGCAATCGCGACGCCGCCGAGAAGACATTTGAATCAGGGACCGGCCGGATACTCGTTGAAAGGGTTTTTCAAGGGGTATTTTGAAGCGCTAAAATTATAAAACCTCTATTACGTGTAACACCTGCGAACGGCTTTAACTAACCCGCTTTCGATACGGGCTACCCTTTCAATACCCTGTAACACTGTAACACGGTAAGCCAATCCAACAAAGTACATTAAATATGTACTCTTCGTAGTCGACATTAGTTTGAGAATTGCTTAACCACAACGGCACGTGATATCTTCCCGCTGCGCCGACGCCACGCGCCGGTTTTTTCGTGTCTGAACTTGTTCATTCTCAGAATTATAATATTGTGGCTACCACAAGTAAGTTAAGTATTAACATATTATTATGACGTATAAGTATTTATTTATTAAGTATTAAATGTTGCTTGTTAAGTATTATGTTTGTATATATGTATGTATTTATGTATCTGTTTATGTATGTGTATATATATATATATATATATATATATATATATATATATATATATATATATATATATATATATATTATTTATTAATTTATTAATACACTAAAATATATACATATACCTACATGCAGTGCCTCATAAACAAAAGTTAGTTTTACTGTGCACTGTAGTTAAACTATACGTAAGTAATAATATATAAAATTATAGTAGTACCTATGTAATCTAAATATAAAAATGAAATTGATCCGTCCATCGCATCAACGCCGTAAGCAGAACCGGTATCTATTATACACATTCCTCTAAAAAGTACTTTTTGAGTTTGTGTTTGAGTTTATGTATGTTTGAATCGAATTGAATAATTTATTATTATTATTATTTTTTATTTTTTTTCGAAATGACTAGTGCTGTTGGCCCTAGCGGCCTTTACAGCGTCACCGGGTGGGGGGCCGGGTACGAAGACACCGGCCGAGAAAACAATGGCTACTCCCAGAATGGAGCACAGAGTGAACGTTCATCCTAAGGGTGTCTCCTAGTGAGATCGCACCTCGGCTTAGGACGACGTCGAACAGGGGGTAAGTCGTTAACCGGAGGGGCGAAACCGATCGGGAGACGGTCTCTCGCGCCTAGGCGTGAGTAGGCCGTCGAAGCGTGGATAGTCAACCTCCGAGACCGGCGGAGGCGGGCGCTGCTAAGGAGGCACTTTATGAGCGTTTATCCTAAGGGTGTCTCCTGTGAGATCGCACCTCGGCTTAGGCGCTCACAAAACGCAGAGCGCGGAGTCGAACGGTGACGGCCTCACGCGCCTAGGCGTGTGCGGGAAGTCGAAGCTCGGCGTCTTCACCTCCGAGACCGGCGAAGGCGGTGTGTGTATCTGTGTGTGTGTATATAGGGGGCATTTGCTAGCGTAATCCTATCGTCGGGGTCGGCCAAGACGTGCATGGGACGTCTTTGTCTCGTCAGTAAATTTCCTCTACCTACGTAGGAGCATGACTGGGCTATGAGGGGGTTGGGATGTCGCCGTGCAGTCTCAAAATACGCTGTAGAGAGTATTTTGAGATGCTTCGAGATCGAATCGTTTCTGAGGTCTCGATGTAAGTCTACGTTACGTACGTACCACGGAGAGGCCGTGGCCATGCGTAGGAATTTATTTTGTATTATTTGCAGCCTATACAAGTAAGCAGGCTTGCAGTGCGCGAAGACGGGGCTCGCATAGGTCATGATGGGACGTACGCAGGCTTTGTACAATGTCGTCTTATTTCTAAGAGACATTTTACTCTTCCCGCATAGCATCACATACAGTCTTCCCAGTACGAACGCCGCCCTGTTCCTGACTCGGGTGATGTGACATTTAAATGTTAGCTTACTATCGAGAATTATAACTAGATATTTGGCTTCCTTTTGCCATGGGATCGGTGTCCCGAAGAGGTTGATGGCCCCCGGTCGACCTTGTCGCCAGAGAACGAATTTGGAATGTTTAACGAAGTGCACTGCGGCACTCTTTTCGGGGTTTACTTCTATTCTCCATTTGCTAAACCACTCGCCTAGGGCGGTGACTGCGGATTGGAGTCGACGGGTTATGGTTTCCACGGAGATGCCTGTTGTGTAGATAGCCGTGTCGTCGGCGAAGAGGGCTAGCTTTGTTTGACCGTCAGTCGGTCTGGGGATATCGTTCGTGTATAACGAAAATAGAAGCGGTGAGAGCGCAGAGCCCTGAGGTACTCCGGCTAGGATTCTACGGGGTGAAGACAGTGTGCCTTCCACTCGATAGCGGAAAGTGCGATTCGACAGATAGTCTCGTATGATGCGCATGAGTCAGTCTGGCAATCCTAGTTGATACAGCTTGTAGATTAAGCCGTGGTGACAGACCTTGTCGAAGGCCTTTGCGACATCGAAGAACAATGCCCCTGTGGTGTGGGCTCGGGACTTGGCAAAATCATTTAGGATGTGCTCCGTTAAGCGATGCACCTGGTGGACTGAGGAGTGTCCGGCTCGAAAGCCGAACTGCTCGTCGATGAGGGGCCTATCCATTACCTCCGTGGCTCTTTTTAATCTAATTAGAATTATTTTCTCATACACTTTTCCAAGTGTGTTGAGAAGACTGATGGGACGATAACTGCTCGGGAGGTTTCTGGGTTTACCCGGCTTGTGGATACCTACTACGATTGTTTCCTTCCACTGAGCGGGGAAGGAGCAGCCGGCTAGAAAGGAGTTGTAAATGTGGGAGATGTCTGAGCGTCTTATTTGTGATTCGGTCGGGTCCTGGGGCCTTTTTTGTGTGCAAATCCTTCCGAATCGATTCGACCTCGTCTAAGGTCGTCGGGGGAAGCGGCTCGTCTGATGGCGATGGTGGTGCGGCCGCTCTGCGTTCGACCTCCACGTTGACCTCGGAGAGGTGCCCAGGGTTAATCGGCTCAGTGCTCGGAGAGCATTGGCTCTCCAAGCTGCTAACGAGGCACTCGGCCTTGTCCAGATCGTCGAGGGCTGGCGGGAGATTAGATCTTAATAGGGGAGGCATGGTGGACACGGTGTCTGCTCGGAGAGCTCTCACCATCTCCCAGTAAGCCGTGTGAGGTGGCGAGAGCTGTCCTAGGCGTCTACCGTAGCGGTCATCCCTGAATTCGGCAAAGCGTGCTTTCACTTTCCTCTGCAGGGCACGGAGTCGCCTCCGGTTGTCGTCAGACGGGTACGTGTCATGGGCTCTAGTCTGTGCGTTTCTACGCCTAATAAGATCTTTCAGCTCCTCCGGGAGCTCCCAACGCTCGCTCGGGCGTATCGGAACCTCCCTAGAGCAGTTGTTGATATTTTCTTGAATAAATCTAGTTAGACAACCCGCGGCTGTTTTCGCTACATCTACTGAATCGATTATGTCGAGTATTTCGCTGAGGGACGGTGAATCTAATGATTGTAACTCTATGTCGAGTTTTCTCCAATCTAGTACTACTCTAGTTGGATGGAGGTTGTCTAACTGGGGTCCTAGCTGGATTAGGACGAGGCGATGGTCGGAGTCTAGCTCGGATAGCGTCTCAATGATTCGCAACTGCAACGTTACGTCCTTCAATACGGCTATGTCGAGCGTGTCAGGTAAGTCATTTGAGTCCCTATAGGGAAAACGAGTGGGCGCCTGAGGGGCGATTATATCGAAATTAAGGGATGGAAGTGACGTCAGTCTGTCTAGTTCCCTACCTCTACTGTTTGTTTGGCGGGAGTTCCAGCATACATGCTTATTGTTTAGGTCGCCGGCCAGAAGGACTGCGCTACCTATTGAGAGTAACGACCTAATGTCGCTCTCTAAGATTCATTTAGAGGGGGACAAGTAAACGGGAGGCCAGTGTGATGGGCTGATGGCCCGTCAAGCTGACCCAACACATCGAAGCCTCGATATTGCTCAGCGCGGGAGGGTCGAGCGGAATGCAGTGCAGCGATCTTTTGTAATAAATGGCAGTGCCTCCGCGAGCGGAGACTCTGTCATTTCTGATCAGGTGGTAGTTAGGAACTTTCGGATCCCGATTGCTCGGTTTCAAAAAGGTCTCCTGCACCAGCATGACGTCGACTGGGTGCTCCCTTAGGAATTCCCTTACGAGATCTATTTGACGGACAAGACCGTTTGCATTGAAAGTCACTAGACCAGTGGTTCCCAACCTTTTTAGGTGCGCGCCCTACTTTTGAGATTTTGAAATCGAAAATGCCCCCCTAGCCCATGCAAAGACATAAAATGCCCCCCTAGCCCATACAAAAATTTAAAATTTCCTTAGTAAGAGGGGGTAATTTTAACTGAAAAAATTCGAAAATGCCCCCCTCATATACCAAATTGCCCCCCAGTGGGGCGTACGCCCTACGTTGGGAATCACTGCACTAGACTGAGCAAACGCGGTTTTGTTCTTCCACTCTGTGCTGCCATTTTTATTGAACAGTACTGAGTGTGAACTCTAACATGGCGGACAGGTCTGCGAGCTTTTTCGTGACCCCATTGATGTAAGCCTTCATCCTATAGATGTCGGCTCTCGAGAGGGGTTCCGAGATCGGTTGTGGTTGCTCCTGGGCCTTACGGACCATCGGCGGGGGCTTGCTCCAGGCGTTGGCCTGAGGGGCCCTAGGGGGAGCCTGGGAGGTTTTGAGTGGGGCCTGAGGAGCCTTGGTTGTGGCCTGAAGGGCCTTAGTGGTGGTCTGAAGGACCTCGGAGGCGGCAGGGGCCTTGGGGGCCGTCTGCGGGGTATTGTGGGCGGCTTGAGTGGCCGGGGGTGGGTGGCGTGCGGCGATCGATTTACTGCGCTTAGGGGCACGTCTCCGCAGAGCCTTCGCGCACCCGCGATAATTAGCGGGGTGGCCCTGCGTCTTACATAACACGCAGCTCGGTGGGTTTTCGGGGTCGGGGACTTTGCGAGGGCAATCCTTCGTGCCGTGGTCGTCTAGGCACTTGACGCACCTAGGACGACCGAAACAATTGCGGGCGGAGTGCCCGTATAGTTGACAGTTGTGACACTGTCTTGGTAAGCCGCGGTTGCGGGGGGGTTCTACAGCGAGGTGGCACACCGTTTTCAAATTGAATATTTTCTTTCCCTCTGGGGAAAGTTCCAAAATGACTAACACCATGTTGTATGGTACCTTAGTTTTAGGATGGTACATCCTGTGTACCTCCTCTACGGGTAATCTTTGGAGTTTAAGGTCATTTAAAATGACCTCCGTCTCGAGTTCCGCGGGAAGACCGCGGATGACGACGCGAAATTTCTTCTCGTCCTCGAGTGCGTACGTATGGTACGCAATTTTCTCTAGCCTGAGAAGGGTCGAGAGACGGTGGTGGGTCTCCAAGTCCTGAACTTGGACCCGGATGCCCTGGGCGGTGGAGCGGGCGTGCGTGAAGTGCACTCGTCTGTCCGACATGAGGTGGGAAATGTGATTCCACGCCACTTTGTCCTGTATGTAGAGCGGCGAAGGGGCTTTCGGACGGGGCTGGCTACTGGGAGCCTGCGACAGCGCTGCAGCTGGTGTATGGCTTGTCGTAGCGACGGCGGGTGGCTTAGAAGTTGCCACAGGAGCGGAGGAGGGGGAAGCGAGCTTACGTGTTTCGGATGCGGGGACTGGGTGCTTTGTCGGCGGCGGGGCCTTAGGTGATTTCGCCTTCCTCTTCGTCGTTTTTTTGACTTTGACGGGTCGGAACTCATCCAAGTCCAGGTCGACGTCGGAGGTCGGCGCGTCGGACCCTGACAGCGAGGAGTGTGAGTCGCCATACTCATCCGCCGAGTCGGCTGACACTATCTCTATCTCGCCAAACGGTCTCCGATCCTCCTCTCGGTCGGGGGAGGCCGGTCCCTCAGGAATCGAACCCGGGACGGCGGTTTCCTCGCAGGCATCGCGAGTGAGGCCCTGGAAGGCTTCGGGGTATTTACGTTGGAGAAGATCTATAATCTTATCCTCTGTGAGCGTTTTCGCGGCGTCCATTGTGGACACCGGGGAGATAGGTATGTCTCCCCCCCGCCGTGAGGCAGGAGAGGTGAGTGCCTAAAAGTGTTTATACCTGACGTATCGGCCTTTAGGTGACCGATGTGTGTCCCTAAGTTAAAAACTTTTACATTGTAAAAAGCGGCCTATTCAAAGGCCGTAACATTTGGTAAGTTTTTAGCGGCCTGTAAGTAGTTTTTTTTTAATACGTCATAAATCACAAACCGCAATTTACCTTTCATGCAATTAACTCAAATATAAAAAAAATAAAAATAAACAAGAACTTTTATATGATGTTACTTGCTGCTACGGAACCCTTCATTGGCGAGTCCGACTCGCACCTTTTTAAATTTTTTTTTTAAGTATAAGCTTTTTTCTTTTAAGATTATTATTACAAATAGCAAGAGCTGGCCAAATAAATACAAAAGTTGATTAAATTAGTTTTATTTTGTCATCAAGTACCTTAGTTTGTATGGCGAACATAGTGGGTAATTAACAGTATTCTGGTAGAAATATTGTCACAATTACGGGTGTTCTGTTAAAAAAATCTGAGAAAGTATTAAATATACCCAGAAACTACAAAGAACCTATAATTATCATATCTGCGGTTATCTTTTAAGTTACATTTACCCAGTTACAACAATATTATATTTTATATTGCTTACGAATCGTTTTGAAAAAAAATGTACTTTATTTCAATCTCCTGTAAAAACATAGAATGTATAATTACGTCAATGTTGTACCAAATGAACGATATTTGAAACCATTACCGTTATCACAACATACCTGAAACCAACCGTCGTCGTCAGTCGTCACTTATTGTCAAATTCGTAATAATTAAACAAAAGATAAGGTGATGGGGCCATGCTCAGGCGTAAGTATCCCCGATCCTCTACATGCAGCTCAAGTTTATTAGTTAATTTAGGGTAACACGAATAAAACCTTTTCGTGTAGGTAACCTCCTCATAGGCTTAACCCACTGAAGGGGTTAACCCCTTCACGTGGTAACTATATTAAAGGTGTTACCCATTTCGCTGGGTTTTGAGGTGTAACTCGAATAAAAGGCTACTCTGCGATAAGGGCTACCCCATGTACGGGTTACCCTGCGGAAAGGCTTAACTCTTAAGCGGTGTTGTCCGGTCCCTGGCGATGCGTCGACGTCAATAAAACGTTGTCGTTTTTCGTGTATTCGATATTAATACTGTATCTCGTGTTGAAATAGTAGATAGGTTTGTTTGTATTTTGAGAATTCATCAAATAGCCATCTTGAGTGCACAGCGGTTCGACCATTATCAGCGTATTTAAATCGATAGAACAATCGTCAATGTTGTTGGTGCGGCCGACGGCGGTGGTGTCGCCGCTACTACGATAACACCGACGACGACGACGACGACGACGACGACGACGACCACCGTCAATGTTGTATATGAACCAGCTATAATTGCTGTCGGTAAAAATGCACAACAGATAATAACGGACGCCGACGATGAGATTCTTCAAGTAGTTTAGGCTATACATTATTTTGCAAATTTTAACATAGGACAATTTATCGAGTAGGCTGGACGGGCAAATGGGACAGAACAGTTGATAAAACGAGCTATATTTCGAAAAGTACTTTTCCAATTCGTACGGTGAGAAAGCGAGGGGGAATTTGAGAAATTTCAAAGACTCGGGCGTGATCAGTTTAAACGGTATGCCCGACAAATGATTCAAAACGATCACGCTCGTATAATCGATCACTTCGATAAATCTGTTCAATTTCTTTATTTGAAAAAACAACGTTTCGAAAGACGTATTCGCGGAGAGCGCGTATTTCGTCGGAATGCCGCCGTTTATCGCGATACGACGACGACGACGCGCAGCCGACGCTTCGCAGTTTTTATAAAGCGTAATGATCGATTCGTTTAATAACAGCGTTAAAACGTGACCCAGGTCGGGGAGTTTGAGAAGTAGCCGCTGATCGATGTGCGAGTAAATTTCGATATCCGGCAATAGAACGTATTGCTTGTTGAAGGAATCCAAGTTGGTGCCGCGATCGAGGGGACACAGAAACCCGATGGCGTTGGTCGGGATCACGTGCGTCGATAGATTCGCGGTCGACGCCCGACCGACGTACAAGAATTTTTCACGCAGCCCCAGATTGCTTATCGTCGGTTTTTTGTAGGCGTTCGAGACGTAGTCGTTTTTCAGCGTGACCGTTTCGACGGCGACGCGCTTCGTACTGTCGAAACGTTTATAATTTCTCGTTATGTTCGATTTCGCGGGAGGATCGAGCGTTCGACTGCGAAACGTCTTGCCGCTGACGCCGAAATTCGTCGTGGCCGAGCACAGGGCGTACCAATTGCCGCTGCTGACGATTTTTAAGGGCGTTTGGATAATTTTATTTTGTAATTTATCCAAATTTTCAATGTGCGGAATGATTCGTTTAAACGAATCGACGACCGCGCTCGCGCCGATATCCAAATGGCGCTCGTCGACGCCGTCGATATTGCTGACGTCCGGATGCAGCGAATTTTTAAATTCCGCGCCGAGATGATTACGATGAACGACGGCTCGTTTATATCTTTCGACAACGTCAACAAGTGTCCCTTTTTGTCGGCCGTATAAATGTATTTCATAAAATTAATGAGATTGGTCGTCTTTTTCAAAGACACCGCTTGGTTTTTTTTCATTACCCGATGAGTCGTCGTCGACGACAAAGCGGTATTTCTTTGGGTGGCAGCAGCCACCGCCGCCGACGACGACGACGACGACGACGACGCCGGTTTACATTTGAACGTAAAGAATCGGCGTTTTTTATTGTTTATCGATTTCATAGACATGCGATGCAATAGTTCACGGTTATTGAGCAATACGTTCGGTATCCACGCTAAACGGCCACCGATCACGCAATAACCGAAAACTTGACTATAATGATGTTCGGCGTAACAGTCCCACGGTTGCGGGTCTAAAAAGAAATTGGAATTTAATCGATCGGCAGCGTTCAGCATTCAGATGTCGAATAGCATTTGGTAAAAAATGGATTATTGTAAAACGATCGAACGTCGTTCAACGGATAAAAGTGAACGGATATCAGACTCTTTTCGCAAATTGAAAATTCAATCTTTTCATCTTTGACTATATAATCGATTAGAGTGTTGTAAGATTCCATATAACGTTGAAAATACGTCGACATTATTATCAGCTTCAAACACTCTCGTAGCCCCGAAAAACAATCCTTTCGCCTCCGTAGTCGATCGACGAATGAATGCGCGTCGTCGTCGTCGGATCGAAATGTCGTTATCGTGTAATTGCGGCGACGGCGTCGTCGTCGATGAGCCCGACACACCGGTGGTCGGACAAGTTCACCGCTACACGTTCAAAAAACGCGAGAAACCGTGCAATTTCATCATCTTTTCTCTCCGTCTTACTGCAATTTCATGTACCTAATGATGTCGAAAACGATAAATTTTATATTTTTGATCCTCTCATATATGAATATACAATGAGAGGATCTCATATATGAAGATATATGAGAGGATCTTATATATGAACATATATGAATAATAATGTAAGCACGTATAAAACGGCGGTAACCTTGCCATCCGATGTGCAAATTCACCGCCGTTTACTACGTGCTCGGATTATTTCTCATTATTTTAATCAAAACAAAAGAACGAGAATAGTATAATAATTAAATAGGTTCTTATAAAAAAATTACACGTGTACGACGACGGCGGCTCCAGGAAGGTCCAATTTACCGCCGTTTTCTACGTGCTCGGATTTTATTCTCGTTAATTTTAATCCCAAACAAAGAGCGTATGCTACTAGAATAATCAAGTACCTAAAAAAGTTACACGTTTGCGACAACGACGGCGCCAGGAAGGGACAATTTATTTCGCTGTTTTGATACGTGCTTGGATTTTTCCTCGTTAATTTTAATCCCAAACAAAGAGCGTATGATACAAGAATAATCAAATAAAAAAAGTTACACGTGTACGACGACGGCGGTGACAGGAAGGTCAATTTATCGAGCTGTTTTGATACGTGCTTGGATTTTTTCCTCGTTTAATTTTAATCAAAACAAAGAACGTTTCGCTACGAAAATGGTATTTATTGTATTATTTAAGAGCGACACATTGTAATTATCCTATTAGGTCTTCCGCAATAAAACATTCAAATTATTATTCGTAACACCTTCAATATGTTATATCCTTGAAATTATATTATTACGCACAATTTTTACACGTGTCGTGTTGCATAAAAATAATATCAATTCGTATAGGGCATGGGTCAACGATTAAACGTCTTGGGTTTTTCTAAATTGATATCACATTGTAGGAGGGCATAGGTCGATAATAATTCGTCGCTATCAAAGCGATAATACTAATGTTTGCGAGTAAATATAATTGGGGAATTTTTATCAAAGCGAGGTCATGATTGTTTTTTCTGCAATAGAGGGGAATACTATTTATACACATAAAGTGGATTATTATATTAATTTAGTCGCGCATCGGGCACAGCAGCAACTGTACCATACCGAATAGTAAAAATGAGTGAATTGAGCAAATATCAATATTTAAACTCGAATATTCAGGTACCGAGGGAATGGCCGATCGAAATAGGGCGACCGCTCTTTGAACGTTTCGTGAACATCGCGACGGCTCGTCATCGAAAGGGTTGTTGGCGGCGAGTGGTTGTCGCCGTGGACAATGTTTCGGCAATTGTTAAAAAATGCAAAAATCGACCGGGCTATGTTTTAGAAAAGATTGACTACGATATGTAAGTATTGTAATGTCTGTTCTGTTCGTTCGCGTCATTAATTTTTTGTTAAGAAAAATACGTATTTTTGCAGAATCTATGGAAAAGGCGCCGCAGCTTTTAGAATGGATCTCTTTTTCCCAGCAAAAGTCGTCATGTTTAAGCTCGAAGACGACGACACTGTGAAAGCTGAGGATTTGGCCGACGGCAAAGAATCATTGCGAGTATTACCTATTTGAAAATAATTTAAAGCGATTTTTTTAATAATTACTAATAGTTTTATTTTTTTCAGACAATGCGTACCGGTGCTTTTCAAAACCGATCACGTTATTTCTACAATGCTCACGACGAATCCGAAATTTCATCAAGTCGCGATTGTCGAACCGGATATGGAAAGATGAGTATTTATTTTATAATTACGTAATATTTAATTTATACGCGATATTTATTTGTTCATTTTGTCCACAAGATTCTAAAGCTGCGAGGGATAGGCGGTTTTGAAAAATATAAATACGCCTTCGAAACGACATATAAAATTAGACAAAGAAAAAGTATCGCCGCCGCCGTCGACGACGAGTGAGCATACGTATTCATTTAAAATTTTTTAGACAGATAAATATGCGTACATAACACGAGTCTTTTTATGTATTACAGCCGCGAAATTCAAGCAAGCTCGTCTAAATCGGCAGCAGCGACAGAACCATCGTCTTCTATAGAACTAGTCCCGTTGGCTGGACCGTCCAAGTCATCGTCGGTAACTGAAGTTCCTGTTTTATCATCGAAACGACTCCATGCCACGGCCGAGAGAGCGGTGCTCACTTGATCGTTTTTAATTTTCAATTCCGATTTTAATTCTTTAGTTTCATTGTTTTTCATTTTTAATTCCGATTTTAATTCTTCCACCTGACGCTTCAAATATTCGTTCAATTCTTTGTACGGATTATTATCCGGATTTTGAATCTCGTATTTGCCTGTTTTTCGAATAGACGGCAATACATCGGCGCACACCCACTCGGCGAAAGCTTCGGCCTTGGGTTTGCGAGAACGTATCACGAATAGATTCATGCCCGCCTCGTTGACGAACGTCGTTTTCGGATGCATGTTGGGAATGTCAGGATATCCGACATTGTCATATGTTAGTTTCTCGTACGAAGTATAATATTTTAAATCCAATACATCATAAATTGCAGTATTTGGATTTTCCATCTCCAAGGCTCGAGCCAGATCCACACCCTTGAACCACACGTTGCCCGAATCGTCCACGATGATCGCCACCTCGACGCAATCGAACATGAACAGAGTGTCGAGTTTGCGTCGCTTTCTCCCTGGGTCTCTGGCATGCTTCGTTCTTTGACGCTTTTTATAGTCGGAATTTTTAGCGCGAACCGCTTCGAGTTGCTCTTGAGATAATTCCGATTTGCGTTTCGTCATCTTCACGTCCTTATAGACATAAGAAAAAAATTATCGCACATTCAAAGACTATTCCGAGCACACGGATTTTATCGTTTCTACATCGTTCTCGTTCAAACGATAAAATTCTCCACGTATCTTGTTATCGCGAAATACAGCGTGGAGCATTTTTTCGACGGTTCGAGCGTCCGCCACCGGTAGGCTATTTAAAAAATCCAAATGATACGATTTCGTAGATTTTCATACGTTTCTTACTGCAATTTCATGTACCGAACTATGTCGAAAACGTCAAAAATTATATTTTCGATCCTCTTCGTTCGGCGGTCCGAGAGCGAATGAGCCCCCACCACCGAAAAATTATTCGCCTCCCGCTCTCTCGCGCGAGTGCGAGAGAGACGGCGATAGAGCCGCCTATAAATATAGAGCCGCTCTCGCGCGCGAGTCTCGCCCTGTTGACCTTGAACCCGATGACGCGGTGAACTTGTCCGTCCGTCCAATTTACGTTACGATCGCGTATCCAATTGTTACGTTACAAAAATATTTAAAATTATTCATGTAATTAAATTCGCGGCGTTAGTCTATTCAAATTGTTTTTCGTTGTTGAGCGATAGAATGTATTTTTTATGGTTTTCCATTAGCTCTAATCGATTGTTGAAATATTGTTTCATGTAGATGAAATCGTCAATGTTGAACAGGTTTTCGACGTGGGCCGTCAACGCTAGAAAGTCCGACAATCCAAAGTAGTAGTTTTTAATGTTTAAATTGGCAAAGTTCATCAGTATCGATATGGTTTTCTCGTCCATGTTCGTTTTCGTCTCCAGCCAACGCCTATATAACTGCCGCAACGTCGCCCGCTCCAGTGCAGTCGAATCGGAAACGGTGGGCAGAGAAGACGTATTCGGCGGCGGCGGCGTAATTTCAGACAGCTACGTCGACGATATTTCAGGGACGCTCTTTGCAATATCGCAGTCGATATCGTTGCCCAAGCATATAACGGACAGTTCGTCCTTTAATGCCATCTCGTCGAGAGTCATGCCCATGTTGGGGTAGAGAAGATTAAAGAGATGCTTGAAATTATTGTTTATATAATCGATATCGTGATTCGCTAGTTTGCCATTTTCGCCTTGCAACAATTGCAAAATGGCATACACGGTGAACGACGGTGTTATGCCCGTCATCGTTCCGAAGCTCCGTCAATTGAATCGTATCGAGTTTTTGGCGCGCAACCACTACACCTTATTATCGACAACGGCGGAGGATGCGATCGTATCGGCGAAAAGTGGGCTACGGCGACCCGGCTTGTTGTGGCTGCTGAACGTGGAAAACGACAACGATACGATATACTTGAAAGGCGTCGACCTGATGACTTGGCAAACTAAACGCTTACCGACGACTTACCGATTCAACGTTTCCCTTATAGTATCACCGAATTTTATCAAACCCTTTTTAACGGCGCTCGTCAACCTCGCCGGCGCGCATCGAATCGCCCAAATTCTATATACGAATCTGAAGCTGGTATCGTCGACCAGCCCGCTGATCAACGTCCTGTTTTACGTGAACGTGTGCGAAAAGGAAGTGGCCTACAATTTGGTGATTATCGAGTGCTTTACGAAACGCGACGCCGACGCGGTGTACAAGATCCTATACGACAACCAGTTGAATCGCAATTTTTATTATCTGAGCGTAGTGAAAAATTTGCATTATATGCTGTTGCTTCGACTAATGATTGACGCGTTCGCATCGGGCTCGGCTACGAGCTCGGTGAGCTTCAACAACGGCCAGACGTCGGTGCCTCTGATATCCGTCAATATGGACATTGGCCGTATGGCCAAAGAGGCCACCCGGCTCGAGACGCTGACCAACGGAGTGGCGGCTCTCGATCTGCAAACGATTTTCAGCAGCGACGCCGTATACGCGCACGATAAAAACGGTAAAATCTCTCTGATCGCCTCGGACACTCGAAATCTGTACGGCTTGTTACCGATCGTATCGATCGATATCGAAACTACGGCCGAGAACATGATCGATATTCCGTTTGGCGTCAATAGCCAGGAAAAAATGGCTTCGATGGTCATCTTTTGTCGGCACTTGGATTCGATTCTCACCATGGTTCTGTATCTGCGCTGCGGCGTAAAGCATTGCGCGGCGGCGGCGGCGGAAGCGACCTGGCTAAAGTACGAACAATATTTGAGCGCCAAGTTCCAAAGGATATATATGAACAAGCACAAAAATTGCATGGTTCGCGTCATCGTGCGCGGCTTTGACACGATGGCCGACTTTTTATTCGGTTTTTACGCCATCTACATGAAAGGCCACGTATTCAGCTACTTTAAATTGCCTACGGATTCCGTTCACTTGGTGACCGGCCACAATTTGATCAACTACGACTTTTTAGTGATTTACACCATGCTGCAGTGGTACGAATGCCAAGAGATTATCGATCAGATAACGTTAAAGTCGCTCGCCAACAGTAACGTTCCGTTTATACTGTTTCATCCGAACGCGATCGTCATCGATACCCTCGTGCTGTTCCAAGAGGTCAAACTGTACTTTGGCTCGTTGTCTCTGCGCGCCATCTCCAAGTATTTCATCAAGCACGAAACCAAGATGGATCTAAACTCGGTCACCATTCGTATACCGTATATAATCGACGATTATCTGGAAAAGGCGACGACGACGACGGCCGCCGTCGACGTAAACGTCTTGAAGCGTTCCTTTGAACGTTTTATCCGCGATTTTATGGCGTTGAGCTACGAGAACACCGAGCGAGAGGCCATCGACGCCTATACGCCGGTCGATTTGAACATTGAAACGTTTCCTCGGGACCTGCAACACGTACTGACGAACAAAAACGTGAACATGACGCGTTTGCAAATTCCGACTCTGGCCGAAATGCTGCATTACAATATTCGAGACACGGAATGCGTTTTAAACATACTGGACAAGATCGACTATCGTTACTTGCTTCACGAGTACGCGAATAAATTTTGCACGAATCCCGAAAATTCGATACAGGACAATATATCGAATCGCATGCGGAGTCTCTTCGCCGTCGAGGCCCTGCGCTGGGATCAATTGTACACGACCAACGGGCTAGAGTCGACGACCACCTCCGGTTTCGCCGTCGTCCCGAACACGACGAACCTCACGACCACCACCGAGGCGACGACGTCGCTTCGCGAATTCCTCAAGTACGTCGACGCTCTGAAGAATTTGATAAACGGCCGCGGCGTCGTGTGCAAGAGTAAACTGTTGACGAATCAAAAGAAATTTATCGGCGCCGCGGTCGGTACGCGCAGCGGCATCTACGTGAACGTCTGGTCGTTGGACGTGACCTCCATGTATCCGACTATAATGTGGGAAAAGCGATTGTACAACGATTCGTGCTCGTGCTGCACGGTGCGACAGTTGCTCGCGCTCTTGACGCAAAACCTGGAGCTTCTGAAGGAGCCCGGGCTCGCACCGGGCGAAGACTGGGCAACCGTATGTTAGTATAGGTCTAACACAGGTTTTATATAGTGTCGTCTTATTTCTAAGAGACATTTTACTTTTGCCGTTGATCATGTAATAGAGTCGGCTCAGCACGAAGGCGGCCTTGTTACGGACACGTTTAATGTGTTTTTTAAACGTAAGTCGTTTATCGAGAGTGACCCCTAGATAGGTAACTTGATCGGACCATTTGATAGGAGTACCGTGGAGAGTAATCTCGTCCGGTCGGCCTCGGTATTTCGTTACCTTAACCTTAACGAAAAACACGGCGGTGCTCTTGTCCGGGTTTATTTCGATTCGCCACGTCCGAAACCAGTCGCTTAGTGCGTCTGTAACGGATTGTAGTCGACTCGAGATTAATTCCGGACGGTCGGAGGATGTGAATAGTGCAGTGTCATCTGCGAAAAGGGCAATTTTGACTGATTTTCGCTCGGCGAATCGAATCGGAATGTCGTTAGTGTACAGTGAGTACAATAACGGAGAGAGGCATGAGCCTTGAGGGACACCGGCACGGAGGGTGCGGGGGGAGGATAGAGTACCTTCGACTCTGTATCTGAATGTGCGGTTTGACAGATAGTCTCGAATCAGGAGTACTAGTCTGTCTGGCAGTCCGAGTTTGTGTAGTTTATAGATCAGGCCGTTATGCCAGACCTTATCGAAGGCCTTAGCGACATCGAAAAATAGGGCTCCTGTGGCGCGGGTCTTTGAATATGAAAATCCTGCCAGTATATGCTCCGTTATGCGGTGCACTTGATGAACACAAGAGTGTCCGGCTCGAAAGCCGAACTGCTCGTTTATGAGGATGGAGTTGGCCTCTACGATAGCTTTGAGGCGGGCGAGTATGATTCTCTCGTAAATTTTACCGAGAGCGTTGAGAAGGCTGATCGGTCTATAACTAGTAGGGAGGTTGCCGGGTTTATCGACCTTTCGAATGCCTATGACTGTTGCCTCTTTCCACTGATCGGGGAAGGAGCAGCCGGCGAGTAGGGCGTTGAATATCATCACTAGTAGTAATACTAGTTGATGGGGGAGGCGTTTTATAGCCTTATTTGAAATGAGGTCGGGGCCGGGGGCCTTTTTAGCGTGTAGGGACTTTATAATCGATTCGACCTCCTCGACCGTGGTCGGTGAGAGGGGGTCGCCGGTCGGCGGAGAGGCTGCCAGCCGGTCGACTTCCGAGTCGACCTTGAGGAGGTGCTCGGGGTCCACGGGCTGTGAGCTAGGGGAGCATTGACTCTCCAAGCTGTCGGCAAGGCACTCGGCCTTATCGAGATCGTCTAGCGCGGGTGGTAAGTTCGGTCTCACTAGCGGAGGTATCGGGTCTGTAGCGCCTCTCCGGAGGGCCCTCGCCAGCGCCCAGTACGCGACGTGCGATGGCGCGAGCTCTCCGAAGCGTTTGCTGTCTCTGTCCTCCCTGAGTTCGGCAAAGCGCGCTTTAACCTCCCTCAGTAGAGCCCAGCGCAGCCTGCGGTTAGCGTCAGTCGGATATCTGTCATGGGCTCTAATCGCGGCGTTTTTACGTCTGATGAGTGCTTTGAGGTCGTCCGGTAGGTCCATTCGCTCGTGAGGGCGGATTGGAACCTCTCGGGAGCACTCATTTATAAGTGACTTAATGTGACTAGTGAGACCGTTCGCGGCCGTCTCGGCGGCCTCGACGGTGTCGATTCTGTCAGGTATATCGCTCAGCGTGGGAGCGTCGACCGACTGTAGAAGCTCGTCGAGTCTCCTCCAGTCGGTGACGACTTTCGTAGGGAGGGCAAGCTGGGGGTCCGGTCCTAACTGAATTAAAACTGGCCTATGGTCGGAGTCTAGCTCTGGTAGCGTCTCGATAGAACGTAACACGAGTGTTACGCCTTTCAAAATCGCTATGTCGAGCACGTCAGCTATGTCATTTGTCATCTTAACTGGAAACCGAGTAGGGGTCGCGGGAGCAATGACGTCAAAACCTAGAGAGGGAAGTGAGGTCATCAGATCTAATTGAATACCATGCCTATTGGAGACCCGAGAGTTCCAATGGGGGTGTTTAGCGTTAAGGTCACCGGCGAGGATGACCGAGTTGCTTATAGCGAGCAGTGACCTCACGTCGCTCTCTACTAACGGTTTATTAGGAGAGAGATAGACTGAGGCGATCGTGATTGGCTGATGGCCCGTTAGACTGACCTGACACATCGACGCTTCGATGCCCTCGAGCGGAGGGGGATCGAGTGGCACGCAGTGCAGTGACCTTTTATAATAGATTACAGTGCCACCTCCGCGAGCGGTGGCCCTGTCGTTTCGAATAATTCGATAGTTTTGAATATTAGGGTTACTGTGACTCGGCTTAAGGAGGGTCTCCTGCACCAGCATGACATCGACCGGGTGATCGCGTAAAAAGAGGCGGATCTCGTCGATTTGTTTGATAAGGCCGTTTGCGTTGAACGTAACGACGCTTAGCGAGTGAGGTTTATTCCTACTGTAGCTAGCCATTGGGACTGTTTAGGAGTGGTTTGCGCCTGTATTGCGCTCGACGAGGGTCTTAAACCCAGAAATAAATTCCATCATTCCGTTAAGGAATGTCGAAAGCTCGGAAGCGGAGACAGAGCCGGGTTGGGGCTGAGGTGGAGCGGGCGCCTTAGGCGCGCTCTTTGCCGTGGGTTTGCGAACCATCGGCAGTGGCTTTGCCCAGGCGCCTAGCGGCTTGGCCTGAGGGGCCGTGCTGGGGGCCTTAGGTGGCTGAGAGGGCTGGGCCTGTTGAGCGGGCTGAGGGGCATTGGTAGGGGCCTTGGGGGCCTCCTTAGCCGCCTGCGCAGGCTGTTGCCTGGGCCGTGAAGCGGACCGGCTTGGCTGAGCTTTTTTAGAGCTCCGTTTGGGGGCTTTAGAGCAGCCGCGATAGTTTGCGGGGTGGCCCTGCGTATTGCAAAGCACGCAGCTCGGCGGGATCTCCGGGTCGCGTGTTTTGCGAGGGCAGTCGGAAGTGCCATGGTCGCCGGTGCATTTAACGCATCGCGGCTTGGCATGACAATGACGGGCCGAGTGCCCGTAGAGCTGGCAGCGGTGGCACTGCCCCGGGGCTCCTCGGTTCTTCGGAACCTCAACTTGAATGCCTGAGAGCTGGCAGACTTTGGTGATGGCGAAAATGCCCTTTCCTTCGGGCGAAAGGTCTAGTACGACTAGGACGAGGTCGTACGGGAGTTTAGTTTTAGGATGGTACATCCTGTGTACCTCGCGAACCGGAAGCTTTTGTCGATTGAGGTCCTCCGTGATGGAGGAGACCGGGATCTCTTTCGGGACCCCTCGAATTACAACTCGAAGTTGTTTCTCATCTTCCAGAGCATAGGTGTGGAAGCTGATGCCTTCCAGACGAAGGAACGCCGTTAGCCGGCGGTGAGTAGTCGAGTCCTGTACTAGGACCCTGATACCCTGCGCAGTCGATCGCGCGTGGGTGAAGTGGATGCGCTTTTCGGACAGAAGCCGGGAAACGCGGTCCCAACAGGTTTTATCCTGTATGAAAATTGGCGGCGGAGCTTTTACACGCGGCTGAGAGTTAGCCGCGGGGGTCAGGGGGGTGCTCTGCTGTGTCGCGGGGGACAGGGGAGCAGCGAGAATCGGCGCGGAGGCCGCGGGGGGTCGGGCGACGCGGGAGAGTCGAGAATCGCGGGGGGTGGAGCAATGCAACTCCTTCGCGCCGTAGGCGCGAGACGCTTTTTGGTCGGGGGCGGGGACTTGGAAGGATCCTTGGCCTTCCTCTTTTTGTGAACAACGGGCTTGAACCCGTCATCCTCGTTCATGGCTGCGGTTGTTACCGAAGTAACTGTTGAATCAGATTCGTATTCCGAATCTGTACCTGTCTCGGCTTCAGCCTCCGATTCCGAGCATTCAGAGGCGGGCGCGGAGGCGGACTCGACCTCCATATTACCGCACGCGGCCGCGCTAGGGCCTGCCGCGGGGGTCGGATGGGCGGCGCCGGCAGCGGCGCGCGCCACGAAAAAGCTCTCGACGCGCTTAAGCGCTTCGGGCATGGTGGCTCGAAGGGCCTCGATGAGGTCCTTTACGGTAATCCCTTCGAAGGGGTCCATGTCGCTGGAAGCGACGAAGCAGGGGGACCTCCCTGCCTGGCAGCAGGGAGTGAGTGCCTACGTGTCGCGAGATGTGTGTGTGCCTAGTATGTACTTACTGATCGGGTGTGAATCCTTCCGGCACCGGGAAGGGGCCGGGCGCGTGTTCACTAACACTATCACTAGCACAGAACACTTAGTCCGGGTGCACTGTCACTGCACTGTGCTGCACAGTTGTCCACACTAATCGTATCGAATAGAATCCGAGGAGAACGGTTTAGGAGCGACAACAGCATCAAAGTGATGCGGTCAGATCGTATCGGATTATATATATAAATATATATAAACTCGTGTAAGACGTCCGCACAAGTCGGACGGCAGAACGAGAGTGAGGCGACTGCTTTTTTTTTTTTTTTTTTTTTTTCGGAAGGACTTATGCTGTTGGCCTTACTGGCCTTTACAGCGACACCGGGCGGGGGGGCGGACACTTAAGGTCCAGCCTAGAAAGTAGAGCCTCCTTATGGGCGGCTCTGAAGTACTATACGCGTCGGTTGGCCGGCATGGCGGCGCTATGCGGAGCGCTGAGGTGAACGGACTACTGCTCTACGTGCCTAGGCGCGTACGAGCCGTTGAACCCTATTACTTCGTCTCCGTCGGCGGAGACGGTGTAGGTGAGTAGTGTGGTGTGTGGTGCGGTTGTGTACTGTACCTATCGGGGGGGGGGTTGGCTAGCGTAATCGGGTCGTCTGGGTCGGTGAGCACGTGAAGGGGGCGTCTACAGCGGTTTTTGAAATTACCGCGTAGTGTATTGTAGACGCATGACTGGGCTATAAGGGGGTTCGGATGGTTGCGCGCTTTCTCGAAATAGTTAGCGGCGATCGATTTGATATGCTTGGCGATCGAATCGATTTTAAAATCCTTATGGAGATCTATATTACGAATGTACCACGGGGAAGCCGTGGCCCTCCGTAAGAATCTATTTTGTATGACCTGGAGCTTCTGAAGGAGCCCGGGCTCGCACCGGGCGAAAACTGGGTAACCGTATGTTAGTATAGGTCTAACACAGGTTTTATATAGTGTCGTCTTATTTCTAAGAGACATTTTACTTTTGCCGTTGATCATGTAATAGAGTCGGCTCAGCACGAAGGCGGCCTTGTTACTGACACGTTTAATGTGTTTTTTAAAAGTGAGTCGTTTGTCGAGAGTGACCCCTAGATAGGTAACTTGATCGGACCATTTGATAGGAGTACCGTAGAGAGTAATCTCATCCGGCCGGCCTAGGTATTTCGTTACCTTAACCTTAACGAAAAACACGGCGGTGCTCTTATCCGGGTTTATTATGATTCGCCACGTCCGAAACCAGTCGCCTAGTGCGTCTGTAACGGATTGTAGTCGACTCGAGATCAATTCCGGACGGTCGGAGGATGTGAATAGAGCAGTGTCATCTGCGAAAAGGGCGATTTTTACTGATTTTCGCTCGGCGAATTGTATCGGAATGTCGTTAGTGTACAGTGAGTACAATAATGGAGAGAGGCATGAGCCTTGAGGGACTCCGGCACGGAGGGTGCGGGGGGAGGATAGAGTACCTTCGACTCTGTATCTGAAGGTGCGGTTTGACAGATAGTCTCGAATCAGGAGTACTAGTCTGTCTGGCAGTCCGAGTTTGTGAAGTTTATAAATCAGGCCGTTATGCCAGACCTTATCGAAGGCCTTAGCGACATCGAAAAATAGGGCTCCTGTGCCGCGGGTCTTTGAATATGAAAATCCTGCCAGTATATGCTCCGTTATGCGGTGCACTTGATGAACACAAGAGTGTCCGGCTCGAAAGCCGAACTGCTCGTTTATGAGGATGGAGTTGGCCTCTACGATAGCTTTGAGGCGGGCGAGTATGATTCTCTCGTAAATTTTACCGAGAGCGTTGAGAAGGCTGATCGGTCTATAACTAGTAGGGAGGTTGCCGGGTTTACCGACCTTTCGAATGCCTATGACTGTTGCCTCTTTCCACTGATCGGGAAGGAGCAGCCTGCGAGTAGGGCGTTGAATATCATCACTAGTAGTAATACTAATTGATGGGGGAGGCGTTTTATAGCCTTATTTGAAATGAGGTCGGGGCCGGGGGCCTTTTTAGCGTGTAGGGACTTTATAATCGATTCGACCTCCTCGACCGTGGTCGGTGAGAGGGGGTCGCCGGTCGGCGGAGAGGCCGCCAGCCGGTCGACTTCCGAGTCGACCTTGAGGAGGTGCTCGGGGTCCACGGGCTGTGAGCTGGGGGAGCATTGACTCTCCAAGCTGTCGGCAAGGCACTCGGCCTTATCGAGATCGTCTAGCGCGGGTGGTAAGTTCGGTCTCACTAGCGGAGGTATCGGGTCTGTAGCTCCTCTCCGGAGGGCCCTCGCCAGCGCCCAGTACGCGACGTGCGATGGCGCGAGCTCTCCGAAGCGTTTGCTGTCTCTGTCCTCCCTGAGTTCGGCAAAGCGTGCTTTAACCTCCCTCAGCAGGGCCCAGCGCAGCCTGCGGTTAGCGTCAGTCGGGTATCTGTCATGGGCTCTAATCGCGGCGTTTTTACGTCTGATGAGTGCTTTGAGGTCGTCCGGTAGGTCCATTCGCTCGTGAGGGCGGATTGGAACCTCTCGGGAGCACTCGTTTATAAGTGACTTAATGTGACTAGTGAGACCGTTCGCGGCCGTCTCGGCGGCCTCGACGGTGTCGATTCTGTCAGGTATGTCGCTCAGCGTGGGAGCGTCGACCGACTGTAGAAGCTCGTCGAGTCTCCTCCAGTCGGTGACGACTTTAGTAGGGAGGGCAAGCTGGGGGTCCGGTCCTAACTGAATTAAGACTGGCCTATGGTCGGAGTCTAGCTCTGGTAGCGTCTCGATAGAACGTAACACGAGTGTTACGCCTTTCAAAATCGCTATGTCGAGCACGTCAGCTATGTCATTTGTCATCCTAGCTGGAAACCGAGTAGGGGTCGCGGGAGCAATGACGTCAAAACCTAGAGAGGGAAGTGAGGTCATCAGATCTAATTGAATACCATGCCTATTGGAGACCCGAGAGTTCCAATGGGGGTGCTTAGCGTTAAGGTCACCGGCGAGGATGACCGAGTTGCTCATGGCGAGCAGTGACCTCACGTCGCTCTCTACTAACGGTTTATTAGGAGAGAGATAGACTGAGGCGATCGTGATTGGCTGATGGCCCGTTAGACTGACCTGACACATCGACGCTTCGATGCCCTCGAGCGGAGGGGGATCGAGTGGCACGCAGTGCAGTGACCTTTTATAATAGATTACAGTGCCACCTCCGCGAGCGGTGGCCCTGTCGTTTCGAATAATTCGATAGTTTTGAATATTAGGGTTACTGTGACTCGGCTTAAGGAGGGTCTCCTGCACCAGCATGACATCGACCGGGTGATCGCGTAAAAAGAGGCGGATCTCGTCGATTTGTTTGATAAGGCCGTTTGCGTTGAACGTAACGACGCTTAGCGAGTGAGGTTTATTCCTACTGTAGCTAGCCATTGGGACTGTTTAGGAGTGGATTGCGCCTGTATTGCGCTCGACGAGGGTCTTAAACCCAGAAATAAATTCCATCATTCCGTTAAGGAATGTCGAAAGCTCGGAAGCGGAGACAGAGCCGGGTTGGGGCTGAGGTGGAGCGGGCGCCTTAGGCGCGCTCTTTGCCGTGGGTTTACGAACCATCGGCAGTGGCTTTGCCCAGGCGCCTAGCGGCTTGGCCTGAGGGGCCGTACTGGGGGCCTTAGGTGGCTGAGAGGGCTGGGCCTGTTGAGCGGGCTGAGGGGCATTGGTAGGAGCCTTGGGGGCCTCCTTAGCCGCCTGCGCGGTCTGTTGCCTGGGCCGTGAAGCGGACCGGCTTGGCTGAGCTTTTTTAGAGCTCCGTTTGGGGGCTTTAGAGCAGCCGCGATAGTTCGCGGGGTGGCCCTGCGTGTTGCAAAGCACGCAGCTCGGCGGGATCTCCGGGTCGCGTGTTTTGCGAGGGCAGTCGGAAGTGCCGTGGTCGCCGGTGCATTTAACGCATCGCGGCTTGGCATGACAATGACGGGCCGAGTGCCCGTACAGCTGGCAGCGATGGCACTGCCCCGGGGCTCCTCGGTTCTTCGGAACCTCGACTTGAATGCCAGAGAGCTGGCAGACTTTATTAATGGCGAAAATGCCCTTTCCTTCGGGCGAAAGGTCTAGTACGACTAGGACGAGGTCGTACGGGAGTTTAGTACGTGGATGGTACATCCTGTGTACCTCGCGAACCGGCAGATTTTGAAGCTTGAGGTCCTCCATGATGGAGGAGATCGGAATCTCTTTCGGGATCCCACGGAGAACAACACGTAGTTGCTTTTCGTCTTCAAGGGCGTAGGTATGGAAAGAGATATTTTCCATACGAAGGAATGATGTAAGCCGGCGGTGAGTTGTAGAGTCCTGTACTAGGACTCTAATACCCTGCGCTGTCGATCGCGCGTGGGTGAAGTGGATGCGCTTTTCGGACAGCAGCCGGGAAACGCGGTCCCAACAGGTTTTATCCTGTATGAATACTGGCGGCGGAGCTTTTACGCGCGGCTGAGAGTCGGCCGCGGGGGTCAGGGGCGTCCTCTGCTGTGCCGCGGGGGACAGGGGAGTAGCGAGAGTCGGCACGGAGGCCGCGGGGGGGTCGGGCGACGCGGGGGAATCAAGAATCGCGGGGGGTGGAGCAATGCAACTCCTTCGCGCCGTAGGCGCGAGACGCTTTTTGGTCGGGGGCGGGGACTTGGAAGGGTCCTTGGCCTTCCTTTTCTTGTGAACAACGGGCATGAACCCGTCGTTGTCCACGTTCGTAGCTGCGGTTGTTACCGAAGTAACTGTTGAATCAGATTCGTACTCCGAATCTGTACCTGTCTCGGCTTCAGCCTCCGATTCCGAGCATTCAGAGGCGGGCGCGGAGGCGGACTCGACCTCCATGTTATCACACGCGGCCGCGCTAGGGCCTGCCGCGGGGGTTGGTTGGGCGGTGCCGGCTGCGGCACGCGCCGCGAAGTAGGACTCGATGCGCTTGAGCGCATCAGGCATGGTGGCTCGAAGGGCCTCGATGAGGTCCTTCACGGAGATCCCTTCTAGGGGGTCCATGTCGCTGAGCGACGAAGCAGGGGGACCTCCCTGCCTGGCAGCAGGGAGTGTGTGCCTACGTGTCGCGAGATGTATGTGTACCTAGTGTATTACTTACTGATCGGGTGAGTATCCTTCCGGCACCGGGAAGGGGTCGGGCGCGCGTTCACTGGCACTACCACTACCACAGAACACTTAGTCCGGGTGCACTGTCACTTCACTGTGCTGCACAGTTGTCCACACTAATCGAATTACGAATTACGAATAGAATTCGAGGAGAACGGGTAAGGAACGACAACAGCATCAAAGTGATGCGGTCGGATCGTATCGGATTATATATATATATATACAGGGTGACTGGCGAGATACTATCGGTGTTTAAGGAGAGTGCTCGGTGCATGGTTCTCATTCGAATTATGTAAAAATATAACATAAATATTGATAAGCTTCTAAGTAAAGTTGCCCAACAGTTATCTAATTATTTACGCGTCGTCTGGACACCCTAGTTTCCACGCGGTAGTTAATTACGTCCAAACACCGCCAAGTGTTAAGAGGGTTGGCGGTTAATTCCCTAACATAAGTAACGATCGTTATCTTGTCTATGATAACAACAGTGATCGACGGATGTACGTGCTCTCCGAGGCACGGTAGGGATCCACAAGGACATACACCCAGACCGGAAAAAAATATTTGTACAAATATCTGTCCCAAGCGGGAATCGAACCCGCGACCACCAGCGCGTGGCGTTGCAGTTGAGGCAACTACTCGCACCACTACACCAGAACGTCGCGTGTCGTGTTTTCATTTAATGATATTAACGAATTATTTACAACGATTTTCAATCATTAAACTACCTATTTACCTACATAACTACACTAACACACACACAGTCACTTTTAACAGTTTCGAAAGCAATGGTGATTCTGCATTTGTGTATTGATAAGCCATACCTAATTACTAATGACAGATTACACTAACACACGACAGATTAGGTATACGCGTATGATCGATCGCTAGGCGCGCAGGAGCCGGGAAGACACACGCAAAAAACACACAAACAAAAAACCCAACTGCGTAAAATACTCTTATTATAAACAAAAAAGAATAAAACAATTTACTAGCTTTCATTTGAAACCCATATTGCTACAGTAAGAAAAAATCAACCCCCCCCCTTCATTCCGCCATTTGCGGGCGCCATTTTGAAAATTTATATAGCCTATGTCACTACTACAATTTAGACAAATCCAACGACACCTCATATGTCAAAAACCGTCCAGCCGTTAGGGCTGTAGGGCGTGCCAAAGAAATGGACATACATACATACATATTACATACATACATTCGAAAAACATAACCCTCCTTCTGTCGCAGTCGGGTAAAAAACAATCAGTGTTAGCATAATGAATACGAGCAGCTCCTCAGAGTCTGATTTGGAAGCAATGGATTTTATTTTTAATATATCCCTACCCAGAAACTTAAGGCGTAGGAAAAATTACGGATGAAGAATTTCAATTGAGATATCGCTTTAATTTAATAAGAACACACAGATAAAGTGGACAATGATGTCGTTCATAAATAAGGACTTGTCATATTTTTTTAACTAAAACAGTGCTAAGCCACTTATTTATTCTCGAAAAAAATATTCTAGTAAATAAAACTAGTATTCAAGATGAATTAAAGTAATAAAATCAATTTTAGACACGATCTCTTAAACAGAGCCATCTAGCTGTAAATAAAAGTACAAGTTTATAATGTACGACGTAAATGACAAGTAAACCAAGAAAATAAACTTGTATTTAAAATTATATTAAATTTCTAAATATGATTCTGTTAAATAGGAATTAATTATTTTATAAACATTGAACATTCTATTTCTCTGACAATAAATAAGTAAAATGTATGTTAATAACTCGTGTACGAATATAAAAACCTTATATTTTTACATAATAAATGAAACGATGATCATTTGAGAATCAACGTTGGTCGTATTATTTTATCTCTCATACGTCGCACATCTCATGGCGACCCTGTCAGGATAAGAAAACATCTCAAAGTTCCTAACTGTCAATAGAGGTCACTAGTATTGACTCACTACAATATCGAACTAGAGTTTTCTATAATGTTCATAGATGTCGCTAATTAATGTAATTTTTAACAACTTTGTTCATTCAATTTCTCTATCTAATCGATTATTTTTGGTATAATCTGTGCCAACCATCTATGTATCGTTCTTTGTTCGTTTCTTAACTAAGTAACAGCTAGTCAATGTTTATAAGTAAACAAAAGTTAATCATTGATTTGTAGATTATGAGAGGATTAACGAGATTTTTATAAGTAAGACCGTGAATAGCTCGTTACGTATTATATTTTTTTTAACTCAAACAGTGTTAGGCCACTTATTTATTCTCGAAAAAAATATTGTAGTAAATAAAAGCAAAAAGTAATAGCAAGAATAAGCCATCTAGCGACCAGTAGCCAAAACAATTGATTGATTATAATATTAGCAGACAGTGTAATGGTTTTTTCACTAGGTGTCGCTAGATAAAGATCAGATTTGATAGAATAATTTTTTTAATATGTTGAAAAATTATAAAGTTACTTTTGAAAATATTAAAAAAAAAACACAACAAAAATAAACTTTGTGAATTGTTGAACAGCCAACTGTTGTTTATTAAATAAAAGCAAGGAACTACGGTCCTTGCGGACCAGTAGTTTTGCTACTTGCCGATAGAGGCATACTAATCACCGAACTTTCTAGACAAAATAAATAATTTAATTTAAATATTACTTACGAGTTGAAAGATATGTTTATTCCATTTGATTTTGATGTGATGAGCAACAGATTTATTGACTAGGTAAATGATGTAAGCTTGGAACAAAAATAAAATAATATTAACTGTTCACCTATCTTGGTATTCCCGGCGTATTTAAAAATGGAATCATACTCGTAGTCTTGGATTAGTGCTTAATATTACGCTAACAGTAGGTACTCTGCGATTGGGGAACATCTCCCGGTACAAATTGATAGTACCCGGTAAGCTATCATTACATTAACACGAACCATATTCAAGTACTCTTCATTTGTGTACTGATAAGCCATACCTAATTAAGGGTCACACTCACACACGACAGATTAGGTATACTCGGAATATCGAACGCTAGGCGCACGCGCGGGAAAACACAAAACAGACGTCCAAACCATACGTTGGCGCTAGCCTACTGACCTAGTGACCTAGTAACGTGATTCGTCGATCGAATAAGCGATTAGCCGCGGGGCGGGGGTGCGGGTACTGGCAGCATAGTACAACACCGCGTCGCACGCGCCGCCGGCATGACTGGAAAAGTGACAACGCGTCTTTTATTTGAATTGAAATTTATGAAAATTTGGTCCAAAATTAAGTTCCTATTTTTTTTACATAATTCGAATGAGGATCATGTGCCGGGTATTCTCCTTGAATATTGATGGTAATTCACCAGTCACCCTGTATATATATAAACTCGTGTAAGACGTCCGCACAAGTCGGACGGCAGAACGAGAGAAGGAAGAGGCGACTGCGCCCCGACTCTGCGTTTTATAGGCACGCCTTCTAGTCGCGCTACTTGGAACGTTCTATATACATGTATATGTTTGGTATATATGCATCTCTTTCTTCTCCCTCTTTATTTCTCTTATTATTTTTCGATGCGTCCTACCGGCAGACGTGCTTTACGTGAAATTATTATTGTATAAAATATATGTGTAAAATTAAAGAAACTAGAATGATGCGTCTGTGTGTGACACGTTAATATCGTCTCGATATATTTTCTATGATAAATATTTGTTTATTTTCGTTTTTGTTTTTTTTTTTTTTTTTTTTTTTTTTGTTTTTTTTTGTTTTTTTTTTTTTTATTATCGTAGGTGGTAGGGTATAGGTGTACATTATATTGTTTAATACACAAAAAATACGTATAGACAAATAGAAGAGGAAAAAAAAAAAAAAAAAAAAAAAAAAAAAAAAAAAAAAAAAAAAAAAAAAAATAATAATAATAATAATAATAATAATAGGGCGTATTCAACGCCGCCGAGCTCGAGCGATTACGACGTGAGGCTGCTCCTGAAGTCGAACCCGTGTCTACAGAGCATAACGCAGTTGTAACGCAACAGGAAAGCGTTCGCAGCGAAGTGCCTGTAGATGCGATCGCTGAAGAAGCAGTCTCCCAAAAAGTAGAGCAGATGAGAGGGATTTTGGAGGAGGCGATTTCCGAGATCCGGAGCACTCCTCTAGAACAGAGACCACGACTCTCCCGACTTCCCCTTAATGCTGCGACGCGGGGTGCCATTGAGGCAGCTAACAGGCTGCTACCTCCATATTTGGATGGCAGTCTGGGCTTGGATGATACGGGTTCTATTCTCTTTGGTGCCGCTCTAGCGGTACACCGCTTCATTGGAGCCAAAACCCAGGAGCCTGGACGCACTACTAATAATAGTAGTGACGTACCAGCCTGGAAGAAGAGAATAGAACGCCGTATCAGCCTGGCCAGGGCCCTCATTGGCAGACTGCAAAGCTTCAGGTCGGGCAACACTAGGCCAAGGATTGTGCGCTCCGTCAGAATAGCTTTTAATGGATTAGGCGTCAGGCTTGACCAGCCTGATATAGCTGAAAAACTGACGGAGCGCATCGACGGCCTGAAGCAAAGAATCGCGGCATGGGGGAAGCGCATTCGTAGGTACTCTGAGAGAGTTGAGCGCTTCCGGCAAAATCGCCTCTTCCTGAGTGATCAGAAGAGGTTCTACAGGAAGTTGGTGAACCCGACGCTGTGCTCTACTTCCCCAAAACCGAATACGCCTGACCTCGTCGCCTTTTGGCGAAACATATGGTCACGGGAGGTAGAGCATGAGGAGGGCCCTTGGATTGCGGCGGTTCAGGAAGCATGTGCTAGAATCGAACCGATGAACCCGATCACCATCTCTTCGGAGAACGTAGCTGATGCGGTCCGTCGGGCACCGAACTGGAAGAGTCCGGGGATCGACGGTCTGCATCACTATTGGCTGAAAGGGTTCTCGGTATGCCATGCGACCTTGGCTCGACAATACCAAGAAGCGATAGAGCGGAGGACGCTTCCGAACCTCTTCACTACTGGGATCACTCACCTAGCTCCTAAGTCCACCAACACCGCGGATCCTACCAACTACCGCCCCATAACGTGTCTGACTTCCATCTACAAGACACTGACATCCGTTCTGAGCTGCAAGATTTCTCGTCATACTGACGAATTTAACATCTTGTCTGCAGCTCAGAACGGATGCCGTGGAGGCGGCCGCGGCACAAAGGAGCTCCTTATCATTGACTCTGTTGCGGGCCAGCTTGTCAAACGCAACCGTCGGAACTTCTCTGCTGCCTGGATCGACTACAAGAAGGCATTCGACTCGGTGCCTCATTCATGGCTTCTGAGGGTCCTCGAGCTGTACAAGATCGACAGTGCAGTTCGAGACTTCCTCGAAGTATGCATGGGGCAATGGAGTACGATCCTTTGTCTCCAGGGCGAGAGACTGACGACGGGTGTCGATGACCGTATCCGGATACGAAGGGGTATTTTCCAGGGTGATTGTCTGAGCCCACTTTGGTTTTGCTTGTCCTTGAACCCTTTAAGCACTCTGCTGAAGCGTTCGGGGACAGGCTTTCAGTTTCGGAGAGGAGGTACTAAAGTCTCCCACCTTCTCTACATGGATGACCTCAAGCTGCTGGCACCTAATCCTGCACGCCTTATGGAGTTGCTGAAAATCACTACTGAGTTCAGCGGCTCCATCAGGATGCAGCTTGGAGTGGATAAGTGTGCGGTCGTACATGTAGACAGGGGACAGGTGACGCAATCGGCTGAAATTAGCCTAGAGCTTTCGAACTTCAAGACCCTTTCCGAAGCTGAATCTTACCGGTATCTGGGCATGTCACAATGCATAGGGGTGCAGGAGGTGGATATGAAACAGGCGGTTTGCGAGGTCTTTTTTGGACGGCTGACAAAAGTTCTTCGGAGCTACATGTCGGGCGCCAACAAGGTCCGAGCTTATAACGGCTGGGTCATGCCCACTCTCTTGTACACATTTGGCGTGCTCAGATGGACTCAGACCGAACTCGACGCCCTGGACAGAAGAGTCCGCACGACTATGACTCACCATCGCATGCATCACCCGAAATCGTCGGTCATGAGACTGTACATCCCACGGAAGTGTGGTGGCCGAGGCCTATTAAGCGCCAAGTCCATGCATAACCGGGAGGTGTGCAGCCTCAGGGCCTACTTTGAGACGAGGAGGGAGAGCGCTATGCATGGTGAAGTTATAGTATGTGACAAAGGTCTCACCCCGTTATCCCTGGCCAAAGAGGAATGGCGAAGACCGGTTGTACTTAGCACCTCTAACCGGGAGACCGTATGGATGGAGAAGGAGCTGCATGGACGGTTTTACAAGGCGCTCCACGCCCCTCACGTGGATGTTAAGGCCTCCGTGCAGTGGCTGCGATTCGGGGACCTCTTTGGGGAAACCGAAGGTTTTGTCTGTGCAATACAGGATCAGGTGGTTAAGACAAACAACTACCGGAAGCACATTCTGAAGGATGGCACTCCCGACTTCTGTCGAGCTTGTCGTCATCCCGGCGAGTCACTCAGACATGTGCTTTCGGGGTGTTCAGCGCTTGCCAACACTGAGTACTTGCACAGACATAATCAAGTGGCCAAAATTCTTCATCAAGAGCTTGCTCTAATGTATTGTCTTCTGGAACAGAGGGTGCCGTACTATCAGTACACACCGGCGCCAGTACTCGAACGCGACGGAGTCCGGCTCTACTGGGACCGGCCTATCGCCACGGACAGGACGATACTGGCGAACAAGCCTGATATCGTGGTGATGGATAGGGCACAGTCGAGGGTGTTTTTAGTGGACATTACCATCCCGCATGACGAGAACCTCGTGAAAGCCGAAACAGAGAAAAAACGTAAATATCTGGACCTGGCGCACGAGATTGTCGACATGTGGGGTGTTGATTCCACTGAAATCATCCCTATCGTTATATCTGCCAACGGTTTGATCCCGGTTAGCCTCGCTCACCATCTGAGGCAGCTGGGTATCCGTGACGGTTCGCTCGCAGCCAGGATGCAGAAGGCGGTATTACTCGACTCGGCTAGGATTGTCCGCCGATTTCTCAGCCTACAGCCCTAACCCCGGCCGTTTGATCTCCCTGCCGGGGCGTAATCCTCCACCCGCTTATATTATCTAAGTAAGTTTATGTAAACTTATTATACTCCTTATATAAGTATTGTATTATATTTATTTATATGTGTATATGTATATCTTGAACGGGTGGAGTGTAGCAATTAAAATAATAATAATAATAAGCCGTATCAGCCTGGCCAGGGCCCTCATTGGCAGACTGCAAAGCTTCAGGTCGGGCAACACTAGGCCAAGGATTGTGCGCTCCGTTAGAATAGCTTTCAACGGGCTAGGTGTCAGGCTTGACCAGCCTGATATAGCTGAGAAACTGACGGAGCGCATCGACGGCCTGAAGCAGAGAATCGCGGCATGGGGGAAGCGTATTCGTAGGTACTCTGAGAGAGTTGAGCGCTTCCGACAAAATCGCCTCTTCGTGAGTGATCAGAAGAGGTTCTACAGGAAGTTGGAGAACCCGACGCCGTGCTCTACTTCCCCAAAACCGAATACGGCTGACCTCGTCGCCTTTTGGCGAAACATATGGTCACGGGAGGTAGAGCATGAGGAGGGCCCTTGGATTGCGGCGGTTCAGGAAGCATGTGCTAGAATCGAACCGATGAACCCAATCGCCATCTCTTCGGAGAACGTAGCTGATGCGGTCCGGCGGGCACCGAACTGGAAGAGTCCGGGGGCCGACGGCCTGCATCACTATTGGCTGAAAGGGTTCTCGGTATGCCATGCGACCTTGGCTCGACAATACCAAGAGGCGATAGAGCGGAAGACGCTTCCGAACCTCTTCACTACTGGGATCACTCACCTAGCTCCTAAGTCCACCAACACCGCGGATCCTACCAACTACCGCCCCATAACGTGTCTGACTTCCATCTACAAGACACTGACATCCGTTCTGAGCTGCAAGATCTCTCGTCATATTGACGAATTTAACATCTTGTCTGTAGCTCAGAACGGATGCCGTGGAGGCGGCCGCGGCACAAAGGAGCTCCTTATCATTGACTCTGTTGCGGGCCAGCTTGTCAAACGCAACCGTCGGAACTTCTCTGCTGCCTGGATCGACTACAAGAAGGCATTCGACTCGGTGCCTCATTCATGGCTTCTGAGGGTCCTCGAGCTGTACAAGATCGACGGTGCAGTTCGAGACTTCCTCGAAGTATGCATGGGGCAATGGAGTACGATCCTTTGTCTCCAGGGCGAGAGACTGACGACGGGTGCCGATGACCGAATACGGATACGAAGGGGTATTTTCCAGGGTGATTGTCTGAGCCCACTTTGGTTTTGCTTGTCCTTGAACCCTTTAAGCACTCTGCTGGAGCGTTCGGGGACAGGCTTTCAGTTTCGGAGAGGAGGTACTAAAGTCTCCCACCTTCTCTACATGGATGACCTCAAGTTGCTGGCACCTAATCCTGCACGCCTTATGGAGTTGCTGAAAATCACTACTGAGTTCAGCGGCTCCATCAGGATGCAGCTTGGAGTGGATAAGTGTGCGGTCGTGCATGTGGACAGGGGACAGGTGACGCAATCGGCTGAAATTAGCCTAGAGCTTTCTAACTTCAAGACCCTTTCCGAAGCTGAATCATACCGGTATCTGGGCATGTCACAATGCATAGGGGTGCAGGAGGTGGATATGAAACAGGCGGTTTGCGAGGTCTTTTTTGGACGGCTGACAAAAGTTCTTCGGAGCTACTTGTCGGGCGCCAACAAGGTCCGAGCTTATAACGGCTGGGTCATGCCCACTCTCTTGTACACATTTGGCGTGCTCAGATGGACTCAGACCGAACTCGACGCCCTGGACAGAAGAGTCCGCACGACTATGACTTACCATCGCATGCATCACCCGAAATCGTCGGTCATGAGACTGTACATCCCACGGAAGTGTGGTGGCCGAGGCCTATTAAGCGCCAAGTCCATGCACAACCGGGAGGTGTGCAGCCTCAGGGCCTACTTTGAGACGAGGGGGGAGAGCGCTATGCATGGTGAAGTTATAGCATGTGACAAAGGTCTCACCCCGTTATCCCTGGCCAAAGAGGAATGGCGAAGACCGGTTGTACTTAGCACCTCTAACCGGGAGACCGTATGGATGGAGAAGGAGCTGCATGGACGGTTTTACAAGGCGCTCCACGCACCTCACGTGGATGTCAAGGCCTCCGTGCAGTGGCTGCGATTCGGGAACCTCTTTGGGGAAACCGAAGGTTTTGTCTGTGCAATACAGGATCAGGTGGTTAAGACAAACAACTACCGGAAGCACATTCTGAAGGATGGCACTCCCGACTTCTGTCGAGCTTGTCGTCATCCCGGCGAGTCACTCAGACATGTGCTTTCGGGGTGTTCAGCGCTTGCCAACACTGAGTACTTGCACAGACATAATCAAGTGGCCAAAATTCTTCATCAAGAGCTTGCTCTAATGTATTGTCTTCTGGAACAGAGGGTGCCGTACTACCAGTACACACCGGCGCCAGTACTCGAACGCGACGGAGTCCGGCTCTACTGGGACCGGCCTATCGCCACGGACAGGACGATACTGGCGAACAAGCCTGATATCGTGGTGATGGATAGGGCACAGTCGAGGGTGTTTTTAGTGGACATTACCATCCCGCATGACGAGAACCTCGTGAAAGCCGAAACAGAGAAAAAACGTAAATATCTGGATCTGGCGCACGAGATTGTCGACATGTGGGGTGTTGATTCCACTGAAATCATCCCTATCGTTATATCTGCCAACGGTTTGATCCCGGTTAGCCTCGCTCACCATCTGAGGCAGCTGGGTATCCGTGACGGTTCGCTCGCAGCCAGGATGCAGAAGGCGGTATTACTCGACTCGGCTAGGATTGTCCGCCGATTTCTCAGCCTACAGCCCTAACCCCCGGCCGTTTGATCTCCCTGCCGGGGCGTAATCCTCCACCCGCTTATATTTATCTAAGTAAGTTTATGTAAATTTATTATATTCCTTATATAAGTATTGTATTATATTATATTTATTTATATGTGTATATGTATATATTGAACGGGTGGAGTGTAGCAATAAAAATATAATAATAATAATATACTGTTGAAGAGAAGGCGAGTGAGTGAGAAAGAGATTTAAAACAAGTAATTGTGTATTAGTATAAAAAAAAACCCGACTGCGTAAAACACTCTTATTATAAACTAAAAAGAATAAAACAATTTACTAGCTTTCATTTGATACCCATATTGCTACAGTAAGAAAAAAAATTCAACTCCCCTCCCTCATTCCGCTATTTGCGGGCGCCATTTTGAAAATTTATATAGCCTATGTCACTACTACAATTTAGACAAATACAACGACACCTCATTTGTCGAAAACCGTCCAGCCGTTTGGGCTGTAGGGCGTGCCAAAGAAATGGACATACATACATACATACATACATACATACATACATACATACATATATACATACATACATACATACATACACTCGAAAAACATAACCCTCCTTCTGTCGCAGTCGGGTAAAAAAAAAAAAATGAGGCATCGAAAATGATGCCTCGAATGATAGCGACGTCGTCGATTCGGAAAGAAACCGTAAACGTTACTTTTTATGAAATGTATAGTGGCCCTGAAAAGGGCCTTTTGTTTAATAATATTAAAATGACCGTTATACGAACTCCACTTCACTTGGAGCTCGTATACTTAGTTACGGCCTTGGTTCCTTCGCTGACGGCTTGCTTCGCGAGTTCGCCGGGCAGGAGCAGTCTCACGGAGGTCTGTACCTCCCTCGAGGTGATCGTAGACCTCTTGTTGTAGTGAGCGAGACGCGAAGCTTCGGCGGCGATGCGTTCGAAGATGTCGTTCACGAAAGAATTCATGATCGACATGGCCTTGCTCGAGATACCAGTGTCCGGATGGACCTGTTTCAGAACTTTGTAGATGTAGATAGCGTAGCTCTCCTTCCTCTTGTGCTTCTTCTTTTTCTTATCGGACTTGGAGATATTTTTCTGGGCCTTGCCAGATTTTTTGGCGGCCTTTCCGCTAGTCTTGGGGGGCATGGTGATGACGATGTCGAAATTTCAATTGTACGTGCGTACCGTACGAGTGCGCGCGTCTAATTGTATAATCCGAGCTACGTTCGCCGGGGTTTTATTGCTTAGAGGTAACGCAACTCGTACGGTCGTCGCGTAGTTGCCGAACGATTCGGACCAATGAAAATTCCGCGTCGCGTCATGGTGAGGATTGGAATGGGGGGGGGGGTTGATGCGTTTATAACGATACATTATATACATATATATATATATATATATATATATATATATATATATATATATATATATATATATATATATATATATATAAATATTTAATTTATAATTGTTTACTTTTCAATTAATAATTGTTTTTGTATGAAGGACCATAATATCTTTAAGATATTAAAGATACAACGACCGCCGCATGTGACAGGTTTTATTGTTTATAATTAATTGTTATATTTATTATAATTTGTATAGATTGATTAATATAATTGTTTACATATGGGTATCTATAAATTCATTATCCTTTTATTTATAACTTAAATATATATATATATATATTTTTTTTCCGTCGTTATTGTTCGAGTAAAATAATAATAAATACGTTATTATTGGTACGTGTGCGCGCACTCACTATCTCGATATAGCTATCGACGTCGTTACGAAAGAAACATGAACGATGATTATATCGTACATCATAGAAAAGATTTGTGGCCCTGAAAAGGGCCTTTTAAAAAAAAAGAAAAACGTAGGCACCGTGACAAGGCAACTTTTAAGCCTTCTTCTCGGTCTTCTTCGGTAGGAGGACCGCCTGGATGTTCAGCAGGACACCACCTTGAGCGATGGTAACGCCGGACAGGAGCTTGTTCAATTCTTCGTCGTTACGGATCGCCAGCTGAAGATGTCTCGGTATGATTCTGGTCTTCTTGTTGTCGCGGGCGGCGTTGCCGGCCAACTCGAGAACTTCGGCGGCCAGATATTCCATGACCGCGGCCAGGTACACCGGGGCGCCGGCACCGACGCGTTCTGCGTAGTTTCCCTTCCTCAGTAGCCTGTGTATTCGGCCCACGGGAAACTGTAGACCGGCGCGATTCGAACGCGACTTCGCCTTACCCTTCACTTTTCCTCCTTTGCCGCGTCCAGACATATCGATAGTGACAATTCGATACGAACTCGTATACCTATAATACTATTATAGATTCGTATACCTATAATACAATTCGACACGAACGCGCGTCCAGTGCGAGCGCAAGTGTGTCAACTGACTGTGCGGCGAGATTCCGAGTATTTAAGGTTGTTTCGTTCGTCAGCGGGTAGGGAGACGAGAGAGTAGCGAGACAAAACACATAGTCTGTATGTATCGTTAGTTGTAGAGGCGGGGTAAGCGAATTATTTTAACGTAATTATCTTTTCTTTTTATTTTATTTTTTTAATTTTATTTTTTTATTTTTTATTATCACGTGATCACAGTACTGAGAGCACCTTGCCTCGAACACGCCAACGTACAAAAATGGTGACGTTTTATGACGTCATATATTTCTCTATGGTTCTGCGACAGTGTACTGGCTGTCTATAACGGAACGAATTTTTCACCAGTGACAGCACAGCACTGGGCAGTACATCGGAACACTTGTGTGTGTGTGTGTGTGTGTGTGTGTGTGTGTGTGTGTGTGTGTGTGTGTGTGTGTGTGTGTGGGTGTGTGGGTGGGTGTGTGTGTGTGTGTGGGGGTGTGTGTGTGTGTGTGGGGGTGTGTGTGTGCGTGTGTGGGTGTGTGTGTGTGTGTGTGTGTGTGTGTGTGTGTGTGTGTGTGGGTGTGTGTGCGTGGGTGTGTGCGCGTGCGTGCGTGCGTGCGTGCGTGCGTGCGTGCGTGCGTGCGTGCGTGCGTGCGTGCGTGCGTAGTTTGTGAATGTATATTGTAGTATTTTACCGCAAATTCAATTGCTAAAAAATATGTTTTCATTTATCACAACTTGCTTAGATATAATATAATATATATATATATATATATATATATATATATATATATATATATATATATATATATATATATATATATATTATAGATTTTAAGTATTAAATTTTTTTTTTTTTTTTTTTTTATTGAACTGTCAAAAATATAATAAACTGTTGGACGAGGTACATATACTACTTTATAATATATTTAGACCGTAAGATTACCTACCGCCTTGTCAATAAAGGAAACGGTAAAGGATTTTATTTTTTAACAAGATTTAAATCAGTGTTTGACATTGTCAATTGTCAAACGCTGATTGTAGCCAACTTTTTTAAGAAAAGATCAATTTCAATTTAAAAATTGTTATAACAGTTTATAGGTACAAAATATAATAAAAGTTAAGTTAAACGGTTGAGGCGGCGGGCATGAGAATCGACCACATGGGAGTAATAGTTTTTGTATGAAGAACCATAATATCTTTAAAATATTAAAGATACAACGACCACCGCATTTTGCCGCATGTCACAGGTTTTAGTGTTTGTTATATTTTGTTTTTATGTTGTAATGTATTATAACGCAAATCGAATTTCTCTTTTTAATTAATTTATTTTAGTGTAGGTATGTGTTTGTTTGCTTATTTGTTATTATTGTTGTTCAATTGTGAAATTATTCACGGACGTCGTCGCATCGTTAGAAACATTACGTAAGTACGGATACGTTTTGGAACCTTATGTTAGCCCTGAAAAGGGCTTTTTAATGTGCGATTTACGCGCCGCACACGCTTCCATCGGCAGCGTCACCGTCGTAATAGTCTTCGTCGTAGTCGATTGATGGCAACGAAACGACGACACACGACAGCGACAACGCGAGGGCGTCGAGCGACGCGTGAAGTTGTCTGTTGTTGTTGTTGTTAACACTTTTAATATATATGTCACCGATTTACTTCTTGGCGGCGGTCGCTTTTTTGGCTGCCGCTTTCGACTTGGGCGTCGCAGTGGCTGCTTTTTTCGGCTTGGGAGCTTTCGGTTTCTTTGAAGGCGGTTTCGCACTCTTTTTCGCCTTAGAGGCGGCACCGCTTTTCGCCTTCGAAGGTGCCGCGGCGGCGGCTGGCTTTTTCGGCGCCGGTTTCTTCTTAGCGGCGGCCGATTTCTTGTCTTTAGTCGCGGCCCTCGGTTTTGACTTCGACGGCGAGGACGCCGCACCCGCCGAGGCACCGCCGGCGGCGGCGGCCGATGCCGCCTTCTTGGCGCCTCCCTTACCTGCGGCCGAACCGGACGAAGCCTTCTTCGATTTACCGGACGCGGCGGAAGACGAGGCGCCCTTGCCGCCCGAGATTCCGCCGCTGCCGCCGGCCGGTTTCTTCGATGCGGACGATTTAGATTCGAGCTTGAACGAACCGGACGCGCCCTTGCCCTTCGTCTGTATGAGAGCTCCCGATTCTACTGCGCTCTTCAGATACTTCCTGATGAACGGAGCTAGCTTTTCCGAATCGACTTTGTATTGGGCGGCGATATATTTTTTGATCGCTTGCAACGAGGAACCGCTGCGCTCTTTCAACTCTTTTATCGCGCTGTTAACCATTTCGGATGTCTTAGGATGGGTGGGTTTCGCTTTGGGCTTCTTGGCGGCGGCGCCCGCGGCGGCCGATGCTTTCGGTTTCTTCGCCGGTGTCGCCGGTGCTGGAGCTTCGGTCGCTACTGCGGTATCGGCCATATTATTTATATTTATTTATTTAACACACTAACAACACACACGGTCGGATAGACAACGCACGAGCACGACTGGGGCGAAAGAACGTACGATTACGTACGAACGAACGAACGAGCGCTCGTAACGAACGATAGGAAATTCCCTTGTCCTATATGCAAGGAGAAGGAACACGAGCCGTCGGACTGTTCGAAAATAAAGACAGCGGAGCAACATAGGCGTTGGGAAATAGCTAAGGACGCGAACCTCTGCTATAGATGTCTTCGCTACAGAAGTCAAAAACACAAGTGTAAGACACGTGTCTGCGGTAAGAACGGTTGCGAACGAACACATCATCCGCTGCTTCACTTCACGCCGACCAACAAAGAAGATAGAAGAGAAGAAACAGAGAAGGTCACCACTACACATAGCCACAAGGAGTTGCACGCCTACCTGAAATACATTCCGGTCAGGATCAGCGGCCCTAAGAAAACCATAGACACGTACGCGCTGCTGGACGACGGCTCCACCGTGACCTTAATAGAAGAAAGCATAGCTTCGAAGATCGGCGCGAAGGGACCTAAGGATCCGTTGAACATCGAAACAATCGACACGAAGTTAGCTACGCACTCGTCTCGTCGTGTCACGTTCAAAATAAAGGGGCAAGAAAAAGAGTTCAAACTACAGGCGAGAACTATAAAGAAAATGAAAATATCGCCGCAATCGATAAACAAAGAACAAGTACGGGCCTGCGAACACCTTAAAGACATCGCTAACGACATTTCGTACAAGGACGCTCGCCCTACTATACTCATCGGTCAGGACAACTGGCACCTCCTAATAGCATCTGAAACGAAGAAGGGCAATAGAAGTCAACTAGTCGCATCGAAGACGCCCTTAGGATGGGTCCTCCACGGGTCTGGCTCTCGCACCGTAGGTCAGCGGGTTCACTTCGTATACAACCTCGCCGACACAGATATAGAAAGCGACGAAGTTCGTATGGACGAGATGCTACGACACCACTTCGCTCTGGACTCCATCGATATAGCAGTGAAAAAGCCGCGTTCCGATCCGGAACAAAAGGTACGGAAAAGAAAAGGTACGGAAAAGAAAAGAAAATAGATAAAGATCCGTTATTAAAAGAAAAATATACGGAAGAAATGAACGCATTAATAGAAAAGGGCTACGCGGAACGAGCACCAATCGAAAAAACATCGCATAGAACGTGGTACCTACCTCACTTCCCCGTCGTCAACGTCATGAAGCCGGGTAAAGTCCGTATAGTTCACGACGCGGCGGCGAGAACAGCTGGAACATCACTTAACGATCACCTGCTCACCGGACCGGACTTACTACGCTCGCTAACCGGCGTGTTAATGAGATTCCGGCAACATCGATATGCAGTGACCGCAGATATAGCAGAGATGTTCATGAAGATAGGAGTAAGGAGTGAGGACAGAGACGCACTACGATACCTATGGCACGGGGACAGACGGGACGGACCTCCCGACGAATATAGAATGAAGTCGCTCATATTCGGAGCGACATGTTCACCGGCCATAGCGATATATGTAAAGAACGCGAACGCCCGCAAGTACGAAAAAGAATATCCAGAAGCCACCGCCGCCATCGTGCAAGCTCACTATATGGACGACTATCTCGACAGCTTCACGACAGAGCAACGAACTATAGAAATAGCTACGCAAGTTCGAGATATACACGCGGCGGGCAACTTCAATCTGCGAAGCTGGACATCGAACTCGCTATACGTACAGAAAATATTAAACGAAGAATCGGAGTCATCTCAAGAAGTTAAACAGCTGGACGACGGAACGAAGACAGAGCGCGTGCTATGCCTCATGTGGAACCCACAGACCGATAGCCTAGGTTTCAACTTAAACCTAGCCCGCGTACCGCCAGCGCTCCTAGACAACGCGGCTCCGACAAAGCGAGAGATACTAAAGATAATTATGTCGATCTACGATCCGCTCGGCCTCGCTTCACCTGTGATAGTGCGTGGTAAACAAATTATGCAAGAAGTGTGGCGGCGCGGAATAGGATGGGATAATAAGATCGACGCCGACCTCGCAGAACAATGGACCACGTGGCTACAACACATAAAGAAATTACGTGACGTCACCGTGCCACGTGCTTATATAGAATACAGTGAAGCGACGTCATTACAATTACACGTGTTCGTTGACGCCAGTACGACCGCATACGCCGTAGCTCTATACTGGAGAACGGAAAATAAAGACGGAGAAGTAAATCTCACCCTCATCACCGCCAAAGCCCGCGTCGCGCCGCTCAAGCTAGTGTCCATACCGCGCCTCGAGTTACAAGCCGCGGTACTAGGAGCTAGGATGGCAGCGACAGTCCTGAACGAGCACAGTAGAAAACCGGAATCGAAGACCTTCTGGACCGACAGCAAGACGGTGTTAACATGGTTGAAGACAGGGGCGAGATCATACAAACCGTTCGTCGCTCATCGCATCGCCGCAATAGAGGAGACCACCAGCAACAGCGAGTGGAGATGGGTGCCTACGAAACTCAACAACGCCGACGACGCCACCAGGGACGTGCCTTGTGAGTTCGGCAAGGCACATAGATGGTTCACGGGGCCACCATTTTTACGAAAGCATCCATCGGAGTGGCCATCCGAAGTCCCGTCGAAAGTCGAAGACACCGGAGAAGAACGTACGCATCACATCACTACGAAAACATCGACATCCGTCAGCCAGTCCGTACCCGATAGCACTCGATTTTCTAAGTGGGAACGACTGGTGCGAGCGACTGCGAGAGTGTTACAATTTATACAACTGTGTAGAGGTCAACGAACCGAGCGTGTTAATTATAGAAAGAAAAAACAGTACGCGGACCCCGACTGGAACAATAAAGATAATAAGAAACACATAGGTACGAAATCGAAACAGTCGAGGCATTATAAAGAAGAAAATAAATACCTGCCTATAGAAGCCGCACTACTAAGACAGGCGGAATCCTTAATAGTGAAATCGATACAGCAGGATTCCTTCTCTGACGAAGTATACGCCCTAAGGAGCGGCAAATCGCCATCGAATAATAGTAGACTACGATTATTATCGACAACGTTCGTAGACGGAATTATTCGTGTCAAGAGCCGGGTCAACGCAGCGGCGGGAGTCACGGAGTCACAAAAGTCACCAGCCGTGATAGATGGTGACCATCGAGCAACACGACTGTATATAGAATATACACATAGAAGCCTGCAGCACGCCGGCGTAGAGACAGTCGTGAACGAGTGCAGACAGCACTATTGGGTGCTCCGACTCCGCCCTGTGACCAGAGTCATCGTTCGCAGCTGCCTACCATGTCGGATTCGAAGAGCAGCACCACCGTCGCCACCAACGGGCGACTTACCACCGACTCGACTCGCTCATCATCAAAAGCCGTTTACGTACACCGGCATCGATTACTTCGGACCGTTCACGGTCACCGTAGGAAGACGCCATGAAAAGCGCTACGTGGCCCTCTTCACGTGTCTCACCACTCGGGCTGTGCATCTAGAGGTCGCCGCATCGCTATCGACCGACTCAGCTATCCTGGCACTTCGTCGAATGATAGCGCGCCGTGGTTGTCCCACCGAAATCTGGTCGGACAACGGAACGAACTTCCATGGCGCGGACGCCGAGCTGAAGAAGGCGGCGCTGCAGGCCACGAGTGAGGAGGCCAACATCGGATCGATCACATGGAGGTACATACCACCGGGCGCACCGTTCATGGGCGGAGCATGGGAGCGGCTAGTGAGGTCTGTGAAGACCGCTCTCACAGCAGTACTGCAAGAACGAAGTCCACAAGAAGAGGTCCTCGCTACACTACTCGCAGAGGCCGAATACACAGTAAATAGTCGGCCCCTTACACACGTCTCAGTCGACATCGAAGATCCCGAAGCGCTGACTCCGAATCACATACTGCTCGGAGGGTCAGCCCGAGTACCGTTGCCCGGCAAGTTTGAAGGGTCTACTAGGGTCCGGTACATTTGGTCCTTCGAGCCGGATATACCCTTCGTGTCTCGTCGTGGTACATTTGGTCCTCCGAGCGCCGGATCTGCCTTTCGTCGTGTCTCATCGTGGTCATCGTGTACGTCGTGTTCGTCATACAGATATAGCGAAGTTGAAGACATCGTTTATAATGCCGCTTACAAGATCGCAAGCCGAGAAGATGGAACAAGAAATAGAAGCGATCCAAGAAAGGTCTCCAGAAGACACCTCGAACATCGCGACACAGTCGAAGCCTTCGAATGTACCTGTTCGACATGAAGAACCGCCTAGGTCTCCGTCGGCGGATCCAGGTCAAAGAAAGCTTTCGAAACCGTCCTCGAAGAAGGCATCAAAACAGAAGAAGCTTCTCAAGCTAAGAGAAGAGATAGCTCAACGCAAGCTGGAACTCGCCATTGCAAGAGCTGAAGCCGCCGCGCTCGAATCCGATGACGACGATAGCGAGGATTCATCGCACGACGGCGACGACCGAGTCATAGAGTGGTTGGACAGAAACCCGGAGGTCACCACGAAACCGATAGCTCAAGACCCCGAGGAACCTATAGCGAAGCCCACCACACATACAGAAAAGAACAACTCGGTCATTATAGAAAAAGAAGCCCCAGAGATAGCGACTGTCGCATCGAATAGTATAGACCTGACGCAATTAGCGGCAGCCATCACCACAGCGGCAAGATCTGCGGGCACATCGAGATACATAGGGGAGTTACCGTACTTCAACGGGTCACACACAGAGTGGCTCGCCTTCCGCGCTGCTTATTATGAATCATCGACTCAACTCAGCGCGGCGGAGAACTCAGCAAGGATACGAAGAGCCCTGAAAGGAAAAGCGAAGGAAGCGGTCGCCAGCCTTCTCATCGCAAACGCGCCGGCGATAGATATTATGAAGACACTAGAAACTCGCTTCGGAAGACCGGACGCCATCGCCATTACGGAGCTAGAGAAGCTGCGCAACCTGCCTCGCCTTACCGACTCTCCGAGGGACATATGTGCCTACGCTAACAAGATTAAGAACTGTGTCGCCACTCTACGACTGCTAGCTAAAGACCAGTACCTGTATAGCCCGGAAATCATAAAACAGCTGGTCGAAAAGCTAACACCAACAACGAGATTCAGATGGTTCGACTACGCAACAAACAACGATATAGAAAAACCGAAGACTGAACCGGAGTTAGTACTGTTCTGCGAATTTATAGAACGAGAAGCGGACAGGTGTGCGAAGTACGCACCTCCGGAACAGATCAACAATGAAGAGACCACGACACCTGTACGAAGACGATAGGAAATTCCCTTGTCCTATATGCAAGGAGAAGGAACACGAGCCGTCGGACTGTTCGAAAATAAAGACAGCGGAGCAACATAGGCGTTGGGAAATAGCTAAGGACGCGAACCTCTGCTATAGATGTCTTCGCTACAGAAGTCAAAAACACAAGTGTAAGACACGTGTCTGCGGTAAGAACGGTTGCGAACGAACACATCATCCGCTGCTTCACTTCACGCCGACCAACAAAGAAGATAGAAGAGAAGAAACAGAGAAGGTCACCACTACACATAGCCACAAGGAGTTGCACGCCTACCTGAAATACATTCCGGTCAGGATCAGCGGCCCTAAGAAAACCATAGACACGTACGCGCTGCTGGACGACGGCTCCACCGTGACCTTAATAGAAGAAAGCATAGCTTCGAAGATCGGCGCGAAGGGACCTAAGGATCCGTTGAACATCGAAACAATCGACACGAAGTTAGCTACGCACTCGTCTCGTCGTGTCACGTTCAACATTAAGGGGCAAGAAAAAGAGTTCAAACTACAGGCGAGAACTATAAAGAAAATGAAAATATCGCCGCAATCGATAAACAAAGAACAAGTACGGGCCTGCGAACACCTTAAAGACATCGCTAACGACATTTCGTACAAGGACGCTCGCCCTACTATACTCATCGGTCAGGACAACTGGCACCTCCTAATAGCATCTGAAACGAAGAAGGGCAATAGAAGTCAACTAGTCGCATCGAAGACGCCCTTAGGATGGGTCCTCCACGGGTCTGGCTCTCGCACCGTAGGTCAGCGGGTTCACTTCGTATACAACCTCGCCGACACAGATATAGAAAGCGACGAAGTTCGTATGGACGAGATGCTACGACACCACTTCGCTCTGGACTCCATCGATATAGCAGTGAAAAAGCCGCGTTCCGATCCGGAACAAAAGGTACTCGACATACTGGAAGCGAACACCGTACAGACAGAAAGCGGACAGTATGAAACGGCTTTACCGTGGAAAAATAGCGATTCGAAAATGCCGTATAACTACGAAAACGCACTCAAACGGCTCTATACAACGGAAAAGAAAATAGATAAAGATCCGTTATTAAAAGAAAAATATACGGAACAAATGAACGCATTAATAGAAAAGGGCTACGCGGAACGAGCACCAATCGAAAAAACATCGCATAGAACGTGGTACCTACCTCACTTCCCCGTCGTCAACGTCATGAAGCCGGGTAAAGTCCGTATAGTTCACGACGCGGCGGCGAGAACAGCTGGAACATCACTTAACGATCACCTGCTCACCGGACCGGACTTACTACGCTCGCTAACCGGCGTGTTAATGAGATTCCGGCAACATCGATATGCAGTGACCGCAGATATAGCAGAGATGTTCATGAAGATAGGAGTAAGGAGTGAGGACAGAGACGCACTACGATACCTATGGCGCGGGGACAGACGGGACGGACCTCCCGACGAATATAGAATGAAGTCGCTCATATTCGGAGCGACATGTTCACCGGCCATAGCGATATATGTAAAGAACGCGAACGCCCGCAAGTACGAAAAAGAATATCCAGAAGCCACCGCCGCCATCGTGCAAGCTCACTATATGGACGACTATCTCGACAGCTTCACGACAGAGCAACGAACTATAGAAATAGCTACGCAAGTTCGAGATATACACGCGGCGGGCAACTTCAATCTGCGAAGCTGGACATCGAACTCGCTATACGTACAGAAAATATTAAACGAAGAATCGGAGTCATCTCAAGAAGTTAAACAGCTGGACGACGGAACGAAGACAGAGCGCGTGCTAGGCCTCATGTGGAACCCACAGACCGATAGCCTAGGTTTCAACTTAAACCTAGCCCGCGTACCGCCAGCGCTCCTAGACAACGCGGCTCCGACAAAGCGAGAGATACTAAAAATAATTATGTCGATCTACGATCCGCTCGGCCTCGCTTCACCTGTGATAGTGCGTGGTAAACAAATTATGCAAGAAGTGTGGCGGCGCGGAATAGGATGGGATAATAAGATCGACGCCGACCTCGCAGAACAATGGACCACGTGGCTACAACACATAAAGAAATTACGTGACGTCACCGTGCCACGTGCTTATATAGAATACAGTGAAGCGACGTCATTACAATTACACGTGTTCGTTGACGCCAGTACGACCGCATACGCCGTAGCTCTATACTGGAGAACGGAAAATAAAGACGGAGAAGTAAATCTCACCCTCATCACCGCCAAAGCCCGCGTCGCGCCGCTCAAGCTAGTGTCCATACCGCGCCTCGAGTTACAAGCCGCGGTACTAGGAGCTAGGATGGCAGCGACAGTCCTGAACGAGCACAGTAGAAAACCGGAATCGAAGACCTTCTGGACCGACAGCAAGACGGTGTTAACATGGTTGAAGACAGGGGCGAGATCATACAAACCGTTCGTCGCTCATCGCATCGCCGCAATAGAGGAGACCACCAGCAACAGCGAGTGGAGATGGGTGCCTACGAAACTCAACAACGCCGACGACGCCACCAGGGACGTGCCTTGTGAGTTCGGCAAGGCACATAGATGGTTCACGGGGCCACCATTTTTACGAAAGCATCCATCGGAGTGGCCATCCGAAGTCCCGTCGAAAGTCGAAGACACCGGAGAAGAACGTACGCATCACATCACTACGAAAACATCGACATCCGTCAGCCAGTCCGTACCCGATAGCACTCGATTTTCTAAGTGGGAACGACTGGTGCGAGCGACTGCGAGAGTGTTACAATTTATACAACTGTGTAGAGGTCAACGAACCGAGCGTGTTAATTATAGAAAGAAAAAACAGTACGCGGACCCCGACTGGAACAATAAAGATAATAAGAAACACATAGGTACGAAATCGAAACAGTCGAGGCATTATAAAGAAGAAAATAAATACCTGCCTATAGAAGCCGCACTACTAAGACAGGCGGAATCCTTAATAGTGAAATCGATACAGCAGGATTCCTTCTCTGACGAAGTATACGCCCTAAGGAGCGGCAAATCGCCATCGAATAATAGTAGACTACGATTATTATCGACAACGTTCGTAGACGGAATTATTCGTGTCAAGAGCCGGGTCAACGCAGCGGCGGGAGTCACGGAGTCACAAAAGTCACCAGCCGTGATAGATGGTGACCATCGAGCAACACGACTGTATATAGAATATACACATAGAAGCCTGCAGCACGCCGGCGTAGAGACAGTCGTGAACGAGTGCAGACAGCACTATTGGGTGCTCCGACTCCGCCCTGTGACCAGAGTCATCGTTCGCAGCTGCCTACCATGTCGGATTCGAAGAGCAGCACCACCGTCGCCACCAACGGGCGACTTACCACCGACTCGACTCGCTCATCATCAAAAGCCGTTTACGTACACCGGCATCGATTACTTCGGACCGTTCACGGTCACCGTAGGAAGACGCCATGAAAAGCGCTACGTGGCCCTCTTCACGTGTCTCACCACTCGGGCTGTGCATCTAGAGGTCGCCGCATCGCTATCGACCGACTCAGCTATCCTGGCACTTCGTCGAATGATAGCGCGCCGTGGTTGTCCCACCGAAATCTGGTCGGACAACGGAACGAACTTCCACGGCGCGGACGCCGAGCTGAAGAAGGCGGCGCTGCAGGCCACGAGTGAGGAGGCCAACATCGGATCGATCACATGGAGGTACATACCACCGGGCGCACCGTTCATGGGCGGAGCATGGGAGCGGCTAGTGAGGTCTGTGAAGACCGCTCTCACAGCAGTACTGCAAGAACGAAGTCCACAAGAAGAGGTCCTCGCTACACTACTCGCAGAGGCCGAATACACAGTAAATAGTCGGCCCCTTACACACGTCTCAGTCGACATCGAAGATCCCGAAGCGCTGACTCCGAATCACATACTGCTCGGAGGGTCAGCCCGAGTACCGTTGCCCGGCAAGTTTGAAGGGTCTACTAGGGTCCGGTACATTTGGTCCTTCGAGCCGGATATACCCTTCGTGTCTCGTCGTGGTACATTTGGTCCTCCGAGCGCCGGATCTGCCTTTCGTCGTGTCTCATCGTGGTCATCGTGTACGTCGTGTTCGTCATACAGATATAGCGAAGTTGAAGACATCGTTTATAATGCCGCTTACAAGATCGCAAGCCGAGAAGATGGAACAAGAAATAGAAGCGATCCAAGAAAGGTCTCCAGAAGACACCTCGAACATCGCGACACAGTCGAAGCCTTCGAATGTACCTGTTCGACATGAAGAACCGCCTAGGTCTCCGTCGGCGGATCCAGGTCAAAGAAAGCTTTCGAAACCGTCCTCGAAGAAGGCATCAAAACAGAAGAAGCTTCTCAAGCTAAGAGAAGAGATAGCTCAACGCAAGCTGGAACTCGCCATTGCAAGAGCTGAAGCCGCCGCGCTCGAATCCGATGACGACGATAGCGAGGATTCATCGCACGACGGCGACGACCGAGTCATAGAGTGGTTGGACAGAAACCCGGAGGTCACCACGAAACCGATAGCTCAAGACCCCGAGGAACCTATAGCGAAGCCCACCACACATACAGAAAAGAACAACTCGGTCATTATAGAAAAAGAAGCCCCAGAGATAGCGACTGTCGCATCGAATAGTATAGACCTGACGCAATTAGCGGCAGCCATCACCACAGCGGCAAGATCTGCGGGCACATCGAGATACATAGGGGAGTTACCGTACTTCAACGGGTCACACACAGAGTGGCTCGCCTTCCGCGCTGCTTATTATGAATCATCGACTCAACTCAGCGCGGCGGAGAACTCAGCAAGGATACGAAGAGCCCTGAAAGGAAAAGCGAAGGAAGCGGTCGCCAGCCTTCTCATCGCAAACGCGCCGGCGATAGATATTATGAAGACACTAGAAACTCGCTTCGGAAGACCGGACGCCATCGCCATTACGGAGCTAGAGAAGCTGCGCAACCTGCCTCGCCTTACCGACTCTCCGAGGGACATATGTGCCTACGCTAACAAGATTAAGAACTGTGTCGCCACTCTACGACTGCTAGCTAAAGACCAGTACCTGTATAGCCCGGAAATCATAAAACAGCTGGTCGAAAAGCTAACACCAACAACGAGATTCAGATGGTTCGACTACGCAACAAACAACGATATAGAAAAACCGAAGACTGAACCGGAGTTAGTACTGTTCTGCGAATTTATAGAACGAGAAGCGGACAGGTGTGCGAAGTACGCACCTCCGGAACAGATCAACAATGAAGAGACCACGACACCTGTACGAAGACGATAGGAAATTCCCTTGTCCTATATGCAAGGAGAAGGAACACGAGCCGTCGGACTGTTCGAAAATAAAGACAGCGGAGCAACATAGGCGTTGGGAAATAGCTAAGGACGCGAACCTCTGCTATAGATGTCTTCGCTACAGAAGTCAAAAACACAAGTGTAAGACACGTGTCTGCGGTAAGAACGGTTGCGAACGAACACATCATCCGCTGCTTCACTTCACGCCGACCAACAAAGAAGATAGAAGAGAAGAAACAGAGAAGGTCACCACTACACATAGCCACAAGGAGTTGCACGCCTACCTGAAATACATTCCGGTCAGGATCAGCGGCCCTAAGAAAACCATAGACACGTACGCGCTGCTGGACGACGGCTCCACCGTGACCTTAATAGAAGAAAGCATAGCTTCGAAGATCGGCGCGAAGGGACCTAAGGATCCGTTGAACATCGAAACAATCGACACGAAGTTAGCTACGCACTCGTCTCGTCGTGTCACGTTCAACATTAAGGGGCAAGAAAAAGAGTTCAAACTACAGGCGAGAACTATAAAGAAAATGAAAATATCGCCGCAATCGATAAACAAAGAACAAGTACGGGCCTGCGAACACCTTAAAGACATCGCTAACGACATTTCGTACAAGGACGCTCGCCCTACTATACTCATCGGTCAGGACAACTGGCACCTCCTAATAGCATCTGAAACGAAGAAGGGCAATAGAAGTCAACTAGTCGCATCGAAGACGCCCTTAGGATGGGTCCTCCACGGGTCTGGCTCTCGCACCGTAGGTCAGCGGGTTCACTTCGTATACAACCTCGCCGACACAGATATAGAAAGCGACGAAGTTCGTATGGACGAGATGCTACGACACCACTTCGCTCTGGACTCCATCGATATAGCAGTGAAAAAGCCGCGTTCCGATCCGGAACAAAAGGTACTCGACATACTGGAAGCGAACACCGTACAGACAGAAAGCGGACAGTATGAAACGGCTTTACCGTGGAAAAATAGCGATTCGAAAATGCCGTATAACTACGAAAACGCACTCAAACGGCTCTATACAACGGAAAAGAAAATAGATAAAGATCCGTTATTAAAAGAAAAATATACGGAACAAATGAACGCATTAATAGAAAAGGGCTACGCGGAACGAGCACCAATCGAAAAAACATCGCATAGAACGTGGTACCTACCTCACTTCCCCGTCGTCAACGTCATGAAGCCGGGTAAAGTCCGTATAGTTCACGACGCGGCGGCGAGAACAGCTGGAACATCACTTAACGATCACCTGCTCACCGGACCGGACTTACTACGCTCGCTAACCGGCGTGTTAATGAGATTCCGGCAACATCGATATGCAGTGACCGCAGATATAGCAGAGATGTTCATGAAGATAGGAGTAAGGAGTGAGGACAGAGACGCACTACGATACCTATGGCGCGGGGACAGACGGGACGGACCTCCCGACGAATATAGAATGAAGTCGCTCATATTCGGAGCGACATGTTCACCGGCCATAGCGATATATGTAAAGAACGCGAACGCCCGCAAGTACGAAAAAGAATATCCAGAAGCCACCGCCGCCATCGTGCAAGCTCACTATATGGACGACTATCTCGACAGCTTCACGACAGAGCAACGAACTATAGAAATAGCTACGCAAGTTCGAGATATACACGCGGCGGGCAACTTCAATCTGCGAAGCTGGACATCGAACTCGCTATACGTACAGAAAATATTAAACGAAGAATCGGAGTCATCTCAAGAAGTTAAACAGCTGGACGACGGAACGAAGACAGAGCGCGTGCTAGGCCTCATGTGGAACCCACAGACCGATAGCCTAGGTTTCAACTTAAACCTAGCCCGCGTACCGCCAGCGCTCCTAGACAACCCGAAGAAACCCCTAGAAGTGAACCCGCTGACCTACGGTGCGAGAGCCAGACCCGTGGAGGACCCATCCTAAGGGCGTCTTCGATGCGACTAGTTGACTTCTATTGCCCTTCTTCGTTTCAGATGCTATTAGGAGGTGCCAGTTGTCCTGACCGATGAGTATAGTAGGGCGAGCGTCCTTGTACGAAATGTCGTTAGCGATGTCTTTAAGGTGTTCGCAGGCCCGTACTTGTTCTTTGTTTATCGATTGCGGCGATATTTTCATTTTGTTTATAGTTCTCGCCTGTAGTTTGAACTCTTTTTCTTGCCCCTTTATGTTGAACGTGACACGACGAGACGAGTGCGTAGCTAACTTCGTGTCGATTGTTTCGATGTTCAACGGATCCTTAGGTCCCTTCGCGCCGATCTTCGAAGCTATGCTTTCTTCTATTAAGGTCACGGTGGAGCCGTCGTCCAGCAGCGCGTACGTGTCTATGGTTTTCTTAGGGCCGCTGATCCTGACCGGAATGTATTTCAGGTAGGCGTGCAACTCCTTGTGGCTATGTGTAGTGGTGACCTTCTCTGTTTCTTCTCTTCTATCTTCTTTGTTGGTCGGCGTGAAGTGAAGCAGCGGATGATGTGTTCGTTCGCAACCGTTCTTACCGCAGACACGTGTCTTACACTTGTGTTTTTGACTTCTGTAGCGAAGACATCTATAGCAGAGGTTCGCGTCCTTAGCTATTTCCCAACGCCTATGTTGCTCCGCTGTCTTTATTTTCGAACAGTCCGACGGCTCGTGTTCCTTCTCCTTGCATATAGGACAAGGGAATTTCCTATCGTCTTCGTACAGGTGTCGTGGTCTCTTCATTGTTGATCTGTTCCGGAGGTGCGTACTTCGCACACCTGTCCGCTTCTCGTTCTATAAATTCGCAGAACAGTACTAACTCCGGTTCAGTCTTCGGTTTTTCTATATCGTTGTTTGTTGCGTAGTCGAACCATCTGAATCTCGTTGTTGGTGTTAGCTTTTCGACCAGCTGTTTTATGATTTCCGGGCTATACAGGTACTGGTCTTTAGCTAGCAGTCGTAGAGTGGCGACACAGTTCTTAATCTTGTTAGCGTAGACACATATGTCCCTCGGAGAGTCGGTAAGGCGAGGCAGGTTGCGCAGCTTCTCTAGCTCGGTAATGGCGATGGCGTCCGGTCTTCCGAAGCGAGTTTCTAGTGTCTTCATAATATCTATCGCCGGCGCGTTTGCGATGAGAAGGCTGGCGACCGCTTCCTTCGCTTTTCCTTTCAGGGCTCTTCGTATCCTTGCTGAGTTCTCCGCCGCGCTGAGTTGAGTCGATGATTCATAATAAGCAGCGCGGAAGGCGAGCCACTCTGTGTGTGACCCGTTGAAGTACGGTAACTCCCCTATGTATCTCGATGTGCCCGCAGATCTTGCCGCTGTGGTGATGGCTGCCGCTAATTGCGTCAGGTCTATACTATTCGATGCGACAGTCGCTATCTCTGGGGCTTCTTTTTCTATAATGACCGAGTTGTTCTTTTCTGTATGTGTGGCGGGCTTCGCTATAGGTTCCTCGGGGTCTTGAGCTATCGGTTTCGTGGTGACCTCCGGGTTTCTGTCCAACCACTCTATGACTCGGTCGTCGCCGTCGTGCGATGAATCCTCGCTATCGTCGTCATCGGATTCGAGCGCGGCGGCTTCAGCTCTTGCAATGGCGAGTTCCAGCTTGCGTTGAGCTATCTCTTCTCTTAGCTTGAGAAGCTTCTTCTGTTTTGATGCCTTCTTCGAGGACGGTTTCGAAAGCTTTCTTTGACCTGGATCCGCCGACGGAGACCTAGGCGGTTCTTCATGTCGAACAGGTACATTCGAAGGCTTCGACTGTGTCGCGATGTTCGAGGTGTCTTCTGGAGACCTTTCTTGGATCGCTTCTATTTCTTGTTCCATCTTCTCGGCTTGCGATCTTGTAAGCGGCATTATAAACGATGTCTTCAACTTCGCTATATCTGTATGACGAACACGACGTACACGATGACCACGATGAGACACGACGAAAGGCAGATCCGGCGCTCGGAGGACCAAATGTACCACGACGAGACACGAAGGGTATATCCGGCTCGAAGGACCAAATGTACCGGACCCTAGTAGACCCTTCAAACTTGCCGGGCAACGGTACTCGGGCTGACCCTCCGAGCAGTATGTGATTCGGAGTCAGCGCTTCGGGATCTTCGATGTCGACTGAGACGTGTGTAAGGGGCCGACTATTTACTGTGTATTCGGCCTCTGCGAGTAGTGTAGCGAGGACCTCTTCTTGTGGACTTCGTTCTTGCAGTACTGCTGTGAGAGCGGTCTTCACAGACCTCACTAGCCGCTCCCATGCTCCGCCCATGAACGGTGCGCCCGGTGGTATGTACCTCCATGTGATCGATCCGATGTTGGCCTCCTCACTCGTGGCCTGCAGCGCCGCCTTCTTCAGCTCGGCGTCCGCGCCGTGGAAGTTCGTTCCGTTGTCCGACCAGATTTCGGTGGGACAACCACGGCGCGCTATCATTCGACGAAGTGCCAGGATAGCTGAGTCGGTCGATAGCGATGCGGCGACCTCTAGATGCACAGCCCGAGTGGTGAGACACGTGAAGAGGGCCACGTAGCGCTTTTCATGGCGTCTTCCTACGGTGACCGTGAACGGTCCGAAGTAATCGATGCCGGTGTACGTAAACGGCTTTTGATGATGAGCGAGTCGAGTCGGTGGTAAGTCGCCCGTTGGTGGCGACGGTGGTGCTGCTCTTCGAATCCGACATGGTAGGCAGCTGCGAACGATGACTCTGGTCACAGGGCGGAGTCGGAGCACCCAATAGTGCTGTCTGCACTCGTTCACGACTGTCTCTACGCCGGCGTGCTGCAGGCTTCTATGTGTATATTCTATATACAGTCGTGTTGCTCGATGGTCACCATCTATCACGGCTGGTGACTTTTGTGACTCCGTGACTCCCGCCGCTGCGTTGACCCGGCTCTTGACACGAATAATTCCGTCTACGAACGTTGTCGATAATAATCGTAGTCTACTATTATTCGATGGCGATTTGCCGCTCCTTAGGGCGTATACTTCGTCAGAGAAGGAATCCTGCTGTATCGATTTCACTATTAAGGATTCCGCCTGTCTTAGTAGTGCGGCTTCTATAGGCAGGTATTTATTTTCTTCTTTATAATGCCTCGACTGTTTCGATTTCGTACCTATGTGTTTCTTATTATCTTTATTGTTCCAGTCGGGGTCCGCGTACTGTTTTTTCTTTCTATAATTAACACGCTCGGTTCGTTGACCTCTACACAGTTGTATAAATTGTAACACTCTCGCAGTCGCTCGCACCAGTCGTTCCCACTTAGAAAATCGAGTGCTATCGGGTACGGACTGGCTGACGGATGTCGATGTTTTCGTAGTGATGTGATGCGTACGTTCTTCTCCGGTGTCTTCGACTTTCGACGGGACTTCGGATGGCCACTCCGATGGATGCTTTCGTAAAAATGGTGGCCCCGTGAACCATCTATGTGCCTTGCCGAACTCACAAGGCACGTCCCTGGTGGCGTCGTCGGCGTTGTTGAGTTTCGTAGGCACCCATCTCCACTCGCTGTTGCTGGTGGTCTCCTCTATTGCGGCGATGCGATGAGCGACGAACGGTTTGTATGATCTCGCCCCTGTCTTCAACCATGTTAACACCGTCTTGCTGTCGGTCCAGAAGGTCTTCGATTCCGGTTTTCTACTGTGCTCGTTCAGGACTGTCGCTGCCATCCTAGCTCCTAGTACCGCGGCTTGTAACTCGAGGCGCGGTATGGACACTAGCTTGAGCGGCGCGACGCGGGCTTTGGCGGTGATGAGGGTGAGATTTACTTCTCCGTCTTTATTTTCCGTTCTCCAGTATAGAGCTACGGCGTATGCGGTCGTACTGGCGTCAACGAACACGTGTAATTGTAATGACGTCGCTTCACTGTATTCTATATAAGCACGTGGCACGGTGACGTCACGTAATTTCTTTATGTGTTGTAGCCACGTGGTCCATTGTTCTGCGAGGTCGGCGTCGATCTTATTATCCCATCCTATTCCGCGCCGCCACACTTCTTGCATAATTTGTTTACCACGCACTATCACAGGTGAAGCGAGGCCGAGCGGATCGTAGATCGACATAATTATCTTTAGTATCTCTCGCTTTGTCGGAGCCGCGTTGTCTAGGAGCGCTGGCGGTACGCGGGCTAGGTTTAAGTTGAAACCTAGGCTATCGGTCTGTGGGTTCCACATGAGGCCTAGCACGCGCTCTGTCTTCGTTCCGTCGTCCAGCTGTTTAACTTCTTGAGATGACTCCGATTCTTCGTTTAATATTTTCTGTACGTATAGCGAGTTCGATGTCCAGCTTCGCAGATTGAAGTTGCCCGCCGCGTGTATATCTCGAACTTGCGTAGCTATTTCTATAGTTCGTTGCTCTGTCGTGAAGCTGTCGAGATAGTCGTCCATATAGTGAGCTTGCACGATGGCGGCGGTGGCTTCTGGATATTCTTTTTCGTACTTGCGGGCGTTCGCGTTTTTTACATATATCGCTATGGCCGGTGAACATGTCGCTCCGAATATGAGCGACTTCATTCTATATTCGTCGGGAGGTCCGTCCCGTCTGTCCCCGCGCCATAGGTATCGTAGTGCGTCTCTGTCCTCACTCCTTACTCCTATCTTCATGAACATCTCTGCTATATCTGCGGTCACTGCATATCGATGTTGCCGGAATCTCATTAACACGCCGGTTAGCGAGCGTAGTAAGTCCGGTCCGGTGAGCAGGTGATCGTTAAGTGATGTTCCAGCTGTTCTCGCCGCCGCGTCGTGAACTATACGGACTTTACCCGGCTTCATGACGTTGACGACGGGGAAGTGAGGTAGGTACCACGTTCTATGCGATGTTTTTTCGATTGGTGCTCGTTCCGCGTAGCCCTTTTCTATTAATGCGTTCATTTGTTCCGTATATTTTTCTTTTAATAACGGATCTTTATCTATTTTCTTTTCCGTTGTATAGAGCCGTTTGAGTGCGTTTTCGTAGTTATACGGCATTTTCGAATCGCTATTTTTCCACGGTAAAGCCGTTTCATACTGTCCGCTTTCTGTCTGTACGGTGTTCGCTTCCAGTATGTCGAGTACCTTTTGTTCCGGATCGGAACGCGGCTTTTTCACTGCTATATCGATGGAGTCCAGAGCGAAGTGGTGTCGTAGCATCTCGTCCATACGAACTTCGTCGCTTTCTATATCTGTGTCGGCGAGGTTGTATACGAAGTGAACCCGCTGACCTACGGTGCGAGAGCCAGACCCGTGGAGGACCCATCCTAAGGGCGTCTTCGATGCGACTAGTTGACTTCTATTGCCCTTCTTCGTTTCAGATGCTATTAGGAGGTGCCAGTTGTCCTGACCGATGAGTATAGTAGGGCGAGCGTCCTTGTACGAAATGTCGTTAGCGATGTCTTTAAGGTGTTCGCAGGCCCGTACTTGTTCTTTGTTTATCGATTGCGGCGATATTTTCATTTTCTTTATAGTTCTCGCCTGTAGTTTGAACTCTTTTTCTTGCCCCTTTATTTTGAACGTGACACGACGAGACGAGTGCGTAGCTAACTTCGTGTCGATTGTTTCGATGTTCAACGGATCCTTAGGTCCCTTCGCGCCGATCTTCGAAGCTATGCTTTCTTCTATTAAGGTCACGGTGGAGCCGTCGTCCAGCAGCGCGTACGTGTCTATGGTTTTCTTAGGGCCGCTGATCCTGACCGGAATGTATTTCAGGTAGGCGTGCAACTCCTTGTGGCTATGTGTAGTGGTGACCTTCTCTGTTTCTTCTCTTCTATCTTCTTTGTTGGTCGGCGTGAAGTGAAGCAGCGGATAATGTGTTCGTTCGCAACCGTTCTTACCGCAGA